>BSBN01000459.1:6735000-7150000 GCA_027924645.1 Cunninghamia lanceolata | reverse complement strand
TCACAAGTATAATGAGGATCACATAAGTAAGATATATTGCCAGTCACAACATCTATGCACATACCAATATCATTAAATGACATCATAACGTCTACCATCATATCATATCATCAAATGGCTAACACGCCATCTAACCATCCATAAATCATAAACCATCTATCTAATCAAGTACAAGATAAGGTAATAGGGTCCAAGTGCAAGATCAATAGTCCCCAATATCCACTTGACCATCACAAATCCATCAAAAGAGTACTCTAAGAAAAATGATATAGGTGAGGTAAAAGTAGGCCTCATAATGTACATGTTGTTGACCTATTTTTCAAGGAGATTGTGAGATTACATGGATTACCAAAGAGTATAGTTTCAGATAGGGATACAAGATTCATAGGATATTTCTAGAGGACATTGGGGTAGAAGATGAAGATAGATCTAAACTTGAGTTCAACATTTCACCCATAGACAAATGGGCAAACTCAAGTGGTAAATAGAGTTTAGGTAATTTGCTGAGATCTTTAGTAGGAGATAAGGTAGGAAATTAGGATATAATTCTACCACAAGAAGAGTTTGCATACAATAACTCAATGAACAAAAGTTTAGGGAAGACACCATTTGAAGTTGTGACAGGAGTATAGCCTAGAGGAGTAGCAGAGTTAAGAGACATCAGCATGGATAACAAAAGAAGTGCAGAGGAAAAAGAAATTGTAGGATACATGGAGATAGTACACAATCAAGTTAGGAAGCATTTGGAGGAAATGAACAACAAGTATAAGGAACAAGAATATGAGAAGAGGAGACATAAGGAGTTTTCTATTGGAGATGATGTCATGGTATATCTAAGAAAGGAGAGATTTCTACTGGGGACATACAACAAGCTGAAGATGAGAAAGTTTGGACCATGTAAGATACTTAAGAAGTTTGATTTAGGAAATGCATATGAAGTGGAGCTACCAGAGATATTTGGTATATTACCTAGATATTCAATATTACAGATCTGTATCAGCATCATGAGGGAGAATCAAGTGACAATCTTGAAGATGGATTGAAGGATCAATTACCACAACAACAACCAGGGTAGATAGAGCAAATTTTTGATAATAGAGTTGGGTGTAGCACCAGAGGCAAGTAGTACAAAGAGTATTTGGTTAAGTGGAAAGGAAGACCAGAAGGTGATTCATCATGGATTTCTCAAGTTGAGGTAGACTACCTTGGTTTTCCTCTAGCCCCAGCAAAGTGAGGGGCTCAATTTTTGAACAACCTTAGGTGTTTGATGTAGGAGCATCCTAGGTTGAAGAGCAATCTTGCATCAACCAAAATAATTTTCTTTCTTTTCTTGCATTTCAGTAGCAGTTGAGTCATTTGCAGTTTCAACATTTTCTACTACATCTTCATTTTAGAGCTCACAGAGAAGGATTTAGTTTCTATGTCATGCAAACTACATCATACTCAGATTTCATCAGATTTGGATTTGTCTACAAAGAGATATCGCTATCAGAAGATCATCAATATTCACAAAATAGAGCATTCATTAGTTAGTTGAGAACACAAGGTTTACAGAGCACTTTTGTCACTTGTAGAGCCAAATGGAACATCACACAAGGTAGTAAAAGACTAGATAGACCTTCATTGAGAACCACACCAAGTTTCACATGTTTGTGGAGCATTACCAAGAGTTGTAGTCTAACCTACATGTTTGCTACACATTTCATCATTCATTGGAGTTTGAGATCTCTTAAGGCTGATGTGGAGGATTCTTTGAGCTAGAGAATTATATATATATATATGCATCTCTTAGATGCATTATGAAGTTAGTTAGTTATTCAACATGACATAATAGATAGAGAGTTTCTTTTTGGAGGCACTTCATTTCCATATCTTTCATTTATGTTATAACCTGGAGAGCGGGCATGTGAGCCCTTTGATTATAGCTACATGTTGCTGACATTTAAACATTGTGATTGTTTCAAATATTAAGCATATAAGTCTTCTATTGCATCTATTATTGTGTTGTTTCCATTGTGTTTACTCTAGTTGCATTCTTGGACAGTCCATTCTCTGGACTATCCATCCATGACTGCACTATATGGGAACTCCTCCTATGAATGCAGGGCTAGGTCACATAAAGTAGGTGGGATAGAAGCTGACATAGTGTTAGTCTCAATAGAATTTTAATTCCATAAACACATATATTGGTAGGAGTTAAATCTAATTTATTTATTTAAGAGATATTTTATTTATATAAGGTATGAACACATTAAGAAATAAATAAATAGGATATACATCTTTTAAAAATTGACTTATGTGTAATGTGGACAACTTAATTGAAAACAACCTTTTTTATCAAACTTCTTCAAAGATTCCTTTATGACTTATAGTAGTTAAAAAAATTTATTGGTTACATTGTATTTTTGACTTTAAAAATGGTAACAATAATAATATATAAAATTTTAATATATTGATGAATTTAAGCTTAATAGTTAATGTTGTACGTATTGATTTAAATATTATTATAAAAGTGTCTATCTATTCAATGATATACAATAAAAATATTTCCTCTTTCTATCATTGTGCTTTCATAAGCATATTGATCAAAGTAGAGATTAAAATACTATTTACATTTATAAAAGGGGACCAAAACTAAAAGATTAGCACAATAACTTTTGTGTGGAATATTTAAAGTATCTATAATTATTTCAAAAAAAGTTTTAACTATTGCTTTTATATAAGTGTTACTTTTCCTTTCCCTAAGATGTTCATTTCATTATCTTTCTTACTTCTTGATTGTTCTCTATATAGAAGCCTCCATATGTTTGATGTAATATTCCTATAAAATCACCAAATGTTTTTTATTATGGTAAGCAAGAAACCAAGGTGTTGGACCCTTTACAAAAAATCCACAAGGGCAAAGAAAAATAGGCCACAGATAGGTCATGAACAATAGACCAATAGTTCACACCAACAATATTAAACCATATTATAGATCAGAGTCTTAAGCATAATCATAACCAAAAATAAGAAACAAAACATATAGGAAACCTAGGAGAATAACTGTCCCCAATCATCATTGTTGATGATAAATTTATATATTTCCTCATAATTGATAAAAGTGTTAGCATCTAAACCATGTCTCTTGAGTTTAAGGTCCTACAACATAAAAAATTTATTAGTAGACCTGTGCATCACCTTCATGCTAAAGATAGCCATCACCTTCATTTTTCCTTCTAGAGTCGCAACCTTTGACTTTAGTTCAACAACCTCAACAAAAATTGAATCACACTTAGAGTACTCCTTTTGAACATGAACATAATTATTCTCCAACTCAGTATCTTTAGACTCAGAATAAGGGGCATTCATTTCCTCAAATAGATTACCCACTTCCTAAAATTCCTCCACTTCCAAGATAAGAATCACTTTTTGAATCTCCACCTCTTCCTCTTAGAAGAGTCACTAGACTCCTCTAAGATATTGAGTTTAGGGTTTGAATTCCCACAAGCTTATTGGATCACCTAATACTTAGCCTCCTAGATTTTTGGTCTCCAAACTTCACCTTATCAGTGCCAGTATCCTTATCAACCCCCTTCTCCATAACAATAGGATTAGTATCATCCTCAGTAGAAACCTTCTCAACCCTAGGTTTCCCTTTAGAGATGAATACATGAGTCCCCGTAAATTTACTTTCCTCCTCCTCATACTGAACAGGGACTCCCTTAGGTTTCTTAGCCTTAGATGTCTTCATGGGATCAACAAGGCTTCTTTTTAGTGACAACTTCTTATTATCATGAGATCCCGCTAGGCTATTCTTCAAATTGCAAATCACCAAATGTTACAATAGAAAAGGTCCTTAATAATTTTAATTAATATTATAAAATATAATTAATAATAAATTTTAAATCAAACATACCCAATGCTTATTAATAATAAGCATTTGATGTCATGACAAAAGAATTATCTAGAGCCAATATTTATTTATAAAATATAAAGACATCAAAATCTTAAGATATATATTGATACCTAGAAATGAAACTATTAAAAAGTAACATATATTTATATATGATTTGCTATAGTTTTCAAAGTGAAAACAAAACAAAAATTATGAAATAGTTAATTGTGATTTTTCTAAAAATATAAAAAAAGTATATTAGAAAAAATAACTCTTTAAATAAATAAAAATAAAGTAAACAATGGAGACAAAATAAAATAATTCTTAAATAAAAATTAAAATTTATGTGTCTATGTATGTATGCAGTAAATAAAATAGTTCTAAAGGAAAATAAAGTAACTCTGAATTAAATAAACTAGTGTACCTATCTTGATATGTAAAAGATGCTAAGAGATATTGTTCTAGAGGTGGCTATTCTAATTATATCACAAATCAAGTAAAAGATAGGCACCTCAAGAATGATATCTCTTAGCATCTTTTACATGATTTTATCTTTTAAATAGTTTGATATTAGATATGTATGCTAGTAGCATATGCAATTGCAACATGTAAATGTTAATCAATGCCCAACATTATTTTAATGAATCAAGCATTTTCTTTTGACAAATAATAAAATAATAACTTTACATAAGATAAAATAAAAAAATAATCATTTAATATTCATCAAAATATTGCATACACATCATAAAAAATCTCAAATAATGAATCATTTTATATTCATAGAAACAAATTTGTAATAATTACATGATATTATTTATCTTCTAATAACTTTAGTCTCTCTTCCCCAACTTACAACTCATTACAATACAACAATAAAAATATTTACCATCTAATTCAATGTTCATAATCACAAAATACTTAAGTAGCACAAAAATATACATTCTTACACATGTTTTATAAAAGTAATACAAGTACAAAAATGAGAACAAGGATAAACTAAAATCCTCCCATACATAATATACTAGTACAACGTCATAATCTGTCTATTGTCATTCAATACTATGCCATTGCTAAGTTGCAAAACTTAGTATATTGGTGAAACATTAGAACTTTCCTAGGTTGTGGGTGACCTAAAGTAGGAAAGAACCTCCAAAGTAAGCTGGCTCTTATGGTGTTCACCTAAACTACTCTAATGGCTTGGCTGAGAAAAGGGATGAGAAAGATTGCATGGAAATTAAACCTACAACTAAGGTGATGCACCAAAATGATGTTGAAACTTACACAGTTGTTTTGCATACACGGTTTAATCAATAAAATAGCTTAACATGCACAACCCTATATATATACTTTTGCATTATTATTTCATGAGAAGGTTTAATGCCTATCCTAGAAGGAAAAAACTACTTTCACAACTTGGACTATTCGCATTTTAACACAACTCACAACCTACAAAATATATATAACCTCTACACAAAGGTGCTACTAATGAGACATAAGGACAAGGAAATAAAATGATTTCACAAGTACTTGCATCAATCACTAAAAACGCACACATTAACATAGAAAATGAGAAGGAAAAATTCATATCTCTATTGATCTCCAAAGGCATACATGTTGTATCTGTCTATAAATGAGTTACACAAGAATCTCCAGCTGAAAGAACTCCAAAAGTGTTACAATACAGCCCAAAAGATGAAGAGAACTAACTCCAATAATGAACAATAGAGTCACTATAACCTACTGACCCTCAATTGCACAAAAATAGGGACCCAAAACCCTTTGGTCATGCATAACCAAAAAGCCAAGAAAATAGGCCTCAAACTCCCTCCAAAACAAGTCCAAAGTGAAGAAAAGGCACAAGAAACTACCCCTAGATGCTCTCCAAAGTCATTACAAACCCAGTCATACCTCTCCTAAATTTCCTGCACATGTTGGCCAACTTCACTAACCTTCCCCTATATGCTTGACACTAGACATAAAAACCTAACTATACCCCCTCTATGTACTTACATGACATAAATACATCACTCTTGCATTAAAACAACAATTAACTAAGTGATTTATAACTATATCACTAGTCAAATGTTTTACATCTCAAAGCAAGTGCAAAAGGACATAAGGTCATGATCCAACCATATGTGAAGATAATACAAATAGAACATTTGGGAATATACATTATTTGCTAGGCAATATAACATAAGGGTCATGAGTATTAGTTTTATGTTTCAAAGTGATAAAAGAAAGGCAAAAAATGCCTCTAGCTCATCGGCCACCTAGGGTTGAAAGAAACCCTAACACAAAAAAGGATCCAACAAACCCTTATTTTGCATCTCATTTTGCACTATAACTCTCTATGTTCTGGGCTCCGCCATGGTAGGGTTTCAACTAGTTCCTGGAAGTTTTAACTGGAGTTGTATACTACATTTTTAACAAGAAATTGATAGAAAAGCTTCGGTAAGCTTTCTATCACTCAGAATCTGCCCTTTTCTTCTTCATTTTCTATGAACAAAAATGTTGTTATGAAGCTCTTTTTTGCAAAAAAGATGAATACATTTGATATTTCTTCTATGTGTTTGTTCACGAGCAAAAATACAGTTCATATTTTAGGTTTCCTTCATGTTTTTTGAATGATTCCTCTCAGCATGAGGTATATTGGTTTCTATAGCTCACTTGGCATGAGGAAGATGCTTTTTGTTACATTCTAAATAGGTTTTATTGCTTTTTCTGGTGCATTTGTTCATGGTTAGGGTTTCATGAAAACCCTCTATTGATTCTACTAAGATGAACCCAAATACATGCTTGGTTTCCTAATAAAAACATGAAGACAAATGAAATAGGGGCTATGTTTTTGCTCCTTGTAGGTGACTATCCTCTTATTGTTTTGGAATGTTCTTTCACTACTGTTATGCATTCTACTTTTGTTATCTCTTATTGTGCATGTTGTTTACTATCACAAGCTCTTGTTCCTCATCACTATCACAATACCTTGTTTAGTGGCAGCTATCACACTTGCAATCTTTCTAAAGAGTCTAAGTTCTAGAGACTTATTCAAATATTTTTACATAACACAAGCTATTCAACTCCCAAAAATACTGGTGGCATGACTGCTCTTACTCATGACTGCCTCCTCTATGACTGTTATTGCAATCCTCTATGCATATGACTACAATTGGGGTGTGCTTATGCCCTCTCACATCTCATAGTCTTTCTATGACTATCAATAACCATATGATTGTGTATGATTGTTATCTATCTTTTATTGTGCAGATAGTGCTGATAACCTCTTGATAGACATGGTCTTTATCCACCATTTCATGATTGTCTTTCTTTGTTAGACATTCACGTAGGGTTCATTAGATTTTATAGTCAACTCTTAAGGTCTTAAAAAATTTACTATGTGATCTTCAAAGACCACAAGTTGACCCTAAATGATCCTATAGACCTAAATATTTGTGACAATCTTTATAGACTGCCTTCTACAGGATTTATAAGCATTGTCTAGGACTACTACTATGACTTTCCCACTATTTTGTCTTCAAGTTTTCTGCTCTAGAACTTTAAACTACATCTTTAATGATGGTTACTCTAGTTATTTTAACCAACTCTATTATGCATTGTATACACTTATAGTGACAACAATAAAACATACTGTGGTAATAATCCATGATAATGCCAGGTCTTCTATAGTTTGCAACCTCATACATCTTTTACATAACTTCAAAATTGCTAGTCTCATACACTAGTGGTGTTCTTCACTTTGTCAACTATATTATGCCATGATAGTCATTGATATGGCTTGCTTCCTTGGATTCCTTGACTGTTAGGTTTTGATAATGACCATCACATCACTATTGCAGACCTCTTAAGTTTCATGATAAAGTCCTTCTTTACATTACTATCATTAGATGCCTGACTATCCTAGTTTACCTTCATGGTTTTTGCTCTTGGATTGGTTGTGACAATCTTTTTTGATTGTGGACTGCTCCTTAGTGATTACTATTGTACACATTTTGTAGATGACTAGATCTTTAAGGTACATGTGATTGATACAGTCATCTTCTATGACTGCTATTTTACTATTATAGTCATATGATGACCCCTTTATGATGTTCTCTATCTCTAATACGATGATCTCTTCATTATTGTGTCTCATTGTGACTTCAAAAAGCATTATCTTGTTGTCACTGCATATGCTTTCACTGTTCATGATGATTTTCATTGTCAAAAGAGCATCTATATACTTTTCACACACTCTCTCTATCCACTTCTAAGGTAATTGTATAGGCCTTGTACTTGTTTTCTTTTGCACTATCAACACAACCTTTGAAATTGTTCACACTCTTTAGAATCTACTACCCTTCTAGGATTGTCCCTTTACTTTCAATAAGCAAACTTCTAGAATGGAACTTGAATGTTGACAAAAACTTCTTGGCTATTACCTCTATCACTTGACCATCTATGTGTTGAACCTTAACTGTTGCTACTATGATTGTTACAATCATCATGAATACTATGATAGTCACCTCAGGCTATTAGGCTATCTATCAACTTGACTATTTCATTGTCATTGTTGTATGTCTTTCCTTTGCCTTCTTTGTGGACTGTCCTCATTTTTAGGACTATACTACTACAACCCTATCACACAGTTCACTATACATTTGCATGATCACCTATAAGTATCACATTTACTTCACAAGGACATTATATTTGCCATGAGGCTTAGGGGGTAGCACATAAAGTATGCACAGTGTTCTCATTTGGACAATAGCCTGACCTATGCAGTGAATGATCAATAGACTTACTGTATCCTTGAGATGATGAAATGTATACTATATTTGACTTTTTTTATGCCCATGAACACTTATGCTTTGTTGGTCCTTTGATGACAATAGCTAGCTTCACTTTCCTTTTGATAGCTAGTGATGATGGTAGTTGTTGATGTCATTTGGATCTGTGCCTATCATTCACTATCTTCATTCCTGACTGTCTTTGGAAACATGAAACCAACTATGACCTCATTTATGACTTCTTGTATGCAT
This sequence comes from Cunninghamia lanceolata, assembly GCA_027924645.1. Taxonomy (NCBI): domain Eukaryota; kingdom Viridiplantae; phylum Streptophyta; class Pinopsida; order Cupressales; family Cupressaceae; genus Cunninghamia; species Cunninghamia lanceolata. The sequence continues at coordinate 7,141,084 of BSBN01000459.1, read as the reverse complement.
AAAGGATTATCAGAAATTACCTGCTTGCTAAAATGATACATTAACACCATTATTCCCCTCAAAATATAGAGGGTAGCATGTTGGGCTCAACCCTTATGGGAGCCCATTTCACTCCACATGCTATGATATCAAAAGAAGGATGATCTAGCAATAAAAATTTCATCTATACCTACATAGTGAACAAACATGTTAGATAAAAATAATGAAACTCAGAATATGATGGATATTGATGATAATCCTCTATTTTTCTAAACATCTCTAAGATGTATTAGAAATATTTCAATGCCTTATGAAAGTACACTATATGTTTGTTGAAATTGAATTGCATATGATGAGAAAACATATCTTCATCTCTAACACCAAATTTTCTCAACCCTTATAGGCACTTTTGGAGCAGCAACGAAAGGAGCTAAAAATACAGCAAATCAATGTTCATCGTTGTCATCCAGGCAATGATGGATGCCTTTACTTTTTATATTCTCTTCTTTTCCTTATAATGTATAGCTTACTTTTGTATTACATTGAAAGAGTTAATCCCATGGCTTGTGTGGGACACTATACATTTGTAATTATCAATGAAAAATAGTATTTAATGCAAAATATGTTGACTTCATTTCTTCTTATAAGCATCTGCATAATGAACTATAGTTCACCTGATAACACCTCTGTGCACATAAACATAACATAGCAGAATGAATCTATACCTTTTATCCTCTATTTGTAAACACAAACTTAGCTCTGCCTAATTGAAATGAAAGCAAAATCAGGTAACATTTTTGGCAGCATTTGCTATATGTTTGCCTGTTAAACATCCTGACCAGTTACTTGAACTTATCCATTGGGCACACGAGTCATTTAGGAACTCAACATGACTCAAGAAATAATCTTGCACTACTTATGTAACTCCTCTAAACAATATATAACACCTTAAAACCTTATTCCACCAGAACTCAGAGCAAACTAACTGTGCAAAAATTGCACTTAGAGGAAAAGAAAACTGCATCTAAACTATGTGCAGTAGCACTTATTGAATCAAAACTCCTAAACTAAAAGGTACAAAGCTAATTGTACCTAAAAAAAAAGTTTGAGGTGTATCCCATGGACTGGTATAGGCAGTAACTCACCATCCATTTTTGACAATTGGAAAGCATTGTGTTGTTTGCAATCTACAATGATGAACGACCCACTCCACATGTTGTCAAACTTAGTATGTTTTCCAAGACTACTCTCAAGCTCATCCCATTTAAGCACTACATCTCCTTCCTTGAACACTCTTTGTGTTATCCTTTTCTCAAAATCTTTCTTCACTTGGAGATGATGAAACTCCATAGTCTTCATAGCTTTATCTCTTGTTTCCTCAAGCTCCATGAGCTGTGCATATCTAACTGCCATTGGATGCTCTTCCTCAAACATTTCAAGTTGGTTTATGATATCAAGTATTGGAAGCTCTATAGACAAGGGTAGCCTTGCTTCTTTCCCATATACCAACATATAAGGGGAGTTTCTTTGGACTTTTTTGGTGTTATTCTTTTTTCCCATAGTGGAGATTTTAACTTGGCATGCCAAGTCCTTTGGTTCTCTTCAATGGTCCTCTTAATGATCTTTATTAAGTTTTTAGTTGTAGACTCTACCAAACCATTACCTCGAGGGTAATAGTTTGACAAAGTGTTCAAATAGATACCATTCCTAACATCCTAGTCAGTCAACTTGATCCCTATGAAAGCCAAAGCATTATAAGAAACTAAATACTCAGGTACACCAAACCTTGTTATCAAATCATCATAAAAATTTAGAATAACACTTTCATTGGCTTCCTTTAATGCCACTGCCTCAGTCCATCTGGTAATAATCTATGGCAGTGAGAATCCACCTATGACCTACATTAGGTGGATTAATAACTCCTATAAAATTAATGTCCCACTTCATAAATGGTTGCTCAACCTGTATAGGCTACAAAGGCAAAGCTGACACTTTCTCTTTTCCTGCAAACATTGTACACTTAAAACATTTTCTTGACCATGCATAAGCATCTTTGAAGAGGCTTGGACAGTAGTAACGAGCCCTCATGATTTTCCAAGTTGTGGTCCTTGGAGCAAAGTGTCCACCAGTTGTTCCATCATGAAACTCATAGAGTATTTTGTCAACTTGATTAGTATCAATACATCTCAGTAAGAATCCATTATGATCCTTCCTAAATAGAATACCATCAACAAGAACAAAGGGAATCAACTGTAACCTGAAGTGCCTCCTTTTTGCTTTGCTCAAACTAAGTGGGCATTCACCAGTCTACAGAAAATGAATCATCTCTTGTAGCCAACATGTACCCAATGCTAGTGTAGCAGTTTGAGGTTCATCACTAGTAACAAGGACAGATTCCTTTTAAGTTTCTTGATCAGTTTATGACCCTGCTGCTAGTTGTTCACACAACTCCTTACCTCTAATCAACTTTGTGACCGTGATATCTACATCATACTCCATGACCTTAGTAATCCATCCTACTCTTTTCTCATTCAAATCTTTACTCAAAAGAAACTCTTTGAGACTAGGATGGGCAACCATTAGATGAACTTTATTATTGGAAATTAAATGTCTAAACATATTTAAACTTCTGATTACAACCAACACATGCTTTTCAACAAAAGAATATCTCTGTTCATAATCCTCTAAGCCTTGACTAAAAAATGCTATTAGTTGTTCCAAATTAGCATCATTCTGTTGTACTAGCATAGCAGAAATAACATCTATGCTACCAAAAGCATAAAGAATAAAATCCTTTGCAAAGTTAGGATTTACCAGTGTGGGAGTTGTTGTTAATGTCTCCTTAATAGCTTCAAAACTATGTTTTCCCTCTTTTGTCTAGCTGAAACTTGTATTTTTTCTCAACATGTAGTTAGAGGTTTCAAGAGATTGGCCATGCTTGGTATAAACCTTCTTACAAAGTTAATTCTACCAAGGAAACTTTGTAGCCCCTTTTTATGGCTAGGCAAAGGTAAAGCAAGAATAACACTCACCCATTTTGGATCAATGGTTATTCCTTGTTTTGAGACCACGTGTCCAAGGAGCTTGCCTTCATGGATAGAAAAAACACATTTTTTGGGGTTAAGGGATATGCCAAACTCCCTACATCTTTCAAATACCTGCCTCAAATGAAACAGATGCTCATCAACAAATTTAGAAAAAAACTATTATATCATCAAGGTAAATGAGCACTAATTTGTAAATTAAACCTTGAAATTCCATGTCCATTGCCCTTTGAAAGGTGGAACTAGCATTGGACAAACTGAATGGCATTCTCTTGTAGGCCATTATTCCCCATTTTGTGGTAAATGTTGTCTTATGTTGATCCTCCTCTTTTACTAAAACTTGATTATACCTAGAATATCCATCAAGAAGGGAAAATCTCTCTGAACCTACAACAACATGAAGGATTTGCTCCATAGAAGGCAGTGGATAATGGTCTTTGAGTGAGGCCCTATTCAAATCTCTAAAGTCCACACAAAGCCTTATCTCTCCATTTTTCTTCCTAACTGGGACAAGGTTGAAAACCCATGAGGTATGCTTGATTGGGAAAATGATATTAGCCTCAATCAGTTTAGTCAATTCTTTTATCATGAGAGGTTCAAGTTTGGGGTTCAAAGGCCTCTCTTTCTGCCTAACTAGTTTTGCATTTGACTCAAGTTCTATGGTATGCTAGGCCATTTTGGGATCAAAACCCTTTAGATCAGAATATTCCCATGCAAAGATATCATGAAATTCTTGACAAAGTGAAATAAAAGCTAGCTTATCTTCTTGAGAATAAATCTTACCAATTCTAAGCAGCTTACCTTTAAAAATTTCCACCTCTTCATATTGTTCTTCCTTGATCTGCATGTTGTTTTTTCCCTTATAAGCTGATCATCAAAGTTAAAATAGTTTCTAAGATAACCAAACCCTTAGGTAACTTATTTGTCCTCAACTATATAATCTGATCATTATACTGTTGTAATAGCTTTTCTTGATTCCCCACTAAAAACTTAGTTTCCTCAAGCAAAAAAATCAGCACTTGCTCATCACTTTCAAAAATTTGCCAACGAACATTGTTATAAGGAATGGATGGTCTTACTACAACTTTAACATGTTGCTATACCTTACCCTTTTTAATGTCATTCAAGATATCAAACTAAGCACCTATAGCTGCTAGCCTATCAGCATGATTGTTTTGACTTCTAGGTATGGATAATAGGTTAAAAACATCAAATTCCTCTATCATATCCCATACCATATGCTTATAGGACTTAAGAACATCATTTTTAGTACATGTAAGCCTCTTACCTGATTCACAATCAGCTTACTATCGTCAAACACCTGTAGGTAGCTTATCCCCCTTTCCCTTGCCCATTCCAAACCCCATATAAGACCTTCATCTTCAGTTGTGTTGTTAGTGTAGCTAAAAGTAAAATGAAAGGTTGAGTAATACTTGTCACCTTGTGGAGATACTAGCATAGCACCCCCACCAGCTCCATTTTTGGATCTTGAGCCATCAAAATACATTTTCTAGACTTCATTCTGCTGTTGTTCATCCTTCTTTTCAAAGTTAGGAATAACAAAATCTGGCTCATGCATCATATAAACACCTAAGCCTACCTCTTCAAGGTTCTTATTTGGGTCATCTTCAATATTTTTTTCTACCCACTCATCCAAAAGGATGTTAGGAATATTCTCAATTTGTGTATTTGGCTCTTGAACAACATGTTCATCACTATCAAAAACAACACAATTGGTATTGATGGCAGTTGGTACATAAGGTTCTATGTGATTCTTTACTATTGACTTAGACTTAACGGTCACTTTAGTTCCATACCTTGTCTTGAATAGTATATGAGACCAATTTGAGGATAAATAACCACCTACTTTAGCAGTAAAATTCCTTGAGAGACAAAGGGCAAAATATGGTGGCAAGTCAATAACATAAATGTCTTGAGGAATAGTATGACTCAAATCCTTAATAACCCCCACAGTATTAACTGCTATCCCGTCAAGTTGAACAACACCCTTTTCAAGAGATTAATACTTCAAACCCAACTTATAAGCATTTTGCTTGGGCATAATAGAACTACTAGCCCCAGAATCAATCATACAATTATGGACTAACTTATCACCTATGATCAACGACACATAAAAAGGTGGTGGCTTTACTTCATGTTTGACCTCTTTACTTGGCTATTCACTACCATTTTTGGATGTATTAGTGAATACAGGTTGATCTTGCCTAACTGGAACTTCATCAGACATTTTTAAATCAAATAATGCAAATTGCAATAAAATCTTTTTATCCTGGGATAGACAAATAATCCCACATGGACATAGTGATATTCATTTTCTTCATGTGCTCAACTATGTTAAAAGGTGCAGTATTTACCTTTTGGTGAACCTTTACAATAGTAGGGTCTACTTGCAATTGGGTTGATTGGGGTTATTTTCTAGGCTACTCTTTGGTAGTACCTTGTGTATTTCTTTACATTACATGTGGTACTTGAGAGATAGATGGACCAACAACTTCTTTTTCTATTCTAGGAGCTTGATTAGGCTCTTTATTTATTGACTGTCCAATCTCAAAAGCCCTCTTCTTGGCTCTTGTATTAGCTACTACTAGAGAATCATCCCAATCGGCCCCACAAACTCCTCTCCTTGCCAATTTAGGAAAGCAATATCATTTGGAGGTAGCTCTTATTGCTATGAAGATCCATCACCAAGTACATTAGGCTGCACACTTGACACATTTTGCACCATCAGAGCCTGATTAATCACCCCATTTGAACAAGTGGATTGGTTATGGGGTTGACTTCAAGGGTAACACCATTCATAATCTTGTACAAGACTATTTTGGACTGGAATTAATTCTTTAGATGAGTTGGGTACATTTGGATTGTATGGTTGAAAAGGCCTTGGGTTTAGAGCTTGCCTTGGACCTTGGTTATGTGCTTGATAAGGCTGGCTTTGTGTTTGGTTTTAAGGCTGGAAAGGCCTGAAACCTTGAAACTGCCATTTTTTCATGTTCACTAACTCATTTCCAAATGACTGCAGCAATCCTTTTATCTATTGCAACTCAAGAGATTGGGATGGAACTACTTTTTCTTGGCTTAGAGTCTAGTTATTTGGTGTTGGTAACACTAGGACGGTAGGTATAGAAGCCAAAGGTGGGATTTGTAAAGGCATGGAAGGCTGAATCTCTAGAAATATTGGCATAGGGGGTCTAGGTGCTATCTTACCATCTTGGATAAGACTATTTTTGGCTCTTATTGTAATATCAAACGCAATTGGTACTGAGTACCTCCCATGGATTGTATCATAATAGAAATATCACTGTTAAGTGCCTTCAAATAATAAATAAATGCATGATCTGTATAAGGCCTTACCATAGTAGGAACTCTATTCCATGTCTTCTTGAAACAAAAATTGAAATCCATCATTTGCTCCTGAGGAGCCCTTTTGATGGTGCTTAGTTGTTCTACCAGAGACAAATGATTAGATTTGTCTTCAAAATGATTGCAAAGGAGCTCTCCTAGTTGATCCCATGAACCTATAGAATTCACTGCCAAACCTCTAAACCACTGTAATTCTTTTCCTTTAAAGGATGTTGCTAATAATCTAAGGGCCACATTTTCTATGGTAATATGGTGTACAGTACATAGGTTTGCCACACATTGGATATGCTCAATGGGTGTAATCTGGTCTACTCCTGAGAAGAATGGCAAACTTTTAAGACCAACCATTGGGATATCAACATGTTGGGCCAAATTCAAAGGGCTTCCTTGATCAAAAGGAATGAAAACTTGATTCCTAGGAATTGCCATTAGAGCAACAAAAGTTTGATTTCTTACAAAATGGGTTGCAATTCTCACAGAAGGTGGAGTTGACTATGTTTTCCTTGTTGAAGGATGAGTTCTTCTACTCAATCTGCCTTGCCTCCTTAGTGGAGATAGATACAAATACTCAAAGGAACTTGAACTCCTAGTTTGTATTCTTTTCATAAGCTATTAAAACACTAGTTTTGTTAAACTTCCACACTCAGATTCGCCAGATATATAGGTTTCAACCTCCTAAAGGCCTGAAAATCATTGGTTACATATCAAAACTAGCAAATATAATGAATGCTTGAACTATTTTTATCCAAACAGTTCAACTGGTCATGCCAAAAACTGTTGTCACTCAATACTACGCCACTGCTAAGTTGCAAAACATAGTGTATTGGTGAAACATTGGAACTTTCCTAGGTTGTGGGTCACCTAAAGCAGGAAAGAACCTCTAGAGTAAGCTGGCTCTTATGGTGTTCACCTAAACTACTCTAATGACTTGGCTAAGAAAAGGGATGAGAAAGATTACATGGAAATTAAACCTACAACTAAGGTGATGCATCAAAATGATGTTGAAACTTACATAGTTGTTTTGCATAAATAGTTTAATCAATAAAAAAGCTTAACATGCACAACCTAATATGTATATACTTTTGTATTATTATTTCATGAGAAGTTTTAATGCCTATCCTAGAAGGAAAAAGCTACTTTCACAACTTGGACTATTTGCATTTTAACACAACCCACAACCTGCAAAATATATATAACCTCTACACAAAGGTGCTACTAATGAGACATAAGGACAAGGAAATAAAATGATTTCATAAGTACTTGCATCAATCACTAAAAATGCACACAATAAAATAGAAAATGAGAAGGAAAAATTATTATCTCTATTGATCTCCAAAGGCATATATGTTGTATCTGTCTGTAAATGAGTTACACAATAATCTCTAATTGAAAGAACTCCAAACGTGTTACAATATAGCCCAAAAGATGATGAGAAATAACTCCAACAATGAACAATAGAGTCACTATAACCTACTATCTCTCAATTGCACAAAAATAGGGACCCAAAACCCTTTGGTCGTGCATAACCAAAAAGCCAAGAAAATAGGCCTCAAACTCCCTCCAAAACAAGTCCAAAGTGAAGAAAAGGTCAAGACATGACCTTACCTACCATAAATCCACAAGAAACTACCCCTATATGCTCTCCAAAGTCATTACAAACCTAGTCAAACCTCTCCAAAATTTCTTGCATATGTTGGCCAACTTCACTAATCTTCCCCTATATGCTTGGCACTAGACATAAAAGCCTAACTATATGATGGTGACTGGTTGTCATTGATGTCAAAAAGGTTGGTTGATGAGTGGTCTTGCAAAGAATGTTTCAGGGATGCAGAATGGTTGAGAGATTTGTGTTTGATCTTGTGCAAATATTTCATGAATCCTTAATTCTTGTGATGATCACATCATGTGGGTCTTGCAGATGGTTTGGCCTTCTTGGTGATTTAGAAGTTGATATGTTTACATGATGCTTGTTGATAGTTGAGATCCATGCTCCATGTTGTATGAACAAGTTTCAAAGCGTAGGTTGTGCTTCTGTCATAAGTTGAATTGTCTAATGCATAAAATCAGATGTCTTGGTACAGTCATGATCAAGTGAAAACTTGATTAGTTCAGTGTTGAGGATCAGGATCATATGGTGATAGTTTATGGTACTCTCATCTATGATATTTATTGTCATTGGCATTGGTGATTGAAATTGTGTTCATGTTGTTTGAACATTTGATGTTTGTGCCATGACAGAATAGTCAGAGGGATAACAATATTAGTGATATGTGTTGGCTTTGTTTGATGTTATTCAGGGTATTGTTGATTAATGAGCTTCTTTTCTTTATCAAGAGATTAATCTTATGGTGTTAATATACTTTGGATGTGATTATAACAAAGGTGATTAAGTATGAAGTTCTATTTCATGAATATCAAAATATGTTAGGATCATTTGAAAGTTCCTAAGACTCAATATTTTTTAAAACAAATGGCTCTCATCTTTATGACTTTAGTCTCTTGGAGCCCGTCATCCACATTGTGTCACTTTTATTCTATTTGAGTGGTGACTTCTAATAAGAGGTAAAGTCACTTAAGGTGACTTACCAAAGGCACCTTTACACATTAAAATTACTGGCCCCTCCTTCTGGTTACCGGTGCTCATAGGTCGAAGAAATATGTTTGAGCGGGCTTTCTACATCGACGGTCATGGTTAAATTAGAATGTTGAGCGCCAAAACAAATCAAAGGCTGAGGTTTAAAAAGTGATCTCCTCTCTGAGCATGGAATTTGAAGGGCCAGCGAACGTCAAGGCTATGTATAGTATTTTTTTTTTAAAGACTGTTTATGGTATGTTTTTTTGGAGCCCGATTAGAAAGAAGGTTTTAGAAACATTACTTTGAAGATTTTTTTCTAAAACAAGAAGTAAATCACTCACGGGTATTAAGGAATTATTTAGAAAAGAATTTTTTAATGAGAGTTTTCAAAGCAAATTTATTTTGAAGATATTGAGTAGAGGGGTTTGCATGAAGATGAATAGTCTTATGCAAAATGAAGTTTTTTTCAGGAAGTTGAAGGATCATTATTGTGCACAGAAGACGAACAAATTTTTTGTAAAGAGTTTATGAAGAAAAAGATGAAAAGTTTTATGTTCCTACAGAGATATGAAAAATAGAGGAAAAGAAAATGACTTTGAAAAAGATTACTGTTTCTTGCAGGGTTTACAAATGGATTTTTTTTTGGAAGAAGAAAAGCATGAAAGTTTTTTTTCTCTTTAAGATGATTTTTATTTTTTGCAGATTGGAGGTTTGTGGAAAATGGAATATGAAGAAACTTTGTGAAGATGATCAAATAGATTTTATTTTCTTCTACAAGGCAAGATTAAAAATATTGTTGTTGAAGACAATAAAGATGAAGATCTGCAGAAGATGAAAGGGCTTTAAAGTGGACAGAGAAATAATATTTTTAATATAACAAGAGATTGATTTTGCACATAAAAATGTGAAATATTTTTGTTTTGCGGTGAGGATGTAAATGATTATCTTGTATATAATGGCTTTGCAGGTGGATTGATTAGTGTGATGATGTGGATCAATATGGAGTATTGAAGATATCTTACAGATTGAACCATGAAAATAAAGATTGAATCATGAAGATAAAATGTAGGTGAATATGCATCAGGCGAATCAAATTTGCAGAGATAAGAGTGTTGTAAAGATTTGTAAAAGGAATTGTTCTGTATGGTCTTGATTTGAAAATCAAATAGGAGGTATAAGGGTGTATGAAGAGACACAGGTTGCATAATGGTGCAAATCAGATTGAATAGCAATCAATTCTTGCACACGGAATTTTGTGATGGAAAATTGTCTATGCCAGTGAGGCACAGTATGCCAGTGAGGCTTGTAGGTCAGTGAGACCTTAACATTTGTCAGTGAGACACATATTGTAGCCAGTGAGGCTTCTTTGTAGCCAGTGAGGCATGTTTGATCAGTTAAGCCAGTGAGGCAGTTTAGAGTGGTTTTTCTACCCCTGGAGGGTTTTCCACTCATGCCATTCTTGTGTCATAATCTTCTCTGTGTGTGTATGATTTACTTATGAAGTTTTGTTCTCTTTTTGTATTCACAGTCATGTGCATATGTATTTGACAAATCAATGCTATCTTTCTCTCCTTGTGCTCTGAAAGTTAAAGTGTGTAAAAAGATTTAAAAATTCACACAACACTGATTCACCCCCCCTCTCAGTGTTGATTGTACTCCTACACTATATCCCCTCTATGGATTTACATGACATAAATACATCACTCTTGCATTAAAATAATAGTTAACTAAGTGATTTATAACTATATCACTAGTTAAATGTTTTACATCTCAAAGCAAATGCAAAAGGAAATAAGTTCATGATCTGACCATATGTGAAGATAATACAAATAAAATAGATGGGAATATATATTAGTTGCTAGGCAATATAACATAAGGGTTGTGGGTATTAGTTTTATGTTTCAAAGTGATAAAAGAAAGGCAAAAAATGCCTCTAGCCCATCGACCACTTAGTGTTGAAAGAAACCCTAACACAAAAAGGATCCAACAAACCATTATTTCACATCTCATTTTGCAGTTTTGCTTTGTGTTTTGGGAACCGCCACGGTAGGGTTTCAACTAGTTCTTGGAGGTTTTAACTACAATTGTATACTACATTTTCACAAGAAATTGATAGAAAAGCTTCAGTAAGCTTTCTATCACTCAGAATCTGCCCTTTTCTTCTTCATTTTTTATGAACAAAAATGTTGTTCTGAAGCTCTTTTTTGCAAAAAAGATGAATACATTTGATATTTCTGTTGATAACTGAGAGGGGGGGGTGAATCAGTTATCCTAATTATTTCCCTTATTGAACTTTCTTATTAATTGATGCAGCATTGAATCAAACACTAAAACATTAACATGAAATAAGAAACACATAACACAGTATTTTTGACGTGGAAACCCTGTTAAGGGAGAAAACCACGGGGTGATTAACCCAAAATTATTCTCTGTTAGAAGAATAGGAGATTACAAAAAATGGCACTTGCCAATTAGGGCTCACTGCCCGAGCACACTGCTCACAAGAGGCCCACTGCCTACAAGAAGACACACTGTCTACAAAGTGATAAGAATCACAGTCTTGAACTGATTGGAAGCATCTGCATATGCTGGAGTTCAGTTCCGGTTAGGCTCAGTACATTGATTTGCTGCACTTCATCTTTCCTCTGTTCTTTATTCTGCTATCTTTCACATACCGGATCCTTTTTGCTACCTCTGCTCTGTTCTGGACTTATTCGCATATATCTTTTTACATTCACATCCTTCACAACTAAATCCATCCTCTATATATATCCGCACAAGTAATTTCATCACCTTTCTAGTCGGCATCTGGAACAGTCTAGTTTCTTACAAACTTTTGTTCTGTCGGCTGAATCCTTCCTCACCAAGCAATGCGGATCAAGCATATACTTGTAGATATCATTAATCATGTCGGCCAAACATGATTCATGCCTTCACAACCTCTATCATCAATAGTAACACATCCGGAAAGTAGTCTGATACTCTGTCAGTCAGTTCTTCCTCTGTTTTCACTGTCTCTCAGGAATCCGGTACTCAACTATTCATATCTTTTTCCTTGTCCATCACCGGAGGCTAAATCCTTGGAATATACCACTCAAGGTAGTCCTCTTGACTTCCCCAAATCCGCACTGCACCAAGACACTTCCTCTGAGAGATCCGGACCAATCTGTCGGACCTTGCCACATGCTCTGTTCTTGTTCACCGGACCACAACATTATTTATTCTAACTTCCGGTAGAGACACATCATGACTTGCGGATATGTGGGATGACCTTTGTTGCCATCAATGACAACAACCATGAATCCATATAGTGTCTCTTGCCAACAATCTCCCCCTTTGGCATTGATGGCAACACTTAGTGAAAAATGACTAAGTGTTTTCACTATGCTCCCCCTTTGCTGATGCTCTGTCTTTATATACAATTTCCGGAACTCCCCCTTAGTTGGATTCCTCATTTTTCACTGCTCCTCACTCCCCCTTTGACATCAATGGCAAAGGGTGGGGTCCGCACACCAAAATTTTCAAAAATTTTCTATACATAGCCGCATATTTACATACTCACATATACTGAAGAATGTCTGCAAAGGATGTCTGCAATTGAATCATTTCTGTAGCCCAACTTTGCTTCATTCTGTCCAAAATTGAAATGTGACCACTCAACAAAAATGCAAAAGCTTCTGCCCGCTTGAGATCTGTCGGATCTTTTGTTTGGGCGGTGGTCTGAGCATCACTGATGGCCTCATGCATAGTTTCCAACTTAGGGATTATAATCCTTCTAAGTTCTCCCATCCGGTTAGTGATATTCTTCCTTTCCTTCTCAAGATTCTTTATTTCATTCAAGACTGCAATAGTCTGACATTCTTGATTTATTATGGAGGAAGAGAGAGGATCAAAACTTTGAGATAAGCTTTGTAGCTTATCCTGTTCCTCTTTTATTTTCTTATCAATTGCTGCTATTGCCTTTGACCAGGATATACAAAATTTGTAGATGTCACCGCCATCCTTAAGAGCATTCTCTAAGCTCTTTATTCCAATGCTTACAATCTTCCTATCTTTAGAGATTAATTCTAATATTTCTGAAAATCTCTTATCCAAAAATTCCTTCCGGACCTTTTCTTCAGCTGATTTTTCTAGAGAATCAAAATGTGTATCAACACTGCTGACTAAGGTTTTTAGATTACCGGAAGTGGAGGCTGTCGGATCTATCTGGATTGATGGCATAATCTTTACAAGTACTCCGGAAGCAGCCTCTATCAACTCACAGTCTTCCATATGAGACTTCAGGAGTTTTTCATTTGCCTTGGCATTTGCAAATGAAGCTATCTTCATTGTTTGTACTGGAGAGAGAGAGTCAAAGTCGAATGGGCCTTTTAGAAGCTCCGGTTCATCAATCTCTAAAGTTTCTTTGCTCAAAAATTGTTGAACAGTTTGTGCAGTGTCTCTTGCCGGAGACAGATGTTTCTTTTCTTCTGCAGTCTTGGAACTGTCAACCTCTTTGTCTTTCACCACTGCTTCCTTCCCCTGTAATTGCTCTTCTTCTTTGGATCCGGAGACTGTAGGGGAAACCGGAGGAGAGATGCTAGCTTGTTCATGGGCCACTTCTTCTGGAGCAGAGGGTCCCAAGTCCTCAGCTGTTTCTGTACCTAAGTCCTCTACAACAGGAAGATTGAACCTTTTGAAGGCCTTCCGGAGGATCTCTTCTGTTTCTTGGGCCACTTTGTCAGTCTCACCAAGCATGAGTTGATTCATCCTGGCTTTGCTTCTGAACTCATCTTTGCAGTCCTTGAAGATAATGTTCATTGTCTTGGGATCAATTTGAGGATATAGCTGAATAGCTATCTGCTCCCGGATCTCAAGATCTTTAGCATGAGCATTATTCTTTCTTACTTCCAATTCCTTTTCTAGGCTTTTAGGAATAAGAGATATGATCTCAATGAAAGCCTTATTATATATGTTAAGATATTTGACTGTGGCTTCCTGCAGAGTCTTTTGGTCAGCCTCACTGAAGTCATCATAAGATTCAGTCATTGGTTGAAGGTTTCCATCCACCGTGACCGACTTGATTACATTCTCTAGAGACAGAGTGGGCTTTTCAACAGATACCTCCGCCATTTCATCCTTGTCTTGGCCTGTGGAGGGTTTACCGGATCCTTTCTTCTTCTGTTTCTTTATTTCTCTTACTCCCTCATCTGACTCTGTTTCCTCTTCATCCTTTTGGCTTCCATAAGCCCTTGTGGCTTTTGTCTTGGATCTCTTACCGGATGCCTGGACTTCCGGTTTAGAACTTTTGGTTGTGGGAGGTGCAGATCTCTTTGATGATCTGGTCCGGGTGGGAGCTTCAACCGGAGCACTTTCTTTACTTTTCTCTTCTTCCTCAGCCTTCCTCCTCTTTTCCCGGCTGGCATCAAGTGCCTCTTTTGAGATGCCTAGGCCTTGAGCAATGTGCTCTACTTCTTTTCTCACCTTTCTTTTAATCTCAGGTTCCCTGAGTTCTACATGTATTTTTACACTCAGCTCCTCAAAGGTTCCAAACCTTTCTGCCTTAGGATCTTTAGGCTGACTTAGCATGTGTTGAACATGCAGCTCCACTATCTGTTCATCCACTTCATACCCCATGGGCATGATCCAGACAGTCCTTGGCTCCACTGCCTCCATTAGGCACTGATCAGTGTCAACCATAAAGCACACTGAGTCTTTGTATTTTTCAACAAGAGACTGGGGAATTCTCTCTCTTGCTTGCATCATGCTCTGAAAGTTTTTGAAGTATCCCCATAGAGCTGTATTTCTCGCTTTTGCATCCCCAAGTCCATGCAAATAGTCTCTTATCTGGACTACAACAGGTTTGTCATTCTGCCATACCCATCCACTTGATCCGGGTAGCTCATTCATGAAGTAGAAGAATAGACATACAATAAGAGTACCATACTTAAAGGAATTCTTCTTATCCTTCTTGATTTTCTGTATATTTTCCATTAATTGGCTTAGCAGTAGTTCGCAGAGATCATATTCTGCATTCTTTCTTAGCATTTCATAGGCAGTGTATACTGCAGTTCCGGATACAGAATTCTCCCTGCTGGAGTGATAGATCTTGTATCCTATTATCATGGATGCATATTTGATATCCGGATCCAAAATATCTTCAATGGTCATTGCCGTCTTATCAAATTTTGATCCGGTGGCCTCAGTTACAATGTTGTTCTTGACAGATTTGAGGATAGGTATCCCTCCGGAAGAGTATAGACCAGTTACTGCTCTAATTGCCTCTTTTGTGATCTTGCAGGGTCTATCCAGCCATAGAAAGTTGTCATGCATCCTGCTCAGTACATACCGGACCCATTCATCTTCTTCAAAGCAGGGGAAATGAATAAATTGCTCAAATTGTTTCTTCTGGATATCCTTATACTCTGGTTTAAGCTCAAAAGCATTGTCTATCAGTTGCTTGTGATAGAGGTCTCTTAATTTGAATTCCCCAAATTCCTCAATGCTTGCATGTATGTAAACCCTAATGTCTTCAGTATGTAAAACTCCGTGAGGAACACTAGAGAAGGCTCCTAGTGGATCTACCTCCAATGATTTGTAGGGATGTTTCTTGAATGAGGGGCGAGGTCTATCAGAGATCTTAACTATGTTTGGAGTAGCCATTCTTCAAAGATTTGTAGTGAGGTAATGAAAAACGGAGAATACCTTATGCGCCTTCGACTTGCACGGAGTGATTGGATTGATTTCTTTATGTAATGACTTCGGCAGGAGATCCTTGGTGTGCTTGATGAATCTTGTTGCAGAGCTCCACTATTCGCTTCTTCTTGAGTGCAGAATGAGCAAATGACTTTTGAGAAATCCCTTATATTGCTCCGCGAACCCTAATATCTGTCTGCAATAAATGCTTCACCTACATTATTCCGGTTCACCTTGTCTGGATAGCTTGGAGTATCCCGGATTAGTCCTGATCTGTGAATATCATCCAGATCTTTCAATCATGAATAAATAGAGGTAACATATTACAAGAACATCCCAAACACTCTGTCCAATCCGCAGAACAAGATAGTGCACTTCCGGATCTCTCCGGACCTTTTGTAATCCTGTATCATACCGGAGCATCTCCCTGAACATGTCTTATTTGATCGATCACAGCTTCTTCATGACTCCATGCGGACCTCTGAAAACTTGACTGAAGCATCTCAAGACTCATATCTGCAAACCCTTTAATCCGCATCTTGTGCCACATTCGGCACCACTTGTTTGGCTGGGGGAACAGGATTTTCTTTGAGTCTCCCCCTGAGCCTGAGCTCACTTTTTAATTTCTGGAAGAAATATCAGCACCAGAGTCTGGTGCGGATCCAACCTCTACATTCTCTGAACTTTTCTTCACCCAAATCTTGCTCATCTGATTCCTAACTTCATCCGCATTCATCTTTTGTTTACCCTTGTCTTGATTCTGATTATACACCGGACCTCTTTTGTCCTGATACTTGTTTCTGCAGACTTTAGCATTATGACCGGACCTATTGCAGATTTGGCAAATAACATTTCTTTGCATATTTGACTGATATCCTCTTGATCTGCATTGATTAGCCATATGACCTACTCTATTGCATGTGAAGCATCTACCTTTGAATGATTTGTTTACTTGCATAATTCTGCATTCATGGGATTTGTGTCCATACCTTTTGCAGTTGAAGCACTGTCCGGAGAAGGATGAATTAATCTGATTCATTCTCATTCTGCACTGATTAGCTTTGTGACCAAAGTGGTTGCAGCTGTGGCAGTATCCATTGAAGGATGGATATCTTTGAGCATTTGGCTGTCTTACCGGAGGTCTTCTAGGCCTGCTCCTTGGATTTTCTGATCCAAGATTCTTCTGACCGGATCCGGAGCTTTCTCCTTTCTCATATCCCAAACCATACTTGTCATCTGTCGTCTTTTGACTTCCAAGAAGAACTTCAAGTTGAGCAGAACTTATCTTGAATTTCTCTTTATATTCATTTGCTGTTTGAAGGTCTCTTTTGAGAGAGGCAATTTGATCCTCAAGTTTTTCTTCATTATCTTTGGCATCTTCAAGATCAGATTCAAGATGTGTGATAATCCTGTCCATCTGGTGGCATTCTTCTGATTTTTCTTTAAGAGATTGTCTTAGATTGTCTTCAGCCTTTCTTTTTTCTTCAATCTCTTGAGTAAACTTTATAGTTCCTGATTCCATTTCATGTCTTAACATAATGACTTCTTTTGATAACTTTTCACATAACTTGGTTTGCTCAGTCAATTCTTCATTTGTATTGCTTTCTTCACTTTGTCTTGCCAACTGTTGGAGCAGCTCCTTTCTCTTTTTCATAGAGAGACTTAATTTGTCTTTTAATTCTCTCATGAATTCATCAGCCTGTTTGAGTCTTTCCTTTAATTCACTGACTTCAGAATTTGACTGTTCAAGATCCTCAAGAGCAGTCTTGAGTTGCTCCCTTAAACCATATGCATCCATTTGAAATCCCAGATCTTCCTCAAGCTGTTAGGCTCTATTAGGAGGAACTTAGCTCTGATACCAATTGTTGATAACTGAGAGGGGGGGGGGTGAATCAGTTATCCTAATTATTTCCCTTATTGAACTTTCTTATTAATTGATGCAGCATTGAATCAAACATTAAAACATTAACATGAAATAAGAAACACATAACACAGTATTTTTGATGTGGAAACCCTGTTAAGGGAGAAAACCACGAGGTGATTAACCCAAAATTATTCTCTGTTAGAAGAATAGGAGATTACAAAAAATGACACTTGCCAATTAGGGCTCACTGCCCGAGCACACTGCTCACAAGAGGCCCACTGCCTACAAGAAGACACACTGTCTACAAAGTGATAAGAATCACAGTCTTGAACTGATTGGAAGCATCTGCATATGCTGGAGTTCAGTTCCGGTTAGGCTCAGTACACTGATTTGCTGCACTTCATCTTTCCTCTGTTCTTTATTCTGCTATCTTTCACATACCGGATCCTTTTTGCTACCTCTGCTCTGTTCTGGACTTATTCGCATATATCTTTTTACATTCACATCCTTCACAACTAAATCCATCCTCTATATATATCCGCACAAGTAATTTCATCACCTTTCTAGTCGGCATCCGGAACAGTCTAGTTTCTTACAAACTTTTGTTCTGTCGGCTGAATCCTTCCTCACCAAGCAATGCGGATCAAGCATATACTTGTAGATATCATTAATCATGTCGGCCAAACATGATTCATGCCTTCACAACCTCTATCATCAATAGTAACACATCCGGAAAGTAGTCTGATACTCTGTCAGTCAGTTCTTCCTCTGTTTTCACTGTCTCTCAGGAATCCGGTACTCAACTATTCATATCTTTTTCCTTGTCCATCACCGGAGGCTAAATCCTTGGAATATACCACTCAAGGTAGTCCTCTTGACTTCCCCAAATCCTCACTGCACCAAGACACTTCCTCTGAGAGATCCGGACCAATCTGTCGGACCTTGCCACATGCTCTGTTCTTGTTCACCGGACCACAACATTCTTTATTCTGACTTCCAGTAGAGACACATCATGACTTGCGGATATGTGGGATGACCTTTGTTGCCATCAATGACAACAACAATGAATCCATATAGTGTCTCTTGCCAACAATTTCTACTATGAGTTTGTTCATGAGCAAAAATACAGTTCATATTTTAGGTTTCCTTCATGTTTTTTAAATGATTCCTCCCAGCATGAGGTATATTGGTTTCTACAGCTTACTTGGCATGAGGAAGATGCTTTTTGTTACATTCTAAGCATGTTTTATTTCTTTTTTCTAGTGCATTTGTTCATGGTTAAGGTTTCATGAAAACCCTCTATTGATTCTACTAATATGAACCGAAATACATGCTTGGTTTCCTGATAAAAACATGAAGACAAATGAAAAATGGGTTGTGTTTTTTCTCTCTCTAGGTGACTATCCTCTTATTGTTTTAGAATGTTCTTTCACTACTGTTATGCATTTTACTTTTTCTATCCCTTGTTGTGCATGTTGTTTACTATCACAAGCTCTTGTTCCTCATCACTATCACAATACCTTGTTTAGTGGTAGCTATCACACTTGCAATCTTTCTAAAGAGTAACCTTTGGAGACTTATTCAAATATTGTTGCATAACACAAGTTGTTCAACTCCCAAAAATACTAGTGCTATGACTACTATTACTCATGACTACCTCCTTTGTGACTGTTATTGCCATCCTCTATGCATATGACTGCACTTGGGGTGTGCTCCTTATGCCCTTTCACATCTCACAGTCTTTCTATGACTGTCAATAACTATAGGATTGTGTATGATTGTTACATGTCTCTTATGGTGTGGATAGTGCTGATGGACTATTGATAGCCTCTTGATGGCCATGGTCTCTATCCACCATTTCATGATTGTCTTGCTTTGTTAGACATTCACTTAGGGTTCATTAGATTTTATAGTCAACTCTTAAGGTCTTCAAAAATTTCTTGTGTGATCTTCAAAGACCATAAGCTGACCCTCAATGATCCTATAGACCTAAATATTTGTGACAACCTTTACAGATTGCCTTGTTGATAATTGAGAGGGGGGGGGGGTGAATCAGTTATCCTAATTATTTCTTCTTTTGAACTTTCTTATTAATCAAAGCAGCATTGAATTAAACAAACAAACATTATCATGAAATGAGAAACACATGACACAGTATTTTTGACGTGGAAACCCGGTTAAGGGAGAAAACCACGGGGTGATTAACCCAAAGATTATTCTCTGTTAGAAGAATAAGGAGTTACAAAAATGGCACTTGCCAATTAGGGCTCACTGCCCGAGCACACTGCTCACAAGAGGCACACTGCCTACAAAGAGACACACTGTCTACAAGGAATGTAATATAATACTTGAACTGATTGGAAGCATCTACATATGCTGGGGTTTAGTTCCGGTTAAGCTCAGTACACTGATCTGCTGCACTTCATCTTTCCTCTGTTCTTTATTCTGCTATCTTTTCACATACCGGATCTTTCTTACTACTTCTGCTCTGCTCTGTACTTGTTCGCATACACCATCACACAATCACACTTTTCACAACTAAATCCATCCTCTATATATATCCGCACAAGTAATTTCATCACCTTTCTAGTCGGCATCCGGAACAGTCTAGTTTCTTACAAACTCTGTTCTGTCGGCTGAATCCTTGCTCACCAAGCAATGCGGATCAAGCATATACTTGTAGATATCATTAATCATGTCAGCCAAACATGATTCATGCCTTCACAACCTTTACCATCAACAGTAACACATCCAGAAAATATTCTGATGCTCAGTCAGTCAGTTCTTCCTCTGTTTTCACTGTCTTTCAGGAATCCGGTACTCAGCTATTCATATCTTTTTCTTTGTCCATCACCGGAGGCTAAATCCTTGGAATATACTGCTCAAGGTAGTCCTCTTGACTTCCTCAAATCCGCACTGCACCAAGACATTTCCTCTTAGAGGTCCGGACCAATCTGTCGGACCTTGCCACATGCTCTGTTCTTGTTCACCGGACCACAACAGTTCTTCATTCTGACTTCCGGTAGAGGCACACCATGACTTGCAGATAAGTGGGATGACCTTTGTTGCCATCAATGACAACAACCATGAATCCATATAGTGTCTCTTGCCAACAATCTCCCCCTTTGGCATTGATGGCAACACTTAGTGAAAAATGACTAAGTGTTTACACTATGCTCCCCTTTGCTGATGCTCTATCTTTATATACAATTTCTGGAACTCCCCCTTAGTTGGATTCCTCATTTTTCACTGCTCCTCACTCCCCCTTTGACATCAATGGCAAAGGGTAGGGTCCACACACCAAAATTTTCAAAAATTTTCTCTATATAGCCGCATATTTACATACTCACATAAACTGAAGAATGTCTGCAAAAGATGTCTTCAGTTGGATCAGTTCTGTAGCCCAACTTTGCTTCATTCTATCCAAAATTGAAATGTGACCACTCAACAAAAATGCAAAAGCTTCTGCCCTCTTGAGATCTGTCGGATCATTTGTTTGGGCGGTAGTCTGAGCATCACTGATAGCCTCATGCATAGTTTCTAACTTAGGGATTATAATCCTTCTAAGTTCTCCCATCCGGTTAGTGATATTCTTCCTTTCCTTCTCAAAGTTCTTTATTGCATTTGTGATTGCAATAGTTTGACATTCTTGATTTACTATGGATGAAGAGAGAGGATCAAAACTTTGAGACAAACTTTGTAGTTTGTCCTGTTCCGCTTTTATTTTCTTATCAATTTCTACTATTGCCTTTGACCAGGAGATACAAAATTTGTAGATATCACCGCCATCCTTAAGAGCATTTTCTAAGCTCTTTATTCCAATACTCATATTTCTCCTATCATTAGAGATTAATCCTAATACTTCTGAAAATCTTTTATCCAAAAATTCCTTCCAGACCTTTTCTTCAGCTGATTTTTCTAGAGAATCAAAATGTGTATCAACACTGCTGACTAAGGTTTTGAGATTACCGGAAGAGGAGGCTGTCAAATCTATTTGGATTGATGGCATAATCTTTTCAAGCACTCCGGAAGCAGCCTCTATCAACTCACAGTCTTCCATATGAGACTTTAGGAGTTTTTCATTTGCCTTAGCATTTGCAAATGAAGCTATCTTCATTGTCTGTACCGGAGAGAGAGAGTCAAAGTCAAATGGGCCTTTTAGAAGCTCCGGTTCATCAATCTCTAAAGTTTCTTGGCTTAGAAACTTTTGAACAGTTTGTGCAGTGTCTCTTGCCAGAGATAGATGTTTCTTTTCTTCTGCAGTTTTATCCTTAGGAGTCTTATCTCCTTCCACATTTTTACCACTTGCAGTTGTGGTTTTCTCTGTTGGATTTTTCTCTTTCTCTGCATCCTTGGTGCAGTCAGCCTCTTTTTCCTTTTCTGCTGCTTCTTTCTCTTGTGATTTCTCTTCTTCTTGGGATCCGGAGATTGTAGGAGAAGCCGGAGAAGAGATGTTAGTCTGTTCTAGTGGCACTTCTTCCGGAGCAGATGATTCCAAGTCCGCAGCTGTTTCTGCACCTAAGTCCTCTGTAACAGGAATATTGAACCTTTTGAATGTATTCCGGAGGATCTCTTCAGTGTCCTTGGCTACTTTGTCGGTCTCACCAAGCATAAGCTGATTCATCCTTGCTTTGCTTCTGAATTCATCCTTGCAGTCCTTGAATATCATGTTCATTGTTTTGTGATCAATTGAAGGATATAGCTGAATAGCTATTTGTTCCCTGATCTCAAGATCTTTTGCCATGGCATTGTTCTTTCTTATTTCTAGTTCCATTTCTAGACTCTTTGGAATTTCAGAGATGATCTCAATAAAAGCTTTATTGTAGATGTTCAGGTACCTAATTATAGCTTCTTGCAGGATCTTTTGATCTGCCTCATTGTAGTCATCGTAGAATTTAGCCACCAGTTGAAGGTTCCCATCCACAGTGACTGATTTGACTACACTGTCTAGAGACAGGGTGGGCTTTTCAGCAAATTTCTCTGTCATTTCTTCCTTGTCTTGGCCTGAAGAGGGTTTACCTGATCCTTTCTTCTTCTGCTTCTTTATTTCTTTTATTCCCTCATCTGACTCAGTTTCTTCTTCATCCTTTTGGCTTTGATAAGCTCTTGAGGCTTTTGTCTTAGATCTCTTACCGGATCCCTGGACTTCCAGTATTGAGCTTTTGGTTCTGATAGGTGTAGATCCTTTTGATGATCTGGTTCGGGTTGAAGTTTCCACCGGAGTACTTTTCTTGCTTTTCTTTTCTGCTTCTTTCTTTTCTTCCTCAGCCTTTCTTCTCTTTTCCCGGTTGGCATCAAGTGCCTCCTTTGGGATGCCTAGGCCTTGAGCAATATGCTCTACTTCTTTTCTCACCTTCCTCTTTATCTCAGGTTCCCTGAGTTCTACATGGATCTTTACACTCAGCTCCTCAAAGGTTCCAAACCTTTCTGCCTTTGGATCTTTGGGCTGACTTAGCATGCGTTGAATATGCAGCTCCACTATCTGTTCATCTACTTCATACCCCATGGGCATGATCCAGACAGTCCTTGGCTCCACTGCCTCCATTAGTCACTGATCAATGTCCACCATAAAGCACACTGAGTCTTTGTATTTTTCAACAAGAGACTGGGGAATTCTTTCTCTTGCTTGCATCGTGCTTTGGAAGTTTTTAAAGTATCCCCATAGGGCTGTATTTCTTGCTTTGGCATCCCCAAGCCCATGTAGATAATCTCTTATCTGGACTGCAACAGGTTTGTCATTCTGCCATGCCCATCCACTTGATCCGGGCAGCTCATTCATGAAGTAGAAAAATAGACATAATATAAGAGTACCATACTTAAAGGAATTCTTTTTGTCCTTCTTGATTTTCTGTATATTTTCCATTAATTGGCTTAGGAGCAGTTCGCAGAGATCATAATCTGCATTCTTCCTTAGCATTTCATAGGCAGTATATACTGCAGTTCTGGATACAGAATTCTCCCTGCTGGAGTGATAGATCTTGTATCCTACTATCATGGATGCATACTTGATATCCGGATCTGAAATATCTTCAATGGTCATTGCCCTCTTGTCAAATTTTGATCTGGTGGCCTCAGTTACAATGTTGTTTTTGACAGATTTGAGGATAGGTATCCCTCCGGAAGAGTATAGACCAGTTACTGCCCTAATTGCCTCTTTTGTGATTTTGCAAGGTCTATCCAGCCATAGGAAGTTGTCATGCATTCTGCTCAATACATACCGGACCCATTCCTCTTCTTCAAAGCAAGGGAAATGAATGAATTGATCAAACTGTTTCTTTTGGATACCCTTGTACTCTGGTTTAAGCTCAAAAGCATTGTCTATCAGTTGTTTGTGATAGAGATCTCTTAATTTGAATTCCCCGAATTCCTCAATGCTTGCATGTATGTAAACCCTAATGTCTTCTGTGTGTAAAACTCCAGGAGGAACATAGGAAAATGCTCCTAAGGGATCTACCTCCAACGACTTGTATGGATGTTTCTTAAATTTAGGTCGGGGCCTATCTGAGATTTTTACTATATTTGGAGTAGCCATTTCTTCAAAAGATTTGTAGCAAGATATCGAAAGTGGAAAATACCTTTTGCGTCTTCGGTTACACGGAGTGGTTAGATTGATTTCTGTATGTAATGACTTTGGCAGGAGATCTTCGGTGAACTTGATGAATTTCATTGCAGAGCTCCGCTTTTCACTTCTTCTTGGATGTGGAATGATCAAGTGATTGTTGAGAAATCCCTTATATCGTTTTGCAAACCCTAATATCTGTTTGCAATAAATGCTCCACCTGCATTATTCTGGTTTGCCTTATCCGAATAGCTTGGAGTATCCCGGATCAGTCCTGATCTATGAACATCATGCGGATCTTTCAATCATGAACAAATCAAGATGACACATTACAAGAACATCTCAAACACTCTGTCCAATCCGCAGAGTGAAATAATGCACTTCCGGATCTCTCCGGACCCTTTTGTAATCCTCTGTCATTCTGGAGCATCTCTCGGAACAGGTCTTACTTGATCGATCACAACATCTTTATATATTCATGCGGACCTCTGAAATCTTATCTGGATTATCTCAAGACTTATCTCTTCAAACCCTTTACTCCGCATCTTGTGCCATATTCGGCACCACTTGATTGGCTGGGGGAACAGGATTTTCTTTGAGTCTCCCCCTGAGCTAGAGCTTACTCTTTAATTTCCAGAGGGAATATCAGCACCAGAGTCTGGTGCGGATCCAGTTTCTGTATTCTCTAAACTTTTCTTTACCCAAATCTTGCTCATCTGATTCCTAACTTCATCCGCATTCATCTTTTGTTTACCCTTGTCTTGATTCTGATTATACACCGGACCTCTTTTGTCCTGATTCTTGCTTCTGCAGACTTTAGCATTATGACCGGACCTATTACAGATTTGGCAAATAACATTTCTCTGCATATTTGACTGATAACCTCTTGATCTGCATTAATTAGCCATATGACCTACTCTATTGCATGTAAAGCATCTACCATTGAATGATTTGTTTACTTGCATATTTCTGCATTCATGAGACTTGTGTCCATACCTTTTGTAGTTAAAGCACTGTCCGAAGAAGGATGGATTAGTTTGATTCATTCTTTTTCTGCACTGATTAGCTTTGTGACCAAAGTGATTGCAGCTATGGCAGTATCCATTGAAAGATGGATATCTTTGAGCATTGGGCTGTCTTACCGGAGGTCTTCTAGGCCTATTCCTTGGATTTTCTGATCCAAAATTCTTTTGACCAGATCCGGAGCTTTCTCCTTTCTCATATCCCAAACCGTACTTGTCATCTGTCTTCTTTTGACTTCCAAGAAGTACTTCAAGTTGGGCAGAGCTTATCTTGAATTTTTCTTTATATTCATTTGCTGTTTGAAGATCTCTTTTGAGAGAGACAATTTGATCCTCAAGTTTTTCTTCATTATCTTTGGCATCTTCAAGATCAGATTCAAGATGTCTAATAATCCTGTCCATCTGGTGGCATTCTTCTGATTTCTCTTTAAGAGATTGTCTTAGATTGTCTTTAGCTTTTCTTTTTTCTTCAATCTCTTGAGTAAACTTTATAGTTCCTGATTCCATTTCATGTCTTAACATAATGACTTCTTTTGATAACTTTTCACATAACTTGGTTTTCTCAGTCAATTCTTCATTTGTATTGCTTTCTTCAGTTTGGCTTGCCAATTGTTGGAGCAGCTCCTTTCTCTTTTTCATAGAGAGACTCAATTTGTCTTTTAGTTCTCTCATGAATTCATCAGCCTATTTGAGTCTTTCCTTTAATTCATTGACTTCAGAATTTGACTATTCAAGATCCTCAAGGGCAGTCCTGAGTTGCTCCCTTAAACCATATGCATCCATTTGAACTCCCAGATCTTCCTCAAGCTATTAGGCTCTATTAGGAGGAACCTCGCTCTGATACCAATTGTTGATAACTGAGAGGGGGGGGTGAATCAGTTATCCTAATTATTTCTTCTTTTGAACTTTCTTATTAATCAAAGCAGCATTGAATTAAACAAACAAACATTATCATGAAATGAGAAACACATGACACAGTATTTTTGACGTGGAAACCCAGTTAAGGGAGAAAACCATGGGGTGATTAACCCAAAGATTATTCTCTGTTAGAAGAATAAGGAGTTACAAAAATGGCACTTGCCAATTAGGGCCCACTGCCCGAGCACACTGCTCACAAGAGGCACACTGCCTACAAAGAGACACACTGTCTACAAGGAATGTAATATAATACTTGAACTGATTGGAAGCATCTACATATGCTGGGGTTTAGTTCCGGTTAAGCTCAGTACACTGATCTGCTGCACTTCATCTTTCCTCTGTTCTTTATTCTGCTATCTTTTCACATACTGGATCTTTCTTACTACTTCTGCTCTGCTCTGTACTTGTTCGCATACACCATCACACAATCACACTTTTCACAACTAAATCCATCCTCTATATATATCCGCACAAGTAATTTCATCACCTTTCTAGTCGGCATCCGGAACAGTCTAGTTTCTTACAAACTCTGTTCTGTCGGCTGAATCCTTGCTCACCAAGCAATGCGGATCAAGCATATACTTGTAGATATCATTAATCATGTCGGCCAAACATGATTCATGCCTTCACAACCTTTACCATCAACAGTAACACATCCGGAAAATATTCTGATGCTCAGTCAGTCAGTTCTTCCTCTGTTTTCACTGTCTTTCAGGAATCCGGTACTCAGCTATTCATATCTTTTTCTTTGTCCATCACTGGAGGCTAAATCCTTGGAATATACTGCTCAAGGTAGTCCTCTTGACTTCCCCAAATCTGTACTGCACCAAGACATTTCCTCTTAGAGGTCCGGACCAATCTGTCGGACCTTGCCACATGCTCTGTTCTTGTTCACCGGACCACAACAATTCTTCATTCTGACTTCCGGTAGAGGCACACCATGACTTGCAGATAAGTGGGATGACCTTTGTTGCCATCAATGACAACAACCATGAATCCATATAGTGTCTCTTGCCAACATGCCTTCTACAGGCTTTATAAGCATCTTCTAGGACTGCTACTGTGACTTTCCCACTATTTTGTCTTCAATTTTTCTACTCTAGAACTTCAAACTGCACCTTTAATGATGGTTACTCTAGTTATTTTAACCAAATCTATTATGCATTGTATACACTTCTAATGATAGCAATAAAACATATTGTGGCAACAATCCATGATAATGCCAAGTCTTCTATGGTCTGCAACCTCATACATCTTCTACATAACTTGAAAATTGATAGAGTCTCATACACTAATGGTGTTCTTCACTTTGTCAACTATATTATGTCATGATAGTCATTGATATGGCTTTCTTCCTTGGATTCCTTGACTGTTAGGTTTTGACAATGACCCTCACATTGCTATTGTAGACCTCTTAAGTTTCATGATAAAGTCATTTAAATTACTATCATTAGATGTCTGGTTGTCCTAGTATTACCTTCATGGTTGTTTCTCTTGAATTGGCTGATAGTCTTTTTTGATTGTGGACTACTCCTCAATGCTTGCTGCTATACACATTTTGTAGATGACTAGATCTTTAAGGTCCATGTGACTGATACAGTTAGCTTCTATGATTGCTCTTTTGATGTTATAGTCATATGATGACCCCTTTATGATGTTCTCTATCTCGTATATGAAGATCTCTTCATTATTATGTCTCATTGTGACTTCAAAAAGCATTCTCTTGCTATCCTTGCATATGCTTTCACTTCTCATGGTAATTTTCATTGTAAAAAAAGCATCTATATACTTTTCATACACTCTCTCTATCCACTTCTAAGGTAATTGTATAGGTCTTATACTTTTTTTCTTTTGCACTATCAACACAACCTTTGAAATTGTTCACACTCTTTAGAATCTACTGCCTTCTAGGACTGTCCCTTTACTTTTAATAAGCAAGCTTCTATAGAACTTGAATGTTGACACAAATTTCTTGGCTATTACCTCTATCACCTGATCATCTCTGTGTTGAACCCTAACTGTTGCTACTATGATTGTTATAGTCATCATGAATACTATGATAGTCACATTAGGCTATTAGGTTGTCTATCAACTTGATTGTTTCATTGTCATTGTTGATTGTCTTTCCTCTACCTTCTTTGTGGACTATCCTCATTTTTAGGACTGTGCTACTAAAACACTATCACACAATTCACTATACATTTGCATGATCACCTATAAGTATCACATTTACTTCACAAGGATATTATATTTGCCATGAGACTTATGGGGCAGCACATAAGGTATGCACAATATTCTCATTTGGATAATAGTTTGACCTAAGTAGTGAATGATAGACTTATTGTATCCTTGAGACCATGAAATGTATACTGTATTTGACTTGTTTTTCTGCCCATGAACACTTATGCTTTGATGGTCCTTTTATGACAATAGTTGGCTTTACTTTCCTTTTGATAGCTAGTGATGATGGTAGTTGTTGATGTAATTTGGATATGTGCCTATCATTCAATATCTTCATTCCTGACTGTCATTGGAAACATTAAACTAGCTATGACCTCTTTTATGACTTCTTGTATGCATAAAGGATGATAAAAAATTACCTGCTTGCTAAAATGATACATTAACACCATTATTCCCCTCAAAATATAGAGGGCAACATGTTAGGCTCAACCCTTGTGGGATCCCATTTCACTCCATATGTTATGATATCAAAAGAAAGATGATCTAGCAATGAAAATTTCACCTATACCTGCACAATGAACAAACATGTTAGATAAAAATAATTAAACTCATAATATGATGGATATTGATGATAATCCTCTGCATTTCTGGACATCTTTGAGATGTATTAGAACTATTTCAATGCCTTATGAAAGTACACTATATGTTTGTTGAAATTGAATTGCATATGATGAGAAAACATATCCTGAGCTCTCACACCAAATTTTCTCAACTCTTGCAAGCATTTCTAGAGCAGCAATGAAATGAGCTGAAAATACAATAGATCAATGTTCATCCTTGTCATCCAAGCAATGATGGATGCCTTTCCTTTTTATATGCTCTTCTTTTCCTTCAAATGTATAGCTTACTTTTGTATTACATTGAAAGAGTTAATCCCATGGCTTGTGTGGGACACTATACATTTGTAATTATCATTGAAAAACTGTATTTAATGCAAAATCTATTGATTTCATTTCTTCTTATAAGCATATGCATAATGAACTGTAGTTCACCTGATAACTCCTCTATGCACATAAACATAACTTAGTAGAATGAATGTATACCTTTTATCCTTTATTTTAAAACACAAACTTAGCTTTGCCTAATGGAGTTGAAGGCAAAATCGGGTAACACTATCAATAAAACATCTATAGTTATAGGAATATACAATAAGTTTCAATATAAAGAAACTAATACAACTTGAACCTCATCTTTGGTTTATTATTGAGGAGGAATAAGTCCTTAGAAAATCTACAAAAGGTTCCTATTTCTAGTAGGACATATTATTACATTTCTACCCTATTAATTGTTAATTGATGAAATATTTTTAATACTTTATTGAATAAATATGGGATATGTTTTCTTAAGTACATGTATGATTATGAATGATGGATTCTATGTTATTTGTATTAAAATGAATGAGGTTATTTTTGTAATGCCCAAAAATTCACTTAGACTAAACACACAAAACACAACCAACATTATTTTGAATACAAAATCACTAGATAGTGATAAGCCATGTGCATGCACATGTGTTTTCACCATGTATGATGTTGCATGAATTCAAACACATGTGGAAGGTATGTGCTAAAATTGTGCAAGGGAAAGGAGAAGAATAAAGTGAGTGTAGGTGGCATGCAATCCCACATGACATACCCCTTGATGTGGAACCTTCCTAGGAGGTAAGTGGCATTAATGTGTGTGAACCTAATATTATTAATAAAATAAAATAACCATACTAGGCTAATAATGGAATTTGAGGTATAGGTTTTCTTTGCAATTTGAAGCATCCAAGGCAAATATTTTGTTAGTAGGTACTAATAGGCAATAGACATTAGGGCCAAATATGTGGTCAAAGGTCATTTCCATGAATTAAAGATAAAATCCTTAAGCATAAACAATATTTCCATGACATAGAGGTGACTCACATTGATGCACAATCACAAAACTCGGTCATAATTTTTTCAATTTATTTTTCTAAGATTTGAAATTAGATTTTAGCTAACATCCACCTATCATAATACAAGACTTTTTTTGTTATTTCATTTTATTTTGAAATCAAATCAATTATGTATTTCTGAGTGAGTTCCTTATTTAAAATAATTTAATATTATTATATTATAACACTAATTTACACTAAATTATTTGTATAAATTTTTTATTCCCATGCAACTATGTTATATTTATTTTTCTTAGTTAAAAATTATAATATTATATAAATAATTGATACATGTGAAAGTCATCATTATCATTACTATCTAATAATGTAATATATATAAATGATAGGTTGTTTTTTATGAGGGTAACTTGGGTTTCTAGCCTAGTCCACCTTATGTGATCTCTTCCCATGGTTTTATCACTGAGACCACTACTGGGGGATCTCACTCCCCAAGGCATTATCACCTTGTTCAAACCCAAAAATGAGATCATTAGCCCAACGAAGACACATATCTGCAAGCTCTTTTGACCAACAAGGGTTTGAACCTTAGTGGCGGCCACAACAACCTTGTGAATTGATCACTTCACCACACCCTTACCTACATAAATGATTAGTTGTAAAGTTACACTAACTTAATTAGTTGATAGGCTTTTTATGTGAGCATTATAGTGCTTAGAATTGTCTCATGCTGTAAAAAAAATCATGATGGAAAAATTTCTAAACTCATCGGTTGTTCTCACACCGTGAGTTGGGAAAATTGTCTCACGTGGGAAGATTTTCTAACGTGTTATTTTTTCCCATTGGCAGAATAAAAAACTTGTTGCCTCTCGCACCACCCAGACTTTAATAACAATGTATTGTAATTTCTATTGGAAAACAAACCTAAATGGATATCTCAATAATTAATTGTAAAAAGCTATTGCTTTAAATTTATAGTGCCAGCATATCTTTCTCTATAACTACATTCCACTGCCAAACTCCCACCGCCCAAGCTCTATTTAAATAAAGTTCAATTTCCTTATTTTTGTCTATTTTGTCATAGAAACTAACTGAAAGTGGCCCAATTCATTGCACTGTAATATGCAGTAACTAGGAGGGGCCAAGTAGGGCTAAGAACATTGTGGAATGGCCAGGCATAATCTTTTAGTTAGTGCCTCATGAAGGGGATCTGGTTCTTCTCTCTTGGCTCTCACTTCACAGTTGAGTATAATTCTCTCTTTCCCATTTATCTTCTTTGTTAACACATTCCCCCTTTCTCTTTTTTTCTTTCTTTTTTTAGGGTTGATGGGTGGTTCTTTCTTTGTTCCCATTTGCTCTTTCACTAATGGGCTCTCTCTTCCCTTTTAACCCTAACTAAGTTCTCTCTATATTACATTTTGTATTACTTACCTTACAGGGCTATACCGAGATCCAAATAGCAAGATGTGGGATTTTGTAGTGATAAGGAGAGATTTAGAAGACTAAAAATGTTATATATATAGACACTTAGTGTTTAGGTTTTAATGCCAATGGCCTCCATGTAGGTTGCAAACTTCACTATGAGGTGTTGTAGCCCACAGGGCTCGTAGCCACATGGGATATGCCCAAGAAGAATAGCACAGGTGGTAGGGATCTACCCTAATCACCTTTTGCTTGTCATCCTCTACTCAACAAGTCTGAGTATGTCAATAAATTGTTCATGTATTTTTACAAAATAAAATCATTGTTTCACCTATTAAAGAGATGATTAATCTTCTACTGACCATGATTGCTCATAGTGTTTTGAGAAATTTTCAAGTGTGGATGGTAGTGTTAGATTCTTCTTGTGATGAAAGCCATACACCTCCTTTGCCTCTTCAGAAGATATGAAAAAAGAGGGTGATTTAAGTACAAAATAGTTATTATAAATTTGGTGAGCTGCATGCCCAAATGCATGGCCTCACAACCTTTGGGTATGCCATCTCCTATTATAGTCCCTGAATAATTACAAAGCCTGCAACTCATCCTAAGCAATTTGTTTTTCATTTCACTGGTGCATCATAAATAGATTGAGAAAAAACAAAAGATCTACTTGATCCAAACAATTGCTCCTTCCACCTCTATACCTAACTCACCTAAATAGAATTCTTATAAAAGACTGATGGACATAGAAAATCTAGAGTATTTGGCTAAATACTAAAACTAGATGGTAAGAATGTTATTTTCTACTACAATAGAATTGGAGAAGAATAGAACAAGGGGTTATCATGTTGGATTCCTTAGACAAAAAATAAGGTGGTTGATGCATTTAGTTAGTATGTTTGTTTTTTAAATAGTGGTGCATTGTTATGCAGGAGGATGATTTCCATTCTCATTTTTTCATTTGAGCTCACTAAAGCATCATAGAGACCATAATTATATTTCCTCCCAAAAGGCCTATAGAGCCTCTTATGTCCATCATCCTAAACAAACACCTAGTCTTCAACAACCCTCTTCCTTCCATTACAATTCTTAGACAATCCCATATTTATGCTAGCAAACAAAAGGACAATGTCATGCACAAATAGAAATAGAACCAGCCAATACTCAAGAGGATAATACTTAGGAAATCCAATATAATACATGCCGGAGCTCTCCTCTCATAAGAGGTGTCCTATTGAAGAACATACCTCACCTAAGGACAAAATGGCTTGTCTAGCTGTGGCATTTTGTTTGCATGTATAAATATGTAACAACTACCACTTTGTTTGTGATTCCATTGCTCTTAAATCTCTCTTTGTAGTCTCACCTTGGCATTCTATCATACAAACATTAGAGTCAAAGTACATTAGAAAACTAGTAGTAGACATGTGCACAACCCTGTGGACATAGCCTACATGCCATCACCTTGATATTTTCAAAAAATTAAAAGAAAATTTGACACTTTTCTTACTTCTCTTGAGTCCTTTTGTTTTTTTTCAGAGTCTACTAAAGATCACTTTAGATCACGTTGAATTATTTGAGCCCACAACCCTCAATCAATCAATTTTCTTATCTAGACAAAGTTTCTATTGATGCAAGTATGATATCATATCTACTGGTCACACTTTTCTTATCCATGCCATCTACTTCCCTGCCCTTCACTCATATAAAAAGATTTCCCTAGGAACTGCCATCAAAATTTGTTATTTCTATAGCTTGGATCATCATTGTAGAGGTTAATAATAAATTAACATGTGAATTATTCTAGACTTACAAAAGAAAGGATAGAACAGAGGTATTTATGGATGGGATTCCCATATGGGTAGCCAAGGTAATAGCCCATTGAGATTTGTTTGATTTCCATATGGAGGAGCTAGCTTGTCACCAAAAAGAGTGTGGGTAGTGATATCTAGTTCCCGAATTTGTCAAAGTCTTACACAGAACTAGACGAGAGTACAATATAGTGGGTTTCATTAATGGCATGTGGAATAGAGGTAACCACGAAAATGATGATATAGTTACTTTTTTTATTTGTAAGGATGAAGAGCATCATAATATATTATATTAAAATAATTAAACCTTTATACAAAAAAGGGGTCCAAAGACCATATATTACAAATAAGATCAATAACAAAAATGGCTCACAAATATTCAAGAATTGAACCGATCCATAAGATAGGGCAAAAAACTAGTAAAACTATGCCTTACAGATTCATAGCATTAAGGTCGACTACTTTAAATCCATGAAAACCTACTAGTTCATCCTCAACAAAATTGAGAGAAGCATCATTAGGAACAAAAGGTGCAGGGGGCTAAAAGTGAACTAAAAAAGTCCAAGCTCATTATATGCATCTTCAATACTTTGAATTCTTCCTTACCAAATAGTCTCTTATGGGCTCATAACAAACAGCCAAAAGAGTCATTGTTGTGAGAGCAGTATGCAACAAAAAATAATCAATGTGATAACATTAATAATGTTTATCATGAGATCATAGAAATAAGTTTTTAAAGTTACAATAATGCCTTCTAATAAAATTTCAAGTTTAAAACAACAAGAATTATTACTAGCAATACCTAAACGCCACATGGTTGTATGAAGATGAAATATCTTTGATTCAACATGCACTTTAGATCTCCCACCCTGTTGCTTTGTAATTTGCCTCTTACTAAGTCGAAATGGTGGATCTAACCAAGGGTATTAGTTGATCCTTTTATGATCTATGATAGAAAAATAATTCAAAATTGTCAGTATGAATAAAAGCCTAAAAATTAGGGTCTCCTTAACCTCCACACCATCCTTACATGATAAAATTTAGACTTTAAGCACCTAAGGTAATTGTATGAAGTCCCTTAATGGTATCCAACATTTGTTGAAATTTGGCGTATACATCTATCTTAAGGGCTCTAACAACTAGGAGACAACTTATGAGATCATGACAGGGAAAGGAAGGTTACACAAAAGGATTAGGCTGTCAAGTTGAAGTTGAACCATAATGCCAAAATCAATCATAAATCACCTATAACTAAATGCACATCCTAAGGTGGAGGTTGTAGGATTAAAATCTCAATACTAGTATTTAAACTTCTCCAACAAATTCACCTTCCCTCCACTCAAACTTCAAAGGTTTTGGCACCAAGGACCCTTTTGGGACTTTTAGAGGGTTTTAGAGGTCTTAAAGACTTCTTGCAAGGTTATAAAGATTCACGGTGGTCTTTAGGAGCTTGAAAGGGTTCAAACAACCAAGAGAGGGTTTGAACAACCCTACCTAGGTGGAAATGACTCCTTAACCAAAATTCTAGCCAAAGATAAGTCTTACTTAACCCTACAATCACAATATAACCTTACTTAAAGGAGTCCTAAGGCAATAGGATGATACAAAAGTTGAAACAAAGTGTCATACTTGTGTGACATAAACTTCCTCCTCATGCCTCAATGAATCAAACCAATGCCAATGACTCAAGGTCCACAATTTTAACAAGGACCTAACTTTGACCAAAGATGATGATCACAAATATTTTAAACATGACATGCATTGACCTCTTATGCAATTATGAAATCTATTATGAGTAAAGGAGGTGTGGCCAATCATGACATGTACTTACCTCACTCAAGACCTCTTAGGGAGATTGTAAAGACACCTAGGATCAAAATAAGGATATTAAACAAAAAAAACTAATAAGAAAGCCCCAAAACTTGAAGAACAACAAATAGATCTGGTGAACTAGATGGTAATATCTAACCATCAAAAGAAAAATCCTATATCCAAAGACCAATCAGAACCAAAGACTAAGATCATGCTCACTGAGTAAACCAAGAGACCGAAGGAGACTAAAAGACATGATCAAGGACTTAAATCAAAAGAGAGGGTCCTTATTTTGCTTGGGCAAAATGGGACATGGGTGCAAGGAACAACACCTTGAAACCTTAAAATCCTAGAAATTATGAAAACAAAAAGGATGAGATACCTTGTAGGGATGAAGGTGGACTATTGGGCTTGACATAATAATGTGGCTTGATTCATCCAAGAGATTAACAAATGCCATGAGTTCCATTATAAAAACCATACAAAAAAATGTAATTGTTATGGAAGAAGTGAGAAAATTCAATAACATTTCTTAAAACTTGTTGAATAACATCTAAAAATATATATGATACAATGAATATTTGTATAAATCAAAATACAAATTTCTAATCAAAACATATATAAATTTATTGTTACATAACTAATTATATATTATTAAAAAATTAATTCTTACCTACAATTTCCTATCAACATATCCCTTAAACCTCCAATGGGTGCAAGTGCTAGTTTAAGTTAATAATGATGAGTTGTCATCCTCTTGTTTCTTATGTATGTATTATTTGATAAACTCACAAAATGTGACAAGGAGAGGTCTCCATAAAAGAGCCGGCATCCACAAAAATAGACGGCATCTCGATTACATCGCCAATAGAGAGCAAGTTATGTGTGTATTCTATATATACGAGGTAGCATTGCTTAGGATTCAGAAATAAATTGCAACTCTCTTGTTATTCTTGAGTAAGAGAATCCCAGAGTTTGAAAGAGAATGGCGGGTGGAGTTACTCGTAGCATTTGGCAAGTTGTGTTTACAGTGAGTTTTATGTGGAGCTGGTATTGCTCTATGGCTGATGCTGAGCAGCAAACAGCCACATTTTACACTTCTCCGTCTGTCATGGGTATTGCTATTTTGTGAATTGTTATCAGAGTTAGTGATGGGTATTGCTAATTTCACTGTGAATGATGTTATAGTGATTGATGGGTATTGCAGTGTCGGCATGCTATGGAAACGACCTCTCGCAATTCCCAGCAGGAAATCTGATCGCAGCAGCAAGCGATGCATTGTGGGAGGACGGAGCCGCCTGTGGAAGAGTGTACAAAGTGAGGTGCACCGGCGCAATAAATGATGGCGTCAGTATTCCCATGCCTTGCAAGAACTCATCCATCGTCGTCAAGATTGTTGATTTTTGCCCGTCAGGATGCGCTGCCACCATCGCTTTATCTCAACAGGCCTTCACCCAGATTGCCGTTCCTGAGGCTGGGAAAGTTTTTGTCGACTTTGAGCAGTAAGTTGGTAGCTAATTTCCTCTTTTTCTCTTCTTCTCCATACTATATATATATTCACTTATTTGTTCCTTGTTTCGTTTACAGGGTCTGAGCACGCTGAGCAACACTGATACCTTTGGAGTTGCAGTTGCTTAAATGTCTCCTTTCGATTAGTCAAGATTACCGTCCATCTCTCATCAAAACTCGTCTATTTGCTTTTTATGATGTCCATTCAAATTGTTTCAATTGTAATCACTGTTTTTCTCAGATGACTCAAACTCCAATCAAGTCATAATTTCTCTTTTTAAATAAAGAGAAAAACTGACATTACTTCTCTCGTCTCACAAGATAACAGAGGTGCACTTGGAAAATCATTTACTTAAATAAATCAAATAAGTCTTTAAGTACTAAAAATAGTTTCAAAATGACATCATTGGACTTTTTAAGATGGATGTATTTATGATATTTATATTAGTTTACATAGCATTAAATATACTTTACTTGCCTGCCATAACTTTTAGGTGTATGAAATAGTGTTTTGACTACATTTAGACCATAATAGTCAAATAAACCAACTTTGTAAATGTTGAATGCATTTATTTCCTTAAAAAAATTGTTTACAATAAAATGAACAATCAAAAAGGTTGTGAAGAAGAACAAAGAAAGAATATGTCTAAAAGGATACAAATGACATTACAAGCAACTAAACATGAAAAACAAAATTAAGCCTATATATTCCACACACACATAGGCTTAATTTTGTGCGTGTGTGTGTGCGCGCCTAATATGTCTAAAAGGATACGAATGACATTACAAGCAACTAAACATGAAAAACAAAATTAAGCCTATATATTCCACACACACATAGGCTTAATTTTGTGCGTGTGTGTGTGCGCGCCTATATATATATATATATATATATATATATAGCCAAATTTATCCCAAAATTGTTCATGTCTAGCAACACCTTGTCAAAAACATTATCCTAGACATCATGTAGCATTGTGTCCTAAATCTCACTTTTAATCCCATTTATCCATTAGCCAATTAATTAAATAAATTTTATTTATTTGATTAAATCCCCATTTTAATCCCATCCTTATCCTACTTAGTCAATTAATTAAATAAATTTTATTTATTTAATTAATTTCACATTTATAATCCCACTTTCCAATTTTATTTATTTAATTAATTTCCACATCATATCCTAATCCCACTTTCTAATTAATTAAATAAATCTTATTTATTTAATTAATTTCCAACTCATATCCCAACTAATTCAAATAAAATATTTGAATTAAGTCCTCACCTTTCACCACATTTCGATACTTGTCCACCTCTCAATTCAATCATGTGTGGTAGTACAACTTTCATTTAAAATCCTTCACATGCACAACTAATGGGACTTAATTTTAGTATTTATGTATACAATCACACATGAGCCCTGTGCTTCTCCTTCCACTTGTCACATGACTACAACTCCCTTGAAGAGTGGGAATAACTAATCAATCCTAGCCGTCCTCACCAATCATTTAGCTTTTTAATCTCAACCATCCATTTGAACCAAGCCTTTCCTATAAATCAACCCCCTCACAAGCCATTTGTAAAAAAGAGGCATTGAGTTGGAGTATCCTTATGCTGTTGAAATATCTTTAGAGCCTTTGCATTTTCCATCTATCATCTCAATCCTATGCAAATGTTATGCTGCTGAATTGTGAGCAACCAACATATCAAATCAATCAAACAATTCATCTTACATCTTTGAGGTATTGAATGATTTGGGTTTAAGTTATGCATTTCATTGTTTGATCATTTCCATTTGTAAATCCAAATTTTTTTATATACATTTTGGCACGCCCAGTGGGACCTGTGTCCCTAATTAACCCTCCTTGTTTGAGTTGTTTTTGTGAAGTTCAGATCTCTTGGAGCGTCAATCTTTCATCACATCAGGATTTTGTAGCAAAAAATTATATTTTTCTAACCTTAGTTTTGTTAAATTTTGCAAATTTTGATGGTAAACTGTCATAGATTGTGTCCTGGGAAAAAACTAACCCCACCATCACGATTAGGACGCTATTTCTGAGTTTTTTGATTGTAAACTTGATAGATTTTGGTGACTAAAATTTTTGAAAAAATTTGATTTTTTTTAGTTTGCAGGCGTACTGTACAGATCTGTATGACCTACGAAGCGGTCTCTTTGTGCAAAATCATGGGTTGTTGTTATTAGCTTCTAACATTTCTTTTGGCTGTAGGTCTAATTTTTTAGATCTAGGGTTTGTATTTTTATCTGAGGTTTAAATCTTTGTTGTTGCTGCTAAATACCCTAGTCGACCATTTGCCTCAGCCCTCCGATCTCTGTTTAAACCCTGCATGATTTCTGCATAAAAGCTTGTCTTCAGTTTTCAAGCCCCTGTTGACCACGTCTGTGCACATTACAACCACCCAAATCTATCTATCACCACCCTTATATCTTTGTCACCGATATTGCCTCTTTCCCCCTGTCAAAGTCTTTAAACTACCATCCTCTTCTCTGTGGTTTCCATTTGATCTCCACTCTGCTTTCATATCTTTGTCGCCGCCTACTACCTTAAACCTAGATCTAGGTCGACACTTGAAAGCTACCGGGTCGTTGTTTCCTTCGGGCTACTACTTGGCCACCATCGACTTCCCCATCGTACTCATCGTAGAGAATTCATAGTTCACAACAGAGTCAAATCAAACTATTGTCGATTCAAAACATTCACTGGTAGATCTCGGCACCTTCAAATTGCATCTGGCAACGTAGAACACCGCAGCAGCCTTGTAACTCTTAACTGGTAGCTACCACTCTGTTTGACAACCATTCAATAGGCTGCCACCCCCGATCCACTGCTATACATCCCTTGTTACCAAAATCCGCTTTGTCACCACCCGTTCAGATCCTTGTCGCCATTACCAAAACCCTTACACAATCTAAGATCTGCCATTGGCGGCTTAAAGGTTTAACAGTGGAAGTTTTCATTAAAGATCCACACGGCGTCGACCAAACACCTTCATCGTCTCATTGCCTGCAGTCGGCATTTACCAAACAGCATACTTATTTGGTCTTGCATCGGCAGTCTTCACTACACTACGATAGCCATCAATGATATTGGCAACTGTTAGAATAGTTTCTTCAGTGATTTATCCACAAACATGGGCGGTTAAAGTGTTGGTCTCCGTTAAAAGTGGTGGTCGCTATTAAAAGTGGTGGTCATTGTTAGCTCTTGTGGATTCAATACGGCGGTCATCGACATTCATAATAAACCGGTGACCCCTTAAAAGTCTCTGCCTGATCTGAAGGTTTCTTCACATCTGCAGTTTACACTTTTTCGGTGGTTTTCATTGCAAAGCTTCTTCAGCCAAAATCTTCGGTGGTCTTTTACTGCCCAACACAAACAATTTGGCGGCATCCAAACTGCCAAAGTCACGCCGTAAAAAAATTACACATCAAAAAATTTTCTAAGCTCGTCAGTTTTATTTTCACTGGTGGCATTCTTTTGTCATCGGCGGCATTTCTCTGAGGAATATTGTAAACAAACACTAGCGCTATTCCAATCTTCACAGACATCGTTCAACCCTGGAAAAAATCCATCCGATTAATCGATTTTCATTTTTTTTAAGCTTTTAGTCTTTAATTTAAGCGTAGATCCACATAGTTTATAAAATTTAGCTTTTACTTTTTTTAAGTAGTTTCTAAATTAATTTTAGAAAATAGTTTTTTACGTAAGCTTTACTTTAATTATCTTTTTTAACTAATTTCTAATTTTAGTTTTAGATTTAAATTTAGCTTTTAATATAAATTTAATCTCAATTAACTTTAGATTTTAATTATAATTTAGAATTAACTGTAAGATTTAGATTCTACTTTTAACTTAATTAGTTTTAATTTTTAATTTAGATTCAAATTGTAAATTAGCTTTAAATTTTATTTTTAATTTAGTATTAGAATGTAATTTAAATTTTAATTTTCTAATTTAGTTTTTAATATTAATTTAATTGTAATCTAGTTTAGTCTAGTTTTAATTGTAATCAGATTTTAGTGTAATAATTCAATTTTAACATAGTTTACATTTTTTGTTACATTTTTTACCTTAGTTAGTCCTTTTTTTCCCATAACATAGCTAGTTTTTGCGTTTTTACTAGGCATTATAGTCATCTTTTTATTTGCTTGTCACTAACTCTTTTCTTGCAACTATATCGCTTGTTGAAGATAATTTTCTCAAACTACTCACAAGTGGCTTGCAGGTTTTCGCTTGTCCAAGACATATCCTTTGAAACTTTTTGCTTGCTTTATCTTGTGGACCTAATCGTGGCTTGAAGCGTGTGCCTCATTATCAAATTTGACAACAACTTTCCAGGTGCACTCGACACAACTTTTGCTTTTTCTAAACAACTTGTTTGCCATCACACTTGGATTTTGGGCTCCTAAAACGAACATTGTTTGCTATCACATATCGAAAGTGGGCATAAAATGAACAAGTGTCTTCCATCACATTTGGATTTGGATCTAAAATGAATAAGTGCTTGAATTGTCTTCCACACATCTCATTTTTAAAGGGTCAATTAACAAGTGCGAGTGTGAATCTAGTGTGTGAAAGCACTCACTTGGTTTTCTTTTGTCATACCCTATCTAGGAGGCCTGCTTGGAGACACACCACTCCAAGGGACGACCTCAACCGAGGCTAAATCGAAAGACACCCTCATTGGGAGTTAGAATCTTATCACTCTTAGCTAAGCCCCAAAGAACTTTATACCTTTGGGAAGTGAAGGTGAAGGGTGGGTTACCCCTTTCTCCTGGCTGTGTGGCATGATTTCACTTTCAATTCCTTAGTCAACCTTGTGCAATCTAGCCTAAGACCTAATTGGCCATACCCACTTGACTAGACATTAGGCTTGTGATGTGTTTTCAAGTGCTTGCTTAATAATCATCACATTTTATTTTTAAAATCAAAAAATTGCTTATGTGTCTTGCATGAGTGATTCATGTGTGTATATGCATAATCATTTGTTTGAACATTACCAAATCAAGCTATAACACCAAACACATAAACAAATCAATATAAATATTCATCCTAGTCAACACACATCTTAAGCCATATCATCCACATCATCCAATCTTGTCATTCCATATCACATCCTATCACTTTCCTAATCATATCCACATCATCATCGAATCATAATCAAGCATTTGCCAAAAAGGACTTAAGACTTAAACACTTGTGTGACATCATGTCAACCTTAGAGGACCTCCAAAAGCTCCTTCATATGCTTCGCCACATGCATGCAAGCCAATCACCTTTAGAGCAGCGAACATTTCAAAGCATTCAAGAACTAATTCAAATATGTCGAACAAACCAATCCTCACACATACAATACCTCTTGGAAGAAATCGAACACCTCATGGCCACTTGCAAAGTCCAACGACCATCCTATCTAGCACCTGTCCCATCATATCTATCCTCTCATCAACCCAATTCTATACCAACTTATTCCATTTCCTCTAATGTTAGCCCTTATCCATGTCAATCTCCATCTCAACAACCATTACCCTATGCAACCCCTCCATCATCATCACATCAACACATTCAACTACAACAACATCAACCAAT
Source organism: Cunninghamia lanceolata (assembly GCA_027924645.1). Classification (NCBI taxonomy): domain Eukaryota; kingdom Viridiplantae; phylum Streptophyta; class Pinopsida; order Cupressales; family Cupressaceae; genus Cunninghamia; species Cunninghamia lanceolata. Next base: position 7,098,793 of record BSBN01000459.1, on the reverse strand, counting down.
TCAACAATTCCAACCATCACAATAACCCATTCAACAATTCCAACAACAACAAATCATATCACAACAACAAATCCAAACACCATCTCAACCTCAACAAATTCCACCTCAACCCTATGTGTCATCCGCCTCAACTTCACACCAACCTAATCCATCCACCTATCATGTCAATGCCACATCAACATATCCACCCACATCACAACAAGAACATGTAAGCTCAAATCCACCTTGGCAACAAGATCAAATGCCCTCAACTTCATACCAAACCCAAGACCTTTTATCTACATATCCCACCATTTCACTCAACCACCAAGACTATCAATGGCCTTGACAACAAGCACAAATGAGCCCAAATCCACCTTTGCAACAAGAAGCACATGCAACTCCAAGTGGCCCTTTGTATATAAACCATGCGAGCCTAATGCAACAAGACTTAATTACATTTGACAAGGGAGATACCAACATAGCTAATTCATCCTATGAGTGGCCTCCATCATCTAATCACATGCCGACACATGAGCCAACTAATCCTATCCCAACACCACCATGTGATCCTACTCCTAGTCCATTGGTCCCTCCATCTTCTAGCCCATCAAGTCCTTCATCACCTTTACCACCATGGGCCTCCAATCCTCCACCAAATGAAAATGTTGAGTACATTTTACAACGAATGCTTTCAAAGCAAAACTCATTGAACTTCCTGAAGTCAAACCATGTGAGGGAAGTCCATACAATGAAAATCATTATTGTGCCTACCATAGGATCAAAGGTCATAATACAAATGTATGCCCAATAATTAGGCCACTCCTCTTTAAGATGTACATACAGAGCCTCCATAAACATGCCACATCATCCCAATCCCATGTGTCACCCCCATCTAGTCCAAATCCTAATCCATCAAACTCCATTATCCCTCCATCTAATCCTAATTCTAATCCAACGCCATCTACCCTTATCATACATCCATTATATTTCCCATCCACTCATACCCTTGCGAAGGATGTGATCCATTGGCTACTAGCTAGGAATAAACTACCTCTATGTCAAACACCCATTCATGAGCCTACCAAAGAACTTCCAAAGCTCATGCCCAATCCCACAACTCCTTCACATAGTCCACATGTCCTTGAGCCTATCCAAGAGCTCTCCATTAACATGCATAGCCTTTCAAGCCCATCATGTGACCCACAAACAATCAAGCCTATCACAAACCCAAGTCAAGAGCTATTGTACCTTCATGTCAATAACCCTCAAGAACATGTCAAGCCTATCCAAGAGTTATCCACTTCCATTCAAGCAACCCAAGAAGTATGTCAATGGTTTAATCCTAAGCATGTGGAAACATTAAGCCCTAGTCCAACACAAGATCAAATTACTTTCATTCAACCTATCCATAACATTTACCTTCTTTATGATCAAGATGATACCTATAAAGAAGCTATCCATGAGCACCTTGATCCTATCGATAATCCTATATCCATCCATGAGCGAGATATCCACATTGCTCCTAGTCATCCGCCATCTAGCCCTATCCATAATGAGCAAACATCCACTTGTCATGATGAGACACTTGTCCCCCAAGTAAGCATAAAAGATCAAACAAATAACTTGGATCGTAGTGAACACAATGCTAATCAAGATCCTAATGATCATTTATCCATATCCACCATCAACTCCACTTCAAATCCACCATCATATCCCCTTGTTCTTACCACCTTCATCCATGAATGTTCTTCCTTAGGACAACAACGACCTTTATCCACTTCACCTTCTTCACCCAATAATGAGCTCAAGTCTAATGTTCAAAGCACACCAAGTCCTATAGTCCATCACATGCTTCGAAACATGAACTACCAAGGTAAAGGTCTAGGCCTTTATGAACAAGGTATTTTGGAGCCAATTCATGTCAAGATCCCTTCATGCTCATATGGCCTTGGATACACACCCCAAGGTAAACAAGGCCAAGATGTTGGTAATCCCTTCATGCATCCTAAATCTACCACTTCCCATCACAAACCTTATCATATACCTAAAACATATGTTGCCATTCCACCTCCATCATCCTATAAATGTTAAAAGCATGTGACTGTACACCTCCCACCATCCAATTTGCCTCCAGTTTTACCAACTCCAAATATCCCTCCATCCACCTTGTCACCATTGCTTCCAACTCCTAACATACCTATCATTCATAAGTATCCTTACATCCCTAATCATGATCAACAAAAGAACACATCGTTTAAGCACAAAGCTTCCAATCATTCCATCCACTCCACCCACCCTATGGGATTCAAAAGAAAAAATTTTGATGCCTCTACCTATAAAGCTAAAAATCCTACCAAAAATCCTAAAGGTCTTCATACCTTAGGACATAAAGAATCAAAATCAAAGAAAAGTTTATCTAAGAAGCCATCTAAACCTTGAAGAGACTTAATGTCTCAAATTACTGCTTGGAACCTATTTTCTTTCATGTTTCTTGTTCATCGTTCAAATAGCAAAAGTTGACCTGTTGGCGAACTCTTGAACTTGGTTCATCGGGTTCAATGGTTCAATCGCTATCCATTGGTTACTTCGTTGAAGGCTTGAACTATTCATCGGGTTCAACGGTTCATTGAACTGTTCATCGGGTTCAACGGTTCATTGAATTGTTCATCGGGTTCAAGGTTCAATGTCGAAACTCAGGTTCAATGGTTCGTTGAACTGTTCGATGGTTACACAAGTTCAATGATTCAATGAACTGTTCGTTGTTTCCACAGGTTCAATGGTTCAACCATTGGTTCAAGGTTAAATGGTTCAACTGATGGTTTGATGGTTCCAACGATTCAATGGTTTAATCGATGGAGATTGAATGTTTGGACATTGGTAAGAAAATTATTATCGGTGAAGTTTAGAGATATCTCTCCGACTGCCAGTACCTTTTCGATGGACGGTGAATGGTAAACCCATTGGTTTTGTCAACATATGTGTCGACAGTCTATATTCTTTGAGGCGTGTATATATATTACTGTTACGCCTGATGTCCAATGCATGTGGGATTAATCATCTCATTGGAATGCGAATTGTCAGAAGGCAGTTACACAACAGTTGTGACAGCGATGCTGAGTCAGTTGAAACAAGCATTTAGGGTAGAAGTGAAAACAGTTCTTGCTCTTGAAGACTGTGGTTAATATATAGATTTGGTGAGCTCGTCATAGAAGAGGAAGAGATTCGATATACAGTTTATTCTGTAAAGATACAGAGGAAATAAATAGTTTAGTATAATTGTAGAGAATCGTTACCTGAGCAATAGAGAGCTGGGATCTTTATTGTAACTATTCAGTTTACTATATAATAAAGATAGCTTCTATTGTGGTGGTGGGTTTTTTACCTGAAAAGGTTTTCCCACGTAAATCTGGTGTGTCATTCTCTATATCTTGTTTTGTTTTTTTATATTTTTTTGGTGTATTCATTTGTTGTTTTAATTTAAAAGTTACCTGGCTGCATTATCCCCTTTGAATTAACATTAGGGAAGTTGTATTCTGCACCTCTGCTTTCCTTACAAGTGGTATCAAAGCCTGGCTAGTTGTGTTATCCTTGTTGGTAGGTTGGGTTTTTTCTGTTAGTTCAGTGAGTGGGAGTTCTATAGAGGTCTATTCTATTAAATAAGATGGCAAGTACATCAGGAAAAATAGACATTGAAAAGTTCAATGGCACAAACTTTGAGTTGTAGAAGATTAAGGCTGAAGATTTGCTGGTTGACAAAGATCTTTGGATTGCTGTGTCTGGGGTTAAACCTATAAGCATGAAACAAGAAGATTGGGACTTAGCTGACAGAAAATCCAGAGGACTGATAAGATTAAGTCTTGCAGATTCTATTCTATTGAACGTCCATGAAGAGAAGTTAGCCAAAGATTTGTGGAAGAAGTTGGGAGATATTTACCAGGGCAAGTCCTTGGTGAATAAACTGTTCCTTAGAAAGAAGTTGTATTCTCTGAAGATGGATGAAGGTGCATCTATAGCAGACCATCTGAACACATTTAATCTGATTGTTGCACAGTTGACGTTTGTAGGTGTAAAAATAGAAGAGGAAGACCGATGTATGCTTCTATTGTGTTCCTTACCTGACTCATGGGATCAACTTGTGATGGCTATTGGAAGTACAACAACCACGTTTACAACTGAAGCGGTTGTTACCTCATTGTTATCTGAAGAGATGCGGAGGAAGTCTTCTGAAATAGCCAAAGAGGCCCTATCTGTTCGAGGTAGATCAAAGGAAAGAGGCAAGAAGAAGGACAAGAAGTCTAAGTCCAAATCAGAGGGGAAATCAAAATCCCCTGGCAAGAAGTCCAAGGTGAAGTACTGGAATTATGGGTAGAAAGGTCACATCAAGAAAGACTGCAAAGAGGAGAAAAGAAGAAGAACTTCTCTGACTCTGAGTCTTCACAGAGTGATGCTGATGCCTTCATTGCTGCTTTGGCAATGCTTGCATCTGAAGATGTTTGGTTGGTGGATTCAGGAGCATCTTTTCATATGACATCTCACAGAGAGTGGTTCACAAAGTATGAACCGTATGCTGGTGGGAAGGTGTTCCTGGCAAGTGATTCAACACTGGAAATTGTTGGCCGAGGATGAGTCAGAATCAAGTTCTCAGATGGCAGAATAAAGGGAATGAATGGAGTGCTACACATACCAGGTCTGGCTTGAAATTTACTTTCTGTTAGTAAGCTAAATGATGTTGGAGTGCAAGTTACTTTTGTGAATGGTGGTTGTAAGATGACTAGAGGTTCTATTGTTTTGGCAAAGGGTGAACGCATTGGAACTCTGTATAGGTTAGATGCTAAACTAGTGTGCTATAATAATGTCTCTGAAAAATCTAAAAAAGCTACTATTGTAACACATGATGCAAACTCTATGGAAGTTAAACTTCCTGTAGAGAAAACAATGCTCTGGCATCATAGACTTGGTCACATAGGTGAAAAAGGTTTACAAACCTTGAAGAACAAAAACCTGGTAGATGGGCTGATTGATTGTAATCTAGAATTTGATTTCTGTGAACATTGCATATATGGAAAACAAAACTGTGTTTCATTTTATTCTAGTTCACATAAATCTTCTGGTGTTCCAGACTATGTGCATTCTGATGTTTTTGGTCCAGTTGATGTTCCTTCTTTAGCTAAATCAAGATACTACGTATCATTTATTGATGATTATTCAAGGAGGGCATTTGTATATTTTTTGAAAAATAAATTAGAAGTGTTCAGTCGGTTTAAAGAATTTAAAACTCTTGTGGAAAATCAGACTGGTAGAAAAATAAAATGTTTGAGAACAGATAATGGTGGTGAATATTACAATGCAGATTTTGATAAGTATTGTGTAGATCATGGAATTAAAAGGCATAAAACTACACCTTATACTCCACAACAAAATGGAGTTGCTGAAAGGTTAAATCGATCATTGATGGAGAAAGCAAGAAGTATGTTGAGTTACGCTACTCTTGAACAAAGGTTCTGGGCTAAGGCAGTTGCTACAACTTGTTACTTGTTGAATCATTCTCCTACTTCAGCATTGGTTGATAAGACACCTATGGAAGCATGGTCTGGTAAGAAGCCCTCTCTAAGGCATATTCGAGTCTTTGGCTGTGAGGCATATGCTCATATTCCTGAGGTAAAAAGATCTAAGTTGGATAACAAGGCAGTTAAATGTATCTTTATTGGCTATGGTGTCGGTGTTAAAGGGTACAAGCTTTGGAATCCTAAAACTGAAAAGGTAATTTATAGCATAAATGTAATTTTTAGAGAGCTGAAACCTTTGGTTATTAATCCTCAGCCAGAAAAGACAGAAGAGAAGAAAGAAAAGAGTGTTGTGAATATTCCTCTGACCCCTGTAAAAGAGGAACAACATGCACCAAGTGTAGATGGTTCAGATGTGAGTTCGAGTAGCTCCAAAGATTCAGATCCAGAAAAAGAACTTGAACCTACACCTCAGCCTGTGAGGAGGTCTACACATGAAAGAAGACAACCAAATAGGTATGGATTTTAGTACTTGATTCAAGTTGTGCCTATGCTTTACTTACTGATACTGATGAACCTAGAACTGTGAAAGAAGCTATTAGTTTACCTAATTCAGATTCTTGGTTGGAAGCCATGGATAGTGAAATGATATCATTGGAGAAGAATGGAACCTGGGATCTGGTGCCCTTGCCTGAAGGTAGAAAACCTGTGGCCTGTAAGTGGGTATTTAAAAGGAAATATGGTCCAGATGGTAGTGTTGATAAGTACAAGGCAAGACTAGTTGCTAAGGGGTATTCCCAAAAGGAAGGTATTGATTATGGAAAAATGTTTTCTCCTATAGCTAAGCTGACATCCATTAGATTTCTTTGGTCACTTACAGCAGCGTATGACTTTGAAATTTAGCAGATGGATGTGACAATAACATTTTTTCATGGGGAACTTGAAGAAGAAATTTATATGTCCCAGCCAGAGCATTTTGTGGTAAAAGGTAAAGAACATCTGGTATGTAAACTTAAGAAGTCTCTTTATGGTTTGAAGCAATCTCCCAGAATGTGGTATCAAAAATTTGATATGTATGTTCTATCTTTAGGATATGTGAGATCTAAATCTGATCACTATGTTTATTATAAAACTGATGGTGATCGAATTCTTATAATTGCACTGTATGTGGATGACATGTTATTCATTGGCAATGGTAAGGGGATGATCTTAGATTTAAAAGCTCAGTTGTCCTTGAAATTTGAAATGAAGAATCTGGGGGTAGCAAAGTACATTCTGGGAATGGAAATCAAAAGGGATAGGTCTAAGAGAAAGCTTTGGCTCAGTCAGAGCAAGTATATTACCAATGTTCTTGAGAAATTTAATATGTCTGATTCCAAACAGTTAGTTGTTCCAGTTTTGTAGGGAACAAAACTATCTGTTGAAGATTGTCCAAAATCTTCAAGTGAAATTGACATGGAAAAAGTGCCTTATGCAAGTGTTGTTGGTAGTTTAATGTACACAATGGTCTATACCAGGCCAGACATAGCCCAAGCAGTGGGAGTTTTGAGCTGGTTTATGGTGAATCTAGGTAGATCACATTGGGATGCTATGAAAAGAGTTATGAGGTATTTGAAGGGAACTTCTGATTATACTATTTTCTATCATGGAAACTCAGTTGGATCTCAGAGGTCTATAAGCATTCAGGGTTATGTTGATTCAGACTGGGCAGGGGACATTGATAGTAGAAGATCCACCAGTGGATATGTATTCACGTTAAATGGTGGTGCTATCAATTGGATGAGCAAGCAGTAGGCTATAGTCGCTTTGTCTACAATAAAGGCAGAGTACATGACAGCTACTCGTGCATGCCAAGGTTATATTCTGATCTTGGTTTTAATGCAGGGCAGATACAAAGACACTGTGATAGTCAAAGTACTATATGTTTGGCGAAGAATCCTACATTTCATGCTAGGACAAAACATATTGATGTCCAATATCACTTTGTTCATGATATGGTGGAAGATAGGAAGGTGAAGCTTGAAAAGATTGACACTTTGGAAAATGTCGCTGATGCCTTAACTAAACCAGTGAGCATGACCAAGTTCAAATGGTGTTCAGATGAAATGGGTCTTCGGGCTCATAATTTACAGTAATCGAATGAGGATTACAAGGTAGCAGTAATCTCTTCGACAAGTGGGATATTGAAGAGACTTAATGTCTCAAATTACTGCTTGGAACCTATTTTCTTTCATGTTTCTTGTTCATCATTCAAACAACAAAAGTTGAATTGTCGGTGAACTCTTGAACTTGGTTCATCAGGTTCAATGGTTCAATCGCTATCCATTGGTTTCTTCGTTGAAGGCTTGAACTATTCATCAGGTTTAATGGTTCATTGAACTGTTCATCGGGTTCAAGGTTCAATGTCGAAACTCAGGCTCAATGGTTCATTGAACTTGTCGGTGGTTACACAAGTTCAATGATTCAGTGAACTGTTCGTTGTTTCCACAAGTTCAATGGTTCAACCATTGGTTCGAGGTTCAATGGTTCGACTAATGGTTCAATGGTTCCAACAGTTCAATGGTTTAATCGATGGAGATTGAATGTTTGGACATCGGTAAGAAAATTATCATCGGCGAAGTTTAGAGATATCTCTCTGATTGCCAGTATCTTTTCGATGGACGGTGAATGGTAAACCCATTGGTTTTGTCAACATATGTGTCGACAGTCTATATTCTTTGAGGCGTGTATATATATTACTATTATGCCCAATGTCTGATGCATATGGGATTAATCATCTCACTGGAATGTGAACTGTCAGAAGGCAGTTACGCGACGGTTGTGACAGCGATGCTAAGTTAGTTGAAACGAGCAGTTAGGGCAAAAGTGAAAATGGTTCTTGCTCTTGAAGACTGTGGTTAATATACAGATTTGGTGAGCTCGTCATAGAAGAGGAAGATATTCGATTATACAGTTTATTCTGTAAATATATAGAGGAAATAAATAGTTTAGTATAATTGTAGAGAATCGTTACCTGAGCAACAGAGAGCTGGGATCTTTATTGTAACTATTTAGTTTACTGTAATAAAGATAGCTTCTATTGTGGTGGTGGGTTTTTTAATTGAAAAGGTTTTCCCACGTAAATCTGGTGTCATTCTCCATATCTTGTTTTATTTTTCTATATTTTTCTGGTGTATTCATTTGTTGTTTTAATTTAAAAGTTACCTAGCTGCATTATCCCCTTTGAATTAACATTAGGGAAGTTGTATTCCTCACCTTTGCTTTCCTTACAAACCCTTACCTCCAAATGCAAAGCCCAAAAGCAAAATGGTTTGGGTTCCTAAGAAAATAGCTAGCAAGTCAAATGAGGCATCCTCATCCACATCTCAAGAATCCCAACCACCTATATCCACCCAAAAATCTATTTCCATCCAAAACTTCCATTCCCTTCAAAAATCCCACAAGGAAAGCAAAATCACTAAAAATACTAAATCTATGTGGGTTCCTAAATCACTCCATCAATAATCTCCCAAGCAAACATCTCCATTGCTTCCTACACTGCCATCCCATCAAAAGATTCAATGTTTATCACGGTGTGTGCAACCATTGGTCATGGTTCCCTTCCACTCCACCTCACCTCCACATAATTACATCTCCCTATCTTCCATCCATTATCCTACATATCTCCCCCATGCTATCCCTATGGCCCATGCTTTTGCATAAACTTTTCATCCATCTTCATTCCATAAGCCTATATAATCCACATCATAATCCACTATCCCCATCCATCTATTCTTGCATGAACCTTTCATAATCTATTTCATCATCCACTATCTACCTAATCCATCTCTCATCCACACAATCCCTTATCAACATCTATGAGCATAATGACATGGTCCATGTGAAGACATCATCCATATCTAATGGGAAACTATCACCTCTCATAGTACTGGACACTTGAGTCCCTTTTATCCATTACCATGGTGAAAACCTAGCAAACAGGTGCCATGTGTAATTGTCATCCCCCCCAAAAAAAAAGACAAAGAAAAAGACAAAAAAAAATTAAAAAGAAAGTAAAGAGAAATCCCTTCGTCCAATGGTGAAAACCTAGTAAACAGGCACCTTGGATAAGTACCATGATGAAAACCTGGCAAATAGGCATCATGTGTAGGTTGATCTTCTATGTCACTTACACTTGGGGGCACATTGTCTCATCTATCTTATCATTTTCAACCTATCATTTTCCATCCTATCATGTCCTACCATTACCATACCATCCTACCATCCTTAGCCATTACATAAACAAGTTCTATCCATTGAACCCATTTATCCATCCTTCCACCTTTTGATCTTGATGAAGACATAGGGGCAAAATGTTGAAACATGTTTGGATATTTCTTGACATACCTTCTTTCCAAACCAAGTCCTATCCATTGACCATTTATCCATCCCATTCAAACCAATCTATCATGCCATCCCTTGGTCATGAACTTTGTCATGCAAAATCTTAAGTCTATACCTAGAATGGGGGTAGTTGTTCCTATGTGACATAGTCTTTGGAGATCACATCCTAACTCCCTTATGAGGCATACATCCATCCAGCATAGTCTATTCTTATATCTATCCATTTATCATGAGCTTTCCATTCCATAGCCTATTCTTATATCTATCCATTTATCATGAGGCATGCATCCATCACTTATATGGCCTATCCTCTTATCTATCCATCTATCATGAACCTTCCATCCCATTTACTATGAACCCATCATTTTATCCATCCTTTACACCTAGACTTGGTTTTCTCCCTTGTCATTGGTATCTAGCACAAAGGCTACCCAAATTTTAAATCCATTGACATCCCAAAACATTCAAAAACACAAAAAAAAGTCAAATATTCTCAAAATATCCCAAAAAATCAAAATATGTTAAAAAAATCCAAAAAAAAATTAAATATCCAACGAAAAATCCAAGCAATAAAACCAATCACATCATCCAAAACAATCCACTCCATCAACATTCAATCAAAATCAAATCAAATATTCATCATCAATTCCTGTTATCAATGACATTCATTCATCCATTTCAATCAATCACTTCTTCCAATCATATCAATCAAATCAATCTAAGCAATGATCTTAAATCCAAGTTACACTAATCCATATCAAGCAAGCTAATCAATCAAGGAACATTATCCAATCAAATCAACAAGTTTTTAATCCTAATCTTGTCATAAACATCATCAATCATCATCAATGGGATATAGCATTCCCACATCCTTGTGTTGATCTAGGGATATAGCTTTCCCCGCAATGACAACACTATCATCGTCAATCAAACAATCAATCTATTGGTTTATGACTAGACAAGGGCAATACCTTGTTTTTTTGCATCCTTTGAGCACACTGAGAACACTTTCTTAGATTGAGTGGACACTCTAATCATCACACCATCACTATCATCATTCAAAACAATCCAATCATCAAAACAATCAACCCATCAACAACAAACATCAAAACCAAAGCACATCAAGCCAACCATCGGAACAAATCCAATCAAAATCAAATCAAAAGCAACTCAATCCATCACATATCATCACATCATCAACATTTCATCAATCCCAACCAATCCATTTTCATTATCTCATCACTAAAATAATCAGAACTACATCTCATTTCCATCGTTAAGTGCCTTGATCCCATGGATACAGGGTATGTAGGCAATCTAGAGTATGAAGGAGGTGCCTAGATTTAGGCACAAATAATTTACCTCTTTCTCCTCTCATCATTTCTTCTTTCATTTATCTTCTACATCATTAATAAACAACTTCTTCCAATCAATCTATCATTCATCAATCCATTTCCTTCAATCAAATCATCCATTCATATCAATTCAATTTACTCCAATTCATCAAATCAATCTTCATTCATCATTTCATCACCCTCAAAATCATTCCAAACAATGATCCAAATGTAAGCCCATTCTTAATCCATACCAATCAAGTTAATCAATCAAGCCAAGCTATCCAATTGCAATCCATGGTCTTGATCCTAGACTTGTTGTAATCCAAATCAATCAACCAACTAGCCAACCAACTCAGCAAACAACCTTGTGTTGATTTAGGGATATAGCTTTCCCTGCCATGACAACACTCTCAACTATCATCATCAAATAATCAATCATTGGTTTACAGCTTGACAAGGGCAATACCTTGTTTGTTTTTGAATCATTTATGTGTGCATGCTTGCTTGCTTGTGTGTGTTATCATTTTATCTTACATTTGCATCACATCGGTATCAATCCAGCTAATATTCATATCTTGTATCTAGACAAGGTTGTATTATGCTGGGGCATGAGACACATTGTCACCGAGGTGCTTATACCTTGGTGCATAATGTCTAGTGCTATATCAAACATCATGGTTGTTCACTTTCATTGCAGTATAACGCATTATTCATTTCTTCTGTCCATTCCCTTATCTTTCTTTCTTAGCCAAGCCATTTATTTTCGAGAGCATACCCGTGTTTTTCCAACCCGCCTATCCTCTCGAGGGGGCACCACCATCCTATCATTCCATCATCATCTTATTCTTTCCATCCTCATCCTAGCATTTCATCCTCATCATATCTTTCCATCACCCTATCATTTTCCTCTATCCATACCTTAGCTTCTTTGAAATGATGTTAATCGTCATAAATCTTTTCATCTCGAACATCATCTCAAAGAGGGGCAAAATGTAGACACCCAAATTTATCCTAAAATTGTTCAGGTCTAGCAAAACCTTGTCAAATACATTATCCTAGACATCATGTAGCATTTTGTCCTAAATCCCACTCTTAATCCCATTTATCCATTAGCCAATTCATTAAATAAATTTTATTTATTTAATTAATTTCATATTCATAATCCCACTTTCCAATTAATTAAATAAATTTTATTTATTTAATTAATTTCCACATCATATCCTAATCCCACTTTCTAATTAATTAAATAAATCTTATTTATTTAATTAATTTCCAACTCATATCCCAACTAATTCAAATAAAATATTTGAATTAAGTCCTCACCTTTCACCACATTTCGACACTTGTCCACCTCTCAATTCAATCATGTGTGGTAGTACAACTTTCATTTAAAATACTTCACATGCACAACTAATGGGACCTAATTTTAGTATTTATGTACACAATCACACATGAGCCCCATGTTTCTCCTTCCACTTGTCACATTAGAGGCATTGAGTTGGAGTATCCTTATGCTGTTGAAATATCTTTAGAGCCTTTGCATTTTCCATCTATCATCTCAATCCTATGCAAATGTTATGCTGCCGAATTGTGAGCAACCAACATATCAAATCAATCAAACAATTCATCTTGCATCTTTGAGGTATTGAATGATTTGGGTTTAGGTTATGCATTTCATTGTTTGATCATTTCCATTTGTAAATCCAAATTTTTTGATATACAACATATATATATATATATATATATATCAATGGGACTAGTCTGACAATCTCGGTGAGAGATGTGTGTCAATTCTACATGTCTTCTTTATTGTGAAGGTCATTGCAACCTTTGAAGCGAAGTAATTAACAATTAACTATCTTTAGTTTAATTTGGATCATTCCTCCCCCCTTAAGAGGCAATGAACCACATTACATCAATGTTTCATAACAAATGAGGAACATGTTGTTTAATGTGCTCCTTGGGAAACCACATGATAGAGAGGAATCGATAGATAATCTTGTCATCAGTAAATGGAATAGTGGTCTTAGGATTCAAGTCGAAAGTCTGAATATGCTTGGGGGGGTTGTGTGGCGCAAATCGAAGAGAATGAAGTTTCCTTCTGAAGCCAAACTTTGTCATCAATTAACAAGTCATGAGACATACGATGTTGGTCATGCTGCTTTTGAATTAATGATTGAGTTGGTTGCTTGATCTTGTCATTCTCTAAAACGGATTTTCTATATAGCGACCCATTTTGGAATGGTGTTTTTGAGATTATATCAATTGAATGTTGTTTGACAGTGTAATGGAACCTCTATTGGTGAGGTGAATACATTCTGATATTTTATCAATATCTAATCCATCGACTTCTATTGAATGGTGGTAGTGACTGTTTTGTATGAGTGCAAGCTATGCCTGACCTTGCCTCCTCAAGTTGAATTGTTAGCATTGATACAAGAACTCTAGTTGGAGCAATCAAACACATTCATTGTTCTGTACAAAATAGAGATGCATATTTTGTAGGACTTACCTCGGGTATCTAATACTTTCATTCACTTAAATTAACAATAACACTACAAGTTCTAGACTCATAGATTCCATGATGCTTGTACATGTATGGTTGTCCCAACAATACATTGCATACATCCAAAGATGCCACATCAAAGATTACCTCATCTTTGAATGGTTTGATGGAATAGGATAAACAACATTGCTTACTTGAATATTTCTCCCTTGGCTCACCCAGCCCATAGAGTATAGTTGTGTATGGGGTATTGTAGGTAAGTTCAACCTCTTGACAGTCTCAGCAGAGATCAAGTTCTTTTGACACCCACTATCAACAATGATATTGAAGGATTTTCCATGCACCCAAATCTGTGAATGAAACAAACATTCTTCATCTTCATGAGGCAAGGTTTTAATAGTGGCAAACATGGCATAAGGGTATGCCTCAATAACCTATTCATCATCCTTTTGTTCAAAAGGGTATGTAGGTAACAAGTTAGCTTATTTCTCTACTTCACGCATTTCTGCCATTAGTGTCTTAGCAACTCGACAATCTTTAGTGTTATGGGAAAGACTTTTATGAATTTTACACCACATGCTTGTGTCTTTTTGTATCATTTTAGTACCTTGATCTAATGTTGATGATTGTGAGGAGAATCCCTTGGTGGATTGTTTTCCTACAAACTTGTTATTGCCTTCCCCTTTTGATTTGAATTTCTCTTCAATCTTTGTTGCATATTCGAAGGTTTTTCCTAGTGTCTCAATATTTAAGAAAGACATCTCAGTTTGAATATATTGGTGTAGTCCACTACGATACTTCAAAACTTGATGTTTCTCCGTATCTTGGATGCCAAGCTTGGTAGATAATGCATGGAAGGTATTGGTGTAGTCTTGAATGGATTGATATTTTTTCTATCAAAGCAACTGCCACCGCATATGTGTTTCTTCATATGCATCTTCAGGTAGATATTCTTCCTTGATGTATTCCATAAAATCTCCCCATGTGGGGCTTTCATCCAAATCAAGGAATTCTCTAGATGCCCACTTAGTCTCCCATGATTGTTTCACATGGCGTTCAGCTTTCAGGAGAGTGAAAGTTACCTTCTCAGCATCAGAGAAGTTGTTCACAGAAAACTATTTTTCTATTTTCATAACCAATCATCTACAACATCTGCATCAATTTTTTCGTCAAATTTTGGGATATCAAAATTCACTTATACTTTGAAAGGAGTGTGACCACCAAATGGAATTTCTATTTTGTTTGGTTGTTGATTTCCTCTATTTTGTTGGAGTAACTGAGAAAATTTTATCATCATCTCCTCATGTTGTTTTCTTAAAGCGTCTTTGATCATCACTTTTAAGGTATGGGATGAATCTCCATGTTCTTCTGTCATTTTTGGTTGTGTGTGTTTCAAAGGAAGACAATCTAAAGGATTTCATGTTTCTAATCCCAACTTTTGATAGCCTAACCTTGTAAGAGACATCAAATTTCCAGTCCATAATGATTGTAGTTAGATACTTGAAGAATTAACTATGTGCAAGTTTGTACCTCACCTTGTGCAATGTGACATATAGGGGTGAACAGTCTCTAGATATTAATTAGAAACCAACTTCCTCTGTTACCACAAAAGAAAAGAAACAATCTGCATAAGTCTTCCCTTGCCCACAGGTAGGAGTCTTCTTTATCTAGGCAAAGTGACAGACTATGGTTGTGAAAAAACCACCTTTTGTCTAGTTCCTTATATCCTTTATAGCCTTATCACTTGAATGAGATTAACAAAGCATTATCTTTTTATTTCCAAGCATTGCTTTTTTTCTTTCTTTTTTTATTAGGGATGTTACGGAAGGAAAAAAAAAACCTTTAATTAACTTCTTGTTCCAAAAGTTAAATAATTGTTCTCTTGTATCTATTTACTCCAATATTAGTTTTAGGTCAAACTTGACACTACACATATGAATTGTAACACAATATACTAATAAAAATAAAATAGATGTAATGATACAAGTTTATCATCTATGAAGTTAAGGCTTCAAGTTTCTACTAAACACTTGTTTCAGCGATCACCAATTTTGAGTTTAATGGCAAAGATTTATGGGTGTTCTTCTACAATAGAGAGTGCCTCTTGATTTCTTTGAAAATGTGATAGATTTCTCACAGAGGAAGCACGATTTGTCAAAGATGATGCAACCGAACCACAAGATTGAAAAGATGGTTTCCCTAGTGACAAGGCTCTGATACCACTGATATGGATCTGGCTGGAGATTTAGAGGACAATACCTGGTAAATAGGTCACCTGTGATGTTGTAGAAATCAGTAGCGATTGCTCTACAGTAGTCTGGAAATCTTGTTGGGAGATGTGTGCCAATTCTGCCTACCTTTATTGTGAAGGTAGTAATATTTATTGTTATCCAAAGGTAGTAATACTTATTATTATCCAAAATAAGTGTTTTGTGGTTTCATTTGACTTACAAAATAGACTTTTAATTGGTTGAGATATCATACATTTCAATTTGTTACCAACAAGTAGCTTACAATGTGTTGATGGGTGTTTTAGCATGCAACAACGTAGGTGTGATTGCTAGTTTCACACTTCTCTTGAAAAGTATCCTACCCTAGGTAAGACTACTCCAAGGATAATACAGCTAGGTCTTAGCTCGCATGGAATAACTTTAGTGGAATGTCTAGCTGTGCCAACAAGGGGTTTTACACTAAATGTAGGGTTTATGGAAGATGGCAGCAATGTATGTGCAGAAACCCTAGTGGTTCAGACTGTAAAGTCTAAAATTTTCTAGCCGATGGACAATGAAATGTTGCTTATAACCTAACCTAACAAGCTTGATATAAATAAAATGCAAAAGGAAAAGGAGAGAGAGAAGGGTTAAGAGATCCTAAGTGACAGTCACAATAGGGTAAAATGTTGTAGATAGACAAACACTTTCAATAAACCATTCCCTATTTCACCAAGATAGGACACCCACAATGTTGCAAGAAATGATGCAATCTTCAAAGGATCCTTATGATTTTTAAATTGGATTCACTCATTAAACACCTTGACAATGGCGCAACTTAACTATTGGAATGAAACTGAACTATATTTAATGATAGGGCCCAGGCTAACTATACACAGCAACTTACTATCGGCAAACACTAATAGTATAGACCAAAGCATTCATCATATATCTTAACATTTACCCATCATTGTAAAAGCACAACTAATTAAATTCAGATTGATATGAACCATGAAAACCAAAATGAGACAACACATAAACACAAATTCCCAACAACCTACAAAACTTGCTTTGTATTGATTGAATTTTGGTAGAGTCTTAGCAATTCATTATCAAATCTTACTTGCAAATGAGAGCAAAGGATGACCCTTTTATAGGTAAGGCACCATACCAAATTTTTCAATGGACGGTGGAGATTAACTTGACACCGACGGTCTAGATTACATGGAATTTAATGAGATACATCAGTTAGTTACATTTTTGGATTCGCATTTGTCCTTTAGGAAAAAGACAAAATACAACTTGTAAATACATTGAATTTGGACAAAATAGATACCCATTTGGTTGTATACGATGAAAAGTCAATTTTCAAGGCCTAGTAAAGCCAAAATAGTTACATGACACTTGAAAACTTGAGCTGATGTGGATTCATGAGATTCCAAGTGCTGAGTAGACCAAGGGGAGTATGTGGAACATTCATGGATGAAGACATATCCAATTAGATGCTTGTTGGATCATCATTGCACGACTAGACTGCTAGGATAGCTATATGTATCTCTTGGACATTAGACTGGATCTGCATGAATAGTAGTGATTTGGCATGATCTTCTATGTCTTTCAGCTCCTGGGACTCATCTACATCATATTGGACATTATACTGACTACCTTTTGCATGTGCAACAACAATTTGGTTGATAGAATGTCAATTCTGCAGTTCTGGATCAGTACTGCATCTCTTGTGTGTTCACCTTCCAAAATGGCTCCAATTGGCTCTTGTGTCCTCCAAGACCTACAATTCACCATGCAAAGCATCAATTTCATCTTAACAAGTAATTTTTCAACAATTTGGATCAAAACATGTCCATTTGTAGCCATGGATCAGTAAAAAATAGGTCATTGTCAATGTCACTTTTCTATGAACAACCTCATAAATCTAGTGATTTTCACATGATTTTCTACATTTTTTTACCATTTTCAAATACCCATTTGGCCAATATATTGATCTAGGAAGTTTTTGTAGTCATTAGGATCTATTTATAGACTTTTATTTCATATTTTTTAGTATTTTTTGTAAAAAGCATGATTTCTGGGGGTCATAGACTTTTCATGTGTAGTGGCATTAATTATCGTAAAACATGCCAAAAATCCACAAACCTGATAAAATGTTCATCATGATGTGAAAAATTGATATGCAATTCAAATCCATCAAGGAAACCCAATTTGCTCCTTGAAAAACTTAATTCTTGGACCAAAATGTCAAAAACCGCAGGGTCTTGGGGTCACTAACCTTAGCGCTGATTTTATGTGTCACTGACTAAAAGTCAGTCAGAGACGATTTTAGTGCAAAAAATATAAAAGCACTACTTTTGAGCATCACTGACTTGTGTGGATTTCAGTGGGTATCGACTAAAAGTCAGTCGGAAGTGATTTTCGCACAAGTCGAAGAGACTTATTTTTAGCACAAAATGTTCTATGTGCAGCCGACGGAGAATTTGGTTCCATTGGACCTAGCACGAGTTTATAAAGTATCCAACTAGGGCCTTTTTTAGCACTGTGGGATTTTTTGAAATGACCGACCCATACGAGTTTTGGTGCCAATCGACCTACAAGAGTTAAGTCGGTGGAAGGCCATTTCAACGCAAGTTGGTAAAGGTTGATTTTAGCACAGAGGTCGGTAAAGGTTGATTTTAGCACAAAGGTCAGCTGGGGTTATTTTTAGCGCCATATTTTGAATTGGCCAAGGTGAAATTATATTTTAAAAATATATTTAAGTATTTCTTATACTTTAAATATACTTTTAGGATGTTTGAGATAGGTTCCAGATCCATAGGATTTCATATACAGATTCTAGAATTTTGTGGTTCCACCAGATTTCAGACTTAGCCATTTTTTAGGATTTCAGGACCATGCAACGGGATGAAAGTATGTAAACTCCTTAGTGAAATCTTGTGGAATTTGACATGATTTTGCAACTCTAAGACCTGGAAACTAGGAATTTCAACATGAAACATCCTACAGAAGCAATTTCAAGGGTAATATCCAGTGACATGGGATTTTGGAGCAAAATGTAGGATCACTCAATTTTAGCACAAAAGGAAACAAATGGCTATCTTTCAAGCACAAAACCACTCAAGACACTTCCAAATTAATCATGCATGGCATCAAATCACTTCAAACATGCAAAGTACTCAAATTTGAAGCAAATCCTGCATTCTAAGCACAAATTCACTTTCTCATCATCATAAGGCAGAAAGGTTGATACTCCAAGCCAAACCAAAAGAGGGGGTCTCCATTTGGCAAAATGGGGCATGTGTGCAAGGCACAACAAATGGCGACTCTACTAGAGAAATGCTCCAGAGCATTTCAAAGATAAACTTTCAGTTTGAACCTAGAATCTCTATGTTTCCCACATATTAAATAAAAAAAGCATGATATCCTATCAAAGAATCAAAGACCACTAACCGGTGCAACCATCCATATCCTGAAAACCTGAGTGTGTGCAATTGCATTCATTCCCATCCTTCAGCAACTAAGTTCATCCAAGATCCTTTGAGCTAAGCTATGAAGTTGGGATCATTTTACCACCAAGAGAATGCTCTTAATGTGGAGATGTGATGAGCCTTGAGGGAAGCAAATAGTGATTCTTCCAGTAATATTGCTGATGTAATGGTATTTGATGCTGATAATCTTTAGACAATATTCTTCATGTGAGAGTCTTCAAATGACAATATTTCATATTGATACTTTATAGTGGGTCTGGTGTTGAAAAACACTTTTTATTTTTACCCAATATAGGCTAGCAACACTTAGTGCCACCTGCCATCTTCATCTGGATCCATAGTACTGGTGGTAAAATGGGAATCCAACCTTTTCACTTAACACAAGATCACCTAGACTCACTTAACTGCTTCATGATTATTTAAAGTGTGAGAGATATATGGTTAGAAAATATTTCAGGTGCACCAACTAATGACTCCTTTCCAATGAACAAACATCATACTCCCTAGTATAACAGTGGAACCCACTGGAAGATCTAAGCGGAAACCTTGGCTTCTCAAAGAAACATTCTAAATTACTGACCAAACAAAGAAGCACTTGCAGGTCTACACAACTACCACCATTTTGAGAAATGGAGAACCCAAGCTAAGCAAGCACAGAAGCGAAAAGCAAAGCAAACCAGCAACTAACCTAAACAAAGCAAACTACTCTAACCAAAGAAAAATAGGCAGAAAGTAACAACTGACAACTAAAAACTACCAATAGCTAACATCTACGGAAAAACAGAAAGCAGAAACTAAACTAAAACAACAAGAAACTAACAAAAAAAAACTAACTAGAAATAAGCAAGACTGTGTACAAAGACCTTAGACAACAAGTATTTACACTACCCCGTGACTTATTTCTTAGGACATGCAGAAGTAACAAGGTGTAGGTTAATGTCCTAAGTCTGACAAATTCATCTTTGTACTCTAAAAAGTGGGGCAGAGGCATGTTAGGCTCATGTTTAGGGTACCAGTCATGTAGGATCAGCAATTGGGGCAGCTCATTAGGGCCATGATCAATCCAAATGCAAGTTGTCTTACCTAAATCACCATAATCAAATTGATAATTGGAACTGAGTGGAGAAAGGGAAGATACAACCTGATTTGCAGTACCATCAATTGGGCATGTAAGTTCATCATCTTCTTGCATTGTGCCCAATACCTTCTCATATTTAGAGGGACTCAGCTCTTGGTGGATCATGTCTTGTGCATCAGGTACCTTTGGATCACTGAATGATACAACAATCTCCCAAGCAAACAAGAAGTCTGGACAAATTCTTTCAGAATGTGTATCATTGGGATGAATTCTACATGAATCAGTCGAAGCAAAGTCTAACATGTGTGGTGAATTCCCATGCAACAGCATATCCTTGCTCATTCTTGATATCACTTCAATAATGTGATCAAGTGATTGACATGAGAATGCTTCCAAGCCATCACTTTGCATAACTATTTGATTTTTATTCTCAAATTACAGATTTTGACTTTCAGTTGTCATCAGTAGGTCAACATCAACCATGTGGAACTCTTCTTTTATGCAAGTATGAACAGGATCAACCTGATGAACGTATCATATTCTTGAATCCACTTCACCAAAATTAGTCATATGCTCTGAAACAACCTCCTCTGTGCCAATCAAGAACCTCCCTATTTGCACTGTATATCCATTGTCTGCAATAGCAACATGGTCTCCTTCTTCCTCTATATTCTTGATGTCAATGTTGCTTTGAGGTGGTGTACTATCCTGATTTTGTTCATCTAACTTAGCTGAAAACTCTGTGGGAGTAACTGCAGCAAATGCATTGGGCTGATATGACTAATCTTTGAGGTGTACTATGCTAATATACTTAAGAGCTTGATCACTTTTCATCAAACAATATGATTGTGGCTCAAGTGTGTCAACTGGAACAATTTTTTGCATTGCTGTCCATGACTGTTCTTCATCTAGAGGATTGATTTCTTCTTGTTCTTGCATATTTTTTATTTGAACAACCTGCTGTTCTAACTCTGAATTATCAGCAATCTAAAATGGAGTGCTGTTCTCCACCTCTACAACGTAAATTTAGTCTTAGAACTTGATATTTTTGAAGCATGTGATTACTGATCTGCATCCTCAACATGACTATTCATCAAGTCTAATTTATCATTTATCTTGTCAATATTCTTAGCAGCAAAAATCTAATCTTGTGCATTGCTCTATTCATTGTCCTGTGACTGAGAACTAGGCTTCAACCATGCTGGGACTATATTTTCAAAGTCCAATAGATGAAAACTAGGTTTTAACCAGTCAGGGACTGTATAATCCTTAGTTGGTTGACCTATAGACCACAAGCATTGACTACCATCATCATCTGGATATGTACTTTGATGAACAACTTGAATTTTTTCCATATGCAAACTGCACTCTTTACTATGATCAACTATGAATGGTAGATTTATAGCCTCTGCAGCCTCAGCTCTTTATATGTTCTTAACTGAGACATGATCATATGCACATGCATCCATCCATTTGACAACTCCTTGTGAGGTCTTACTCTGAATATGTATGTCATACCCACATCTTGCTTCAGGATTGTAAACTTCAAGAATAGGAAGCAATCCCTTCAAATGCAGATCCAATCTTTGGAGAAAAGTCAAACAGTCAATTTTGGCATGCATCTCTCCAGGATCTATAGTGCAAACCTAAGGTGAAGTAAATCAAGCAGGGTTAGTGGAGGGTACTTCACCCTAATCTGATTATCCAATACTTCTTTGAAAAGTGGGATGTTAACTTGGAAGTTCTCTTCATGATATGACTGCTGAGATGTTCCTCTAAAGAATGAAGGGATTTCATGACTATAACCCTTATGTGTACCCATTAGAACTGAATCTCCTGAATATTCAATTCATTTCAACGTGTGCAATAAACCTATAAAACTGAAAGCTTGCATAAATTCTGTTGAGTGTTAGGAGGAGAAGGGCATGCAACGAATGGAGCAATGTCTTTGAATGGAGCAATATCTTTATCCAACCCACCTTACTACTCCAAGGATAATACAGCTAGGTCTTATCTCGCATGGAATAACTTCAGTGGAATGTCTAGCTATGCTAACAAGGGGTCTTACACAAAATGCAAGGTTTATGGAAGATGGCAGCAATGTATGTAAAGAAACCCTAGTGGTTCAGACTATAAAGTCAAATTTTCCAGCAGATGGGCAATGAAATATTGTTTATAACCTAACCTAACAAGCTTGATATAAATAAAATGCAAAAGGAAAAGGAGAGAGAGAAGCGTTAAGAGATCCTAAGTGACAGTCACAATGGGGTAAAATCCTACAGATAGACAAATACTTTCAATAAACCATTCCCTATTTCACCAGGATAGGAAACCCACAATGTTGTAAGAAATGATGCAATCTTCAAAGGATCCTTATGATTTTCAAATTGGATTCACTCATTAAACACCTGGACAATGGCGCAGTTTAACTAGTGGAATGCAACCAAACTATATTCAATGACAGGGCCCTGGCTAACTATACACAGCAACTTACTATCAGCAAGCACTAATAGTATGGACCAAAGCATTCATCAGATATCTTAACATTTACCCATCATTATAAAAGCACAAATAATTAAATTCATATTGATATGAACCATGAAAACCAAAATGAGACAACACATAAACACAAATTCCCAGCAACCTGCAAAACTTGCTTTGTATTGATTGAATTTTGGCAGAGTCTCAGCAATTTATTATCAAATCTTACTTGCAAATGAGAGAAAAGGATGGCCCTTTTATAGGTAAGGCACCATACCAAGTTTTTCAATGGACGGTGGAGATTAACTTGACATCGACGATCCAGATTACATGGCATTTAATGAGATACATCAGTTAGTTACATTTTTAGATTTGCATTTGTCCTTTAGGAAAAAGACAAAAGACAACTTGTAAATACATTGAATCTGGACAAAATAGATACCCATTTGGTTGTATACGATGAAAAGTCAATTTTCAAGGCCTAGTAAAGCCAAAATAGAGTTACATGACACTTGAAAACTTGAGCTGATGTGGATTCACAAGATTCCAAATTCTGAGTGGACCAAGGGGAGTATGTGACACATTCTTGGATGAAGACATGTCCAATTAGATGCTTGCTAGATCATCATTACATGACTGGACTTCTAGGACAGCGACATGTATGTCTTGGACATTAGACTGGATCTGCAAGAATAGTAGTGATTTGGCATGATCTCCTATGTCTTTTAGCTCTTGGGACTCATCTCCATCATCTTGGACATTATACTGACTACCTTTTGCATGTGCAACAACAATTTGGTTGATAGAATGTCAATTCTGTAGTTCTGGATCAGCACTGCACCTCTTGTGTGTTCACCTTCCAAAATGGCTCTAATTGGCTCGTGTGTCCTCCAAGACCTACAATTCACCATGCAAAGAAACAATTTCATCTTAACAAGTAATTTTTCAACAATTTGGATCAAAATATGTCCATTTGCAGCCATGGATCAGTCAAAAACAACTCATTGTCAATGTCACTTTTCTATGAACAACCTCCTAAATCTAGTGATTTTCACATGATTTTCTGCATTTTTACCATTTTCAAGTACCCATTTGGCCAATATATTGATCTAAGAAGTTTTTGCAGTCATTAGGATCTATTTGCAGACTTTTATTTCATGTTTTTCTAACCTTTTCTATAAAAAATGGGATTTTTAGGGGTCACAGACTTTTCATGTGCAGTGGCATTAATTGTTGTAAAACATGCCAAAAATCCACACAAACCTGATAAAATGTTCATCATGATGTGAAAAATTGATATGCAATTCAAATCCATCAAGAAAACCTAATTTGCTCCTTGAAAAACTTAATTCTTGGACCAAAATGTCAAAAAGCACAGGTTCTTGGGATCACTGATTTAGCGTTGATTTTAGGTGTCACTGACTAAAAGTCAATCAGAGACGATGTTAGTGCAAAAAATGTAAAAGCACTACTTTTGAGCATCACTAACTTGTGTGGTTTTCAGTGGGTATCGAGTAAAAGTCAGTCGGAAGTGATTTTCACGCAGGTCGGAGAGACCTATTTTTAGTACAGAATGTTCTATGTGCAGCCGGTGGAGAATTTGGTTCCATCAGACCTAGCGTGAGTTTTGAAGGTATCCGACTAGGGCCTTTTTCAGCACTGCGGGATTTTTTGAAATGACTGACCTGCGCGAGTTTTGGTGCTGACCGACCTGTGCGAGTTAAGTCGATGGAAGGCCATTTCAACGCAAGTCGGTAAAGGTTGATTTTAGCACAGAGGTCGGTAAAGGTTGATTTTAGCGCAAAGGTCAGCTGGGGTCATTTTTAGCACTTTTTGCAGTAGAGGTTGTTTTTAGCACCAGATTTTGAATTGGCCAGGGTGAAAGTATATTTAAAAAATATATTTAAGTATAAGTTTAGATATGAAATTTCTTATACTTTAAATATCTTTAAATATACTTTTAAGATGTTTGAGATAGTTTCCAGATCCATAGGATTTCATATGCAGATTCTAGAATTTTGTGGTTCCACCAAATTTCAAACTTAGCCATTTTTTAGGATTTCAGGACCATGCGACGGGATGAAAGTATGTAAACCCCTTAGTGAAATCTTGTGGAATTTGACATAATTTTGCAACTCTAAGACCTGGAAACTAGGAATTTCAACATGAAACATCCTGCAGAAGCAATTTCAAGGGTAACATCCAGTGACATGGGATTTTGGAGCAAAATGTAATGACACCCAATTTTAGCACAAAAGGAAACAAATGGCTATCTTTCAAGTATAAGACCACTCAAGACACTTCCAAATTAATCATGCATGACATCAAATCACTTCAAACATGCAAAGGACTCAAATTTGAAGCAAATCCTGCATTCTAAGCACAAATTCACTTTCTCATCATCATAAGGCAGAAAGGTTGATACTCTAAGCCAAACCAAAAGAGGGGGTCTCCATTTGGCAAAATGAGGCATGTGTGCAAGGAACAACACAATGTAGAGTTTTCTAGGCTAGTATTTGTGTATCAAAATTAGCTTTAGTTTTCTAGATTCAAGCACTCAAGTTGACCCTTGATAAAATCCCAACTTTTTGTGTCTTTTTATTATTTTTGTCTTCAACAATTAGGATCTCATCAATGTGAATTAGTTGCTGAGTGAATGATAGGATTGTATTAATAATTGATTAAAAGTGATAAAATTATGAAAAATGGCATGTGCTAGTTATGGGGGCTTTGCTCCTAACCCCATGATGGTTGTTGCCTCTCAACTCCACTAGAGACTGTTGGCCTGGACCCACACACTATTTTTAAAAAGTAAAACATAAAAATATTTTGTGCTATGATAGAAGGAAAGGTAGAGTTTTCCCTTTATCTAACTCGAAGCAACAAAATAGAGTATAGAGTTTTTTGTTGACCTTGAGCAATAAGTTGGTAGCTAATTTCCTCTTTTTCTTTTCTTCTCCAAAGTATATATTCACTTATTTGATCCTCGTTTTGTTTACAAGGTCTGAGCATAGTCCTGATACCTTTGGAGTTGCAGTTGCTTAAAATGTCTCCTTTCAATTAGTCAAGATTACCATCCATCTCTCATCGTAACTCATCTATTTGCTTATTATTCTGTCCATTCAAATTGTTTCAATTGTAATCATTGTGTTTCTAAGATGACTCAAACTCCAATCAAGTCATAATTTAAATAAAGAGAAAAAACTTTGAAATTGCCTTTCATTATAAGACATGTTTTACTATAAAATCATTTGATTATCTACTTCTCTAATCTCACAAGATAAAAGAGATGCACTTGGAAAATCATTTACTTAAATAAAACAAATAATTCTTAAGTATTAAAAATAGTTTTAAATTGTCACCATTAGACTTTTTTTAGATTGATGTATTTAAGATATCTATATTAGTTTACATAGCATTAAACATACTTCACTTGCCCATCATAACTTTTAGGTGTATGAAATATTATTTTGACTACATTTAGACCACAATAGTCCAATACGTTAACTTTCTAAATGTTGAATGCATTTATTTCCTCAAAAAAATTGCTTACAATAAAATGAACAATCAAAAAAGTTGTGAAGAAGACCAAAGAAAAAATATGTCTAAAAGGATACAAATGACATTAAACAAGCAACTAAACATGAAAAACAAAATTCAACCTATATATATATATATATATATGGCCAACTCAACAGTTTCTATCGAAAATGTTTTGGCCTAATATGTTTGGGCCGGCTCTGTTTTGGCCGAAACTAGGTGGCAAAAAAGTGGAGCCCTCATGACATATAGTATTCTGCCAACTATTTTTCAAGCAAGATTTAATCAGCTGAGTCGATTTTGGTTGAAACTAGTAGATGATGCACACTATAAAATGATCTGGCTCCACAAATTTAGTGAGTAGGTGATTGATAAAAAAATACTTTGAGAATAAATGCCTTCTTATTCCTCATAAACCCAGTGTCTTACCTTATAATCCTATGCTTCACTATTTGTCCCTTGTTTTATTACATATTTTCATTCCTATATGCACAACAAAAACATCATATGGACACAAACAAGGAAAAAAGGAAAACAAACACCTAAAGCTTAAAACAAAAATAGAGATAAAATATGTACACATTCTTTGACATGAGAGAGTAAGAATGGAAATGCTCACCTTAAAGTAGTTGCATACCATCACCACATGTAAAATTATGTAGGTTAATCAAGGTACACAAACTCTTATGGTCCATGGCCACAAGAAAAATTGAATGACATGTTTGTCTCTATCAAAGACAATCTAAGTACAAACAAGGCACCAATATTGAAGTCATGAGCATACATCAATGAAATACAACCTCTAAATGCACCATAAAAAAATAGTATTTGAAATAGTGCATCATGAGAAATTATATTAATAAGGCCAAACCTCATATTGGAGAACTCCTTAGTATACAAATCATCAAGCTTGTCATCATAAATATGAAAGTGAAAACTTTCATATTCCATACACTCAATATCATCTTGTATGCATACCACAGTTAGGATCTCAATATTAGATTGAAATATTTTAGACTCACATGGATAAAGATTCACACTTGGATAAAAGGATTGCCATAAATTAAGCATATATTAGTTGTACAATCAATATATGCTACTCCCTTTTGATCTTCATGTTCACTCAAATAGGGAAGCACTCCCTTCTCCAAATTTGGTTCTAGAACTCAACTAAAACTCTCAAATTCAAGTACAACAAGACTATCATTACCAATAATTTCTTGAACATAATGAAATTACAAGGCCACACATGCTATTATACCTCTATTATACTCAAAAATATTTTTAGAATAAAGCTCTTCATTTTCATAGGAACCACAATATTCATAAGCACTAAAATCATGTGACTAATCCAACTCATTACAATGAAATTCACCTCCAACATCATATTATGGTGCATCAAGCTTAACACACACTACAATATCTCCATCCTTAATTCCATGAAATCAATTAGTGGTGAGTGCAGGATCATGATGGACCAAACAATACATCTAAGTGGCAATGAAAATACTAAAAAACAGACTTAATCAAGTTCATGTGAAAATTAGAATGGATTATCTACACAATTTGTAAAATATGTAAGAACAAAATTTGTAGAGAATTGAATCTAGTTTATGGGCTACTATTTTAAAAAAAACTAAATTTACTTGGTGAAAAATGAATATTTCAATGAACAACTATTAAATTTTTTAGAAAAAAAATAAAAAGTGGGTGCCATTCCAGCCAACCTAAGTATGAACAAAGAAAAACAAATTTTGAAACACCAACAGGAGATTCAAGCCTTGCAGACCGCAACACTTTCTTAACTAGGTCCAAAACATCCTTCATAGCTTCAAACACCAAAGAATTACATATGCACATTCCACTCATTTGGAAATAGGACAACTTTAAGGAAAACACATGAAGACTTGAAGTATAATGGCCACATCAACTTAAAAAACCTTATGTGGTACTGGAAACAAGAAAGATATTCCTAAAACTTTTCTAGATGATTCCACATGACTCATAAAACATCCCCAAACACTCCTTTGCAACCGCACATCAAAGAATTGTGTCACATAGCTTCAATCATTAACTCTGTCATCTAGAATACACTGTAACATGTTGTCATTTGAAAAACTAAGCTACGAACCACCAAGAACCTTGAAATTGAAAAGAAACATATAATACACATCTAGAAACATGTCCTCAAACCTGCAAGGGAAATCATTCATTTGCGGAGGAATGCAAAGCATTCCAAAAAACCTTCGGCACTGGCTTACTCTGCTAGAACATATGTTGATACTCTATCGTGCACAACTTTCACAATGAAAAGGTAAATGATCTAAATCTCTAGAATTATCATCTTCACTGGAATCTTAACATACCTTTAGAACCGCATAGCCAAATCTACAATCATCCTACTTCCATGTAGTGACTATCTTCACAGAACCAACATTGTCTTCACTCTTATCTTTTGCAAACATACTTCTTGTAATGCCACGCCAAGAAACCCCAGAGAACAACTCAACTATGCTATACAAAAAGGACAATTTTTTTTTTAAGTAAAGAAATAACAAAGAAATGTAAATCATGTTTATCCATAACATCAAGTTAAGCTTATCCTCTAGGGTTCCACAACTGCATTACTACAAACTATTATCAAGATCTAACCAACATTATGAATTAACTAACAACCATAGTTCATTCTAAATCTAATTGCATCAATTGAATAGACACATACATTTCCATATTATAACATCAGATAAGTAATCATTATGGTCATCTATAAAGGATTACAAGTACATATACAATTCCCTTTTATATGAGGGTACACCATTACATTGCTTACAATATCGCTTTCCTAATTACATTGGAGTACATACATCAAGATAACAGTACATGATTCTACTGATATACAAAACTGGAATATGAACATAAGTTTCTATCTCCTCAAGCTAGAACAAGATCTGAAATCTACCACATAAGGTACATCCTTCTCGCACACAAACAACAAGGGGAACCAATGGAGATAAAAGCACAACCACCCGACCATGTGGAACCCTAAGGTCCACCCCCCATGCTAGGAGGTAACAATAAGGTCCCACAACATGAAATAGTTAAGAAGACATAAACACAACACAAAAGGCTAACATGACTCCAACATACAAGTACACATGACATTCACAACAAAGTCACTACTTCCTCCAACAGTCAAAAAGATAATAGACTAATAGTTGCAAGGACTACACATGACTCCAAAACAACACCAGTCAATAAGGACATCACAAATAACTCAAACATCACTTCCAGAGGCATTCACAAAATAAAGGGGAGAACACAACTAGAGAATGCTAGACTACAGTAGGGATGAGTGTCATCATATGGTCCTAGTGTGGGTTACCCTAACAGTCTCTAGCTAGATGTCTGCCCCCATCTATGGGTTACCTTGACAATCTCTCGCTAGGCACCAGCCCCCATCTATAGTTACCCTGACAGTCTCTCACTAGACGTCAGCCCCATAGGGCGACACATGCAAAACCAACATTCCTTTCGTGAGGACAAGGTAGTTGATTTTGCCAACCACAGCCTTCTCATCTCATCCTTAGCCTAAACGAGCACTACAGGCATGAGTGAGGCATCCAATTATTTTGATTAGTTTAAAAACTACCCAACCCTCTAAATTTATTGTTAAGTTATCACTGGATTAATAACTTCCAATGGGTTACCCTGATAAGCCACTTTGGGTGTCGGCCCCACATTGAAAGCCACCCCCCTTCACTGCATCTAGATTTTCAAAGTCTAAAACAAAACCCAAGCATGAACTATCACATTTCTCATCATGATACATTTACAACACAAAATATACATCATTTCACATTACACAAAGCAAGGCATTACCCATCTTGCATAATTATCATAACCACATGAATAGGTACACTGAGCAAGGAATTATCCATCTTGCACAGTCATCATAACCACATGAATAGGTACACTGAGCAAGGAATTATCCATCTTGCACAGTCATCATAACCACATGAATAGGTACACTGAGCAAGGCATTATCCATCTTGCACAGTCATCATAACCACATGAATCCATAAACAGAGGGGAGTCAACATATAACCAATACATATTCAACCATTAGAAAGATTACATAATCACATGAGTCATACACACGACTACCCCTCTTGGCCTCTGGAATCAACTTTCCCAAA
Organism: Cunninghamia lanceolata; assembly: GCA_027924645.1. Lineage (NCBI taxonomy): Eukaryota > Viridiplantae > Streptophyta > Pinopsida > Cupressales > Cupressaceae > Cunninghamia > Cunninghamia lanceolata. The sequence continues at coordinate 7,068,076 of BSBN01000459.1, read as the reverse complement.
TGACACAAACACTTGACACACTAAACACTATGATCTCACATCACATTCACTCTCAAATGCACATCATAAACTAAGATCCTTCCTAAATATTTCAATTACAATACCACAAATGCAACATATAATATGATGCACTAAATTATAGGTCTTAAAGAATGTAACATTAATCCAACCATGATCGATCATCTACCAAACACAAAGTGAATCTATCTCTATAATGCAAAACAATAATATTCTAACTACTATGATCATATGATATAAGAGTCCAGGAGTAACAATATTTTAACTAATAGTTCTCAAGGCTTATTTTAGTTTCATTTAATTAAAATGATTGCAAACAACATGCAAATAACCCTAAGGCATACAAATTAAACACAACAATTATTTAAATGCAATCCTTATCATAGTGAGGGACTACCACCATAGTTAAAATCATACAATAGAGTATTAATGCTATACCAATGGCTACAAAATCCACTATTTACACTGATGTAGATTTCATTAATAATATAGACAATTTTATAAATACTATTAAATACAACTATATGAGCAAGACTAAAAGCCTATAATATTAGAATGCTATAAATCTCTTACACTAGTTAGAATCACAAGGTACAAAACCTGAAGTTATAATAAAAGAGCCTTGTTAGAAGGTTAGCTTGAGAGGAAAGGAATACAAAACAACAAAACATTCCTATAGATTTAACATCTTCATCAAATCTACCTCACTTTTAACCACATGCATATGATAAGATTATTACACATGTAAAGCATGGTTCAAACCAAGTAGAAGTATCATGGCTAAAGCAACTCAAGAGTGAACGCTAAGAGGGCACAAGTAAAAGAACAATCTTTTTCTAGGTTTTACCAAATTTTGTTCAACACATGAATAGGAAGAGAGAAGCTCAGGTTGCTATGGAAAAACTTAACTGTCAACTGGATCAATCTTCTATAAACCACTACTACATTGGTCCTATGAATACCAAAATGATCATACCTAATACTTAGTTCTTATAGAGGTATCTACACCTCATAATGATTTATCAAGCTTGTTAAAATCCCTTACCCATCACTAGTATTAACAGAATAAACCAATACAAAGCATTCTACCTGCTAACATGCCAAGTCTAGGGATAGAAAAGGGTTGATTGAGTTCAAGACATAAATATGATACAAACATTTTCTCAACAGCAAGGTTAATAAGAACGTGACATTTCTTAAGCACAAGTAATAAACATGCTTTAAACAACTAATGAACCACCACATCTATAAATGACTTTATTATCACATCAAAATTCACTTACAACATCGCATACACAAGAAATCAAGACATACTAATCTATGCCTCAAGAAAACTAAACCTCAACAACATGACCCTATTACAACCACTAATACAACTTACACAAGTTCTATTTACCTTATACGGTTCCACTCGTAATCAATTAATTTCTAAAACAAACTTATAAATCAAATATTAAATGCATTGTTTACAAACCTAATTCCAAACCTACTTAAATCATATTTCTACTAATAAATCATAATAAGATCAATATCAATTTAAATTAAATTTATACAATCACTCTATCCAAATTGAATTCTTCTACTTCTATTCTATATAGATTTAATAGCCTTCTTATAACCTAACAACCAAAATAAGTATAGTTATTTATAATTGAAAACATATTCACCTACGGTAGCATAGATAAGAAGATATAATTGTTGGAACTGCTCAGGTAATGTTTTTTGTTTTACAAACACCTCAAAGGGACGACATCTCATGGATATCAGCGATTGCAGGATTAGCACAAAATGAATTTGTTGAGAAGGCTTTAGAAGCTACCAACAATGCAAAATGTGAAAGCATAGACATGGCACACAGACTGATTGGTAGAATGCCTCAAAGAGAGTTATATGATGGAAAGAGAAGATCGTAGGATATGCACAAAACAAATTTGTTGAAAATTTTTAGAGAAACCCAATTCAAAAATATAGAGTTATTGGTGACGCAACTAACTATTTTAACAGAGACGAAACAGGTGAGAGGTAGATAGTCACAAAATATTCATATCTCTAAAATGACAAACTGGGTATGTCTAATTTTTGAATATGATTTAGATATCTAGGTTGTGCACCATATATTAAAATTTTAAAGGAACCCAGTTCATAAAAATAAAGTTATGGCTGATGCAATAGACTGATAAAATAAAAAAGAAGTGGGTGAGAGATAGATAGTCCCAAAATATTCATATCTCCAAAATGACAAATTGGGTATGGCTGATTTTCAGATATGATTTAGATATCTAGATCATGCACCATATATAAAACATTTAGAGGAACCCAGTTTGTGAAAATAAAGTTATGGCTAACGCAACAAATTGCTAAAATAGAGACGAAATGGGTGAGAGATAGACGGTCACAAAATATTCATATCTACAAAATAACAAACTGGGTAAGGATGATTTTTGGATATGTTTTAGATAACTAGGTCATACACCATATGTAAAAAATTTAGAGGAACCCAGTTCGTGAAAATAAAGTTATGGCCAATGCAACAAACTAGGTTCAGAATATGTAGAAGAGAATTCACAGAATAATATAAAGCTTGCATATTACAAATTCATTTCACTAAATCTAATGCAACAATAAATCAGATTTATATCTCAGTCCATACCTAGAATATTAATTCTATCACATCTTCACAAAATTCTTAGCTCGCATCCATTTTCCCCCAAGTCTTTTCTTCTAGAAGTTATGGTTTATGGTACGAAAAGAAAAAATGAAAACTTCCTAAGAGAGAGAGAGAGAGAGAGAGAGATCCCCAAACATAAAACATATTCTTCTCTTTGAAATGCATGCTCCTCTCCCTAAATAATATCTTCAGATTTCCAAAAATAACCACCCCCATAATTTCTTCCAGAAGATTCTCCTTTATTACTTTCTTACAATTTGTTATTTTTAACTAAATAATTTCTCTAATTTTATTTATTTTAGAATTTGCTATTTATTTCATTTACAACTAGACAAAAATAGTTTCTTTCTACTTTTCTTAAATTAGTCTCTTACTCAAAAGAAACAATTATTTCTAAGATTCCTTCTTGAGGTGTGTAACTGCCACTTCTTCCAAGTGGCCAAAATAGAAAATAATTACTCAAGACAATAATAATAAAGAAAGAATATTTTTCAGACATAATAATAATACATATTTCCCCACAACTATAATTTACATAAAAGCATCTATATTTATTTATCAAAGTGCCATCTTGACTTAATAATTTTATTTTAATGAAGTAATTAACCAAAACATTAATCAAACAATTCTAAACAAAATAACCCAAATGTCAAACAATAATTGACACTATGCACGATCAGAAAGTAAGACCACCACAACAATGACTGACTATCATGCCCATACCGACAACACGGACTAGGTGCAAAACTAGATATTCATCATTTTCAAGGATCGTGACTAAGCTAGGGGGACCCTACGTTCTCTGTTTAACTATTTCCATTGGGTTTAAGGCACACTCAGACCTATCAATTCAGGTGGAGTTGATGCCTAGTACTTGCAACTTGTAGCACACAACATGGTCTATGCACAAGTATAATAAATATAAAATGGTCATGGAGTAAAAGAGAATCACGTTGCCGGACACTCACAAATGAGTGGTATGACATTGTCTCTTTACACACCATACAGTAATCAGATCATCCTATAATACAGAATCAGTCTCATAAAATCAGTCCTAACATATAACAATCATAGAAAGATCAACATCATAATCACTTGAATGTAAAACAATGTCAGAGCATATAAATTATCAATGTCACAACAAAGATTATCGATAAAACATACTAACTGTCATATGAAACCACACATGAGCATAATCAGGAATGTCATCAACATGAATGTAGCATCTACCAACATCATCTAATGTACAACATCAACTATCTAGCATACACTAAATACTCCTATTATTTTACCTTCATCTTCATGCTCCTGAGCCAGACTATCTGCACATCCAAGATGAGAATGGAGGGGCACAACACTTTTGGTAGTCCACACATCATAAAATTTGGAATATGCAAGATTTGTCACTACATTAAGCTATATTCCAATCTGCAAAGGCTTAAGACCAGACTAATGGAAATGTTGAGCAATTTCCCAGACAATCTTCAAAGGTGGTCATTTTAAAACAGGGACTATCACCAATTTCTAGAGGCTAAATCTTTGTTGCATTAACACATGCATTCTTAGGGATAGTAGAAGAGAGCATACAACATATCTTAGTCCATCAGTACCATATCTTAGTGCTTCTAATTCTCATATTAATGTGTCTTCTTGATGCTTCTAATTCCCATCTGAATATAACTTCATACTCAATTCTGCAATGAACAAGGCCTGATATGAACTTCTAATTCCCATCTCAATGTATCTTCTTCAAGAGCATGTCATCCAACTATGAACACTATTACACATTCATAATAGTGTTGACACCAATGACAACCTTGTGACAGTGTTGACATCAATGACAAGCAATACAACCATAGGAACCATATGTGTAACAATCTTCCCCTTTGGCATTGATGGAAACACATACTTGCACATTTCTCCCCCTTTGACATCAAGGACAAAGGGAAATTACCATCAGCTCATCAGTAACCATACATCTGTGCATTTTGCTTTAGGTTATAACTTCTTCTTGCAACAAACAAACTCCCCCTATTATCAGCAACTACTACCTACTCCCCCTGAGAGGTAGCCATCATCAATCCAGGAAACAAGGATATAACATTAACTCCTCCTGGACAGATGCATCACTATACATCTTTAGCAAGGAGGGGCAATTACCCCTAACTTATGCCAGAGATCCTCAAAGGTTTCCTTTGTAATGATATCTACAATTTGATCCCTTGTTGGAACATATTCCAACATCACTTCCTTATCTGCAACCTTCTCTATCAAAAAGTGATACATGATTGCTATATGCTTGGTTCTATAATACATCAATGGATTCTTGGAAATATTGATAGCACTTGTATTGTCACACAAAATAGGAACAGGCTCATCATACAATACCTTGATATCCTTCAGAGTTTGCTTCATCCACAACACTTGTGTATAGTAGGAGGCTGCTGCAATATACTCTGCCTTTGCAATTGATAAGAACACTAAATCTTGCTTCTTTCTCTGCCATGAAACCAATCTTCTTCTTAGAAAGAATGTACGACCACTTGTACTTCTTCTATCATCAACACAACCAGCCCAGTCAACATTAGTGTATGCACTCAAATCAAAGCCATTATTGTTGCAAGTATGTGCCTAATCGGTGTTGTCATTGATGTCAAAATATCAGTGTTGTCATTGGTGTCAACTGTGATCTTATTTTGTTTCTTGCTTTTAATGAGTGAGATACTTTGTATTTACCTATGTAAGTGATCCTGATGATGAGGACATTGAGAAAATTAGCTCCTCCAGTGGAAACAATGTGTTGTAGTGGAAATAGTGTATTGTATTCAGAAGAACAATCCAGAAGTTTGCTCCGCATTTCTTGAAGATTTAATATCTTTTCCTGTGGTTTGGAAGTTATTTAGAGTCATTTCTAAAGATGTTATGTTTCAATTTTGGGCTCTCCACATGAAGATTTTAGTGAGTTGTGTTCACCAGAGTGAAACCTACTTTTTCTGTGTATTCAGTGGTGACAGGGAGAAAGTATTATGCTTTGCATTCCTCCACATTGAAGTATTTTTGTCTATGGTTCTAGAGTTAAGTCTAATATGATGTTATGTGTCTTCAACTCCAATGGTTCATGATTTGATGGTCTGCAAGTGATATTTTCCTTATAACAGTAGTTGGCAGTGTTGTGTATGTGCTCTAGTTTGAAGAATCTTCTTGACAAAGTGGTTAGAAGTTGTGCGGATGTTCCTAATGATTCCAATGTGCTTGTGGATGTCTCTTTATCATGTTCCTACCCTTGGATTGGTCCGCAAAGAGAAGTTTGGATCGTGGATGAAGAATGTTCTTAGAAGATCTAGTGTTATCACCAGTCTTGGTCGACTTGGCTGATTTCACTATTTGTGGAGATACGTTGAAGATTGTAGAAGTGTGTCATAGCATAAAGGATTGCATTCGAGTCCCAGCTAAGGCATGACATGATCAACATACATCTTTACATCTTTCCCTTAGCAAATTTTTATATTAGGTCTAGACCTATTTCTATGTCTGTTTTGTAATGCTGACCTTGGAGATTGTTCCAATGGTTGATGAATGTATTGTCAACCTTGATGTACATTCCAAGGTTGATGATTTGTATAAAGACTTGTAATGAAGTTGTAAAAAAGGTGTGTGTGTGAAAAAATGTGTAGATAAGTGCGAAGAGTAATAAAAGCATAGCAGAGGAAGAATATTGTGCTTCAATGGAACTGAACTCAAGAATAGAGTAGATTCTATGAAATCAGTTCAAAAATCCTTGGCAGTGAGCCACTCCCTCACAGTGAGCTGATCTTTGCAGTGAGCACCATAGGTAGTGAGATTCTGATTTTTTGTATTTTTATAACTTATATATTTCTATGGGCTAACACCTATTGTGGTTTTTCCCTTATAGGGTTTTCCACCTAAAAAATTTGGTGTCTCCTGTGTTGAATGTGTAATTGTGATAAAGTTTATGGTTTCATGCTTTCATGATTAGATCTGATTATCAGTAATTAATTAGTTGATGGTTTGATAATTATATGAAGTTAAGTTTTTGTGACAACTAATTCATCCCCCCTCTCAATTGTCATGTATATTTCAACAATTGGTATCAAAGCAGGTTCCTTGGAAGAAAGCCTAATAGCTTGAGGAAGATCCAAGATGTCTTTTAAAAAGGAAGCTCCACAATTTGATGGTACAAATTATTCCCTTTGGAAGGTACAAATGAAAAGCCATCTCCTTTGTCTTGGTTATAAAGTGTGGAAAGTTGTAGAGACAAAATATACCATGCCTCAAAGTGGTTTGACAACTAAAGATAAAATCAAAGAATATGAGTTGAATATAAAAGTTAGAGATGCCCTGTTAAGTGCTTTATCTGACACTGAGTTGATAAAAGTCATGGATCTAGAATCTGCAAATGAAGTTTGGACAAAGTTGAAGAAACTGTATGAAGGAGATGATTATGTAAAAGAAGCCAAGCTATAGGGTCTAAAAGCAAAATATGAGAGTTTAAAGATGAATGAAGATGAAAACATTACAGCCTTCATGCAAAGGGTTGATGAACTTGTCAATGGAATAAAAGGTATGGGAGGAACTATTGGTGATAAGGAAGTTGCGATAAAAATTCTTAGATCACTACGAAAGTCATGCAGTCGCAAGGTAGCTACAATTGAAGAAGTAATGACAATAAAATCTATCGACAAAGATCAATTACTTGGAAAGCTTATAGCCTTTGAGATGAGAGAGTTTGGTGATGCTCTGCCAAAAGTTGAGACTGCTTTCAAAGCCAGTACTTTTGATAAGATCTCCAGAGCTGAAAAATACAAAGTGGAGCCTATTAATGACTTTGATGAAATTGAAACTAACTTTGTTGACAGATTGCAAAGAGGTTCTGATAAGTTCAAAGGAAAATTACCTTTCAAATGTTTTTCATGTGGTAAAGTAGGTCATTATGCTTCTAGATGTCCTGAAAGAATTGAAAGGAATAGAACAAGATTTGAGAACAGGCCTAGAGCTCCAAAAAAATGCTACTATGTTAGAGATCTTGATGATGAAGGTGTGACTGATGATGAATCTGATGATGCTAGTACTAGTGCAAATGAATGCATGTTTATTGTTATTAAAGAACATGTATCTGCTAATCCTGCCAGCTATGTGAAGGAAGAAATACCAGTAGAAGAAAGCGCTTTGACTGTTTAGGTTGAGAAAGATAAGTATGAATAGATTATTGACAGTGGATGATCACATCACATGACTGGTGACAAAAGTAAGTTTGTTAGTTTTGAAAAATATGACGGTGGACTGTTAGGTTTGGAGATGATACAACTGGTAAGATTTGTGGAAAAGGATCTATTTCTTTTGATGGTAAGCACAATAATGATGATGTTCTATATGTAAAGGGCTTAAGCACAATCTTTTGAGTGTTGGTAAGATGTGTGGCAAAGGTTATAATCTTATATTCAAGGACAATGGATGCAAGATCATGGAAAGCTTCGGAGTAGTGATTGCTACTGGTAAAAAGACCAGAGGTAATATTTATCATTTGAAAGGAACTAATGACTATTGTTTATTGGATCAGACTAATGAGAGCTGGCTATGGCATAGAAGGATGTGTCATATCAATTTTGACAACTTGGTAAAAATAACATCTATTTAGGCTGTAAGAGATCTGCCTAAACTTGTGAAGCTTACCAACGTCATTTGTAAAGAATGTCAATTTGGGAAACAAACAAGAACAAGTTTCAAAAGTAAAGAACAATCCTCTACTAGATTACTAGATCTAGTTCATACAGATCTGTGTGGTCCCACAAGAACAAGCAGTCTACCAAGAGATAGGTATTTCATGTTGCTTATTGATGATTACTTTGTAATGATTTGAGTCACTTTTCTAAAAGATAAATTAGAAGACCTAGACAAGTTCAAAGCTTCCAAGGCAATGGTTGAAAATGAGTTAGAGTTGAAGATTAAGTGCTTGAGGTCTGATAGAGGAGGTGAATTCACATCAAATAAATTCAATATTTTATGTAAAGAATAAGGGATAAAGAGACAATTGTCTGTACCTAGGACTCCTCAGCAAAATGGAGTTGTTGAAAGAAAGAACATGACAGTACAGTTCAAGAGGCTGCTAGGACTATGTTGAAAGAAGCTGACCTACCAGAATTGTACTAGAGAGAGGCAATAAATACTGTTGTGTAGATCCTAAACAAGGTTCAAGTAAAAGGTAACAGTGCTAAAACTCCTTATGAATTGTGGTATGGAAAAGCTCCTACAGTAAGATACTTCAAAATTTTTGGTAGTAAATGTTATATTAGAAGAGAAGAAGAACTAGATAAGTTTGATGCTAGGTGTGATGAAGGAATCTTTCTTCGATACTCTACCAAAAGTAAGATCTACCAATGCTACAATAAGAGATTGAAGAAGATAATTGAAAGTGCTAATGTGAAAGTTGACGAAGACATGGGAAGAATATCAGACCTGAGTGACTATAAATTAGATGAACCTAATGTTATAGCAAGTGAAGATAAAGTTGAACAAGAAGATAGTCAAGATGAAGAAGAAAAGGCTCTGAAAAATGCTCCTAAGACTCCCAGGTATGTAAGAATTAATCATTCTGAAGATCAGATTATAGGAGACAAAAGCAAAGGGGTAAATTGACAAGAAAAAAGGCTGCAAAAGAACAAGTGAATTACTGTTTACTTTCAAAAGTTGAACCTAAAAATATAAATGAAGCTTGCAATGATAAAAATTGGGTAAAAGCTATGGAAGAGGAGCTGGCATAGATAGAAAAGAATCAAACTTGGGAATTGGTTCCTAGCCTGCTAATAAGAATGTGATTGGCACCAAATGGGTTTTTAGAAACAAGATGAATGAGAATAGAGAAGTAGTAAGGAACAAAACAAGATTGGTATGCAAAGGTTACTCTTAGGTTGAAGGGATAGATTTTGAAGAAACCTTTGCTCCTGTGGCAAGAATTGAATCAATTAGAATGTTTTTGGCAATTGCAGCATTCAAAGACTTCAAAGTATATCAGATAGATGTTTAAGTCTGCATTCCTGAATGGTGAATTGGAAGAAGAAGTCTACATTGAACAACTAGAAGGATTTCAACTATTAAATCCCTTGATATGGTGTAGAGATTGAAGAAAGCCTTGTATGGACTAAAACAAGCCCCCAGAGCTTGGTATGCACGGTTAGACAAATATTTATTGCAATTAGGGTTCAGTAAGGCACTACTGACAATAATCTATATTTCAAAATCAATGATAATCAGATCCTGATTGTTGTAGTCTTTGTTGATGACATTATCTTTGGAAGAAATGAAGGTATGTGCATAAAGTTTGCATAAGAAAAGTAAAATGAGTTTGAGATGTCTATGTTTGGTGAAATGAATTTCTTTCTAGGTCTACAAATTAATCAATCAGATAAAGGAATCTTCATATCTCAGTCCAAATATGTGAAAGAGTTGTTGAAGAAGTATGGGATGGAAGACTTTAAACCGGTATGTACTCCCATGGTGACTGGCTGTAAGTTGAGCAAAACTGATGAATCACCCAAGACTGATTAGAAAAAGTACAGATCCATGATTGGAGGATTGCTTTATCTAACTCAAACTAGACCTGATTTATGCATGTAGTTTGTCTTGTTGCAAGATTCCAAGCAGATCCAAGAGAATCACATGTGATGGCAGTAAAGAGAATCTTGAGTTATTTAAAGGCACATAGGATCATGGCTTATGGTATCCAAAGAATAATGATTTCACTCTCAATGCTTATATAGATGACGATGATTGGGTTGGAGATGTTGATGACAGAAAAAGTACAAGTGGAGGTGCTTTCTTTTTGGGTAACATGGTTTCATGGCTGAACAAGAAACAAGACTCAATCTCTTTGTCAACTACAGAAGTAGAATATACTGTAGCAGCATGTTGTACTCAAGTGTTATGGATGAAGCAGACTTTAAGGGACATAAGAGTTGTGTATGAAGATCTAGTTGTAATCTTCTGTGACAATACAAGTGCTATAAATATTTCAAAGAATCTAGTGATGCACTCAAGAACAAAGCATAGATCTGTAAGGTATCACGTTTTGAGAGAAAAGGTGATAGAGAATGAAGTAAAGTTGGAATATGTGTCCACAAAGTATTAGATTGCAAATATCTTCACCAAGCCTCTACCTAAGGAAACTTTTGAGTATCTCAGAGAAAAGCTAGGGGTCATTACCCCTCCTACCCTAAACTAAGATGCGTGGAATTGCATCAGTCCAGTGGTGCCCAGAGTCTCTTTCTTTGTTCTGGATTGATGTTCTAAGAGCTACCTCTCAGGGGGAGTAGCTAGATGTTACCGGTATGAATTCCTAATAAAGAAAGTATTGATATCAGAGAAAGTTCAGTTGGATCATAGCAGTAGGATGCAAGTATGTGTCCTTTGCCATTGATGTCAAAGGGGGAGAGAAATCATGTGAAAAACTTAGAAAAGAAAGAGTGCAGATGTGTAAAGAGAAAGGGGAGAATCTTGTCTTGATGGTCTTTATAGTTTTTCACATCATATGTTGCCATCAATGACAAAGGAGGAGATTGTTGCAAGTATGTGCCTAATCATTGTTGTCATTGATGTCAACATATCAGTGTTATCATTGGTGTCAATGGTGCAGGAGCACCTAACACAAGGTGGCCTCCGTGAGGCATTTAAATCATGTTTTGTTTAGAAAATCAGGTTTTGTGTTGTAATAAGGTTTAATCAACCAATGCATGTCATTTCTGTTTGTATCTAGACCTAGAACAAACTTTGTAAGTCCCAAGTACTTAGTTTGCATTTGTCAAATTGTTAATGGTTAGACGGTTGGTCTCCCAGCCGCTTGGAATCAGTTAGTTTTCTCCCAGCCACTTGGAATCAGTCTCCTAGCCGCTTGGAATGGGTTGGTGTTCCTCTAGCGAGTTTATAAAACCAGCGAAATGAACAAAATCAAGCATGATATTGTAATTAGGTCAAAGCAAAGAAGAGTTGAATGTAATCGTGCATTGTGTTAAGGAGAAATCAAAATATTCCTGTGTCGTCAATTTGTTTTCTGTTCTTTGTAATTACAAATTGCATAGTTGTAGATTTATTTTCCTTTCTGTAATTTCATTGTTGCAAAATGTCGATGTGAAGCATTCCACTGGTGAGATTTCTATCAAAATTAGTGGAATGGCTTCGTTGTACAATATTCAGTTGTTTCCTATTTTGTTTTCCTGTTCGACGACACAGAGGATCCAGACAGTGCAAGGTGCACAATAGATCGCCTACCATCTCCATGTGCTAGGGTTTGATTGGAGGAGTTGGAGTTGTTGTCGGTGAGACAGAGGCCATCAACGAAACATTTCTTGCTCAGAGCGACAAGGATAGTCTGAGCGAAGGGAGGTTTGAACTGCTAAACGGAAGTGGCGGCCTAAGATTTAGATCAGGGTGACAAAGCACATCGGCCAGAAGTTGTGTGTGCTTGCCGACGCATAGGGTCTCATTGAAGATAACACATCAGCATATTGGGAGAACAAACAAGGAGTTCACCGATGATCAAGGTCTTATCGAATGAGGCTCCCCATCATATTGGTATCAGAGCCAATGAAAGCTCTGGATAGAGGTGTTGTGTATTTGATTTCTGTCACTGAGAAGGCAAATGCTAAGTTACTCATACTATCTAGTTGCGAGAAGGAATAGGACTCCTGTAGTGTGTGGGTAGATGATGATGAGGACTGTCAAGACCATTCACCAATAGAGGTTTGGCTAGAAGAGGGTGCAGAGTGAGGCCATTGCGAGAGAGAGTGGTAGTGCATCTCCAGGATCTGCTGTTAGACAAGAGGAATGGGTCTATGAAGCAGCATGTAGGATGGACAGCTGATTGAGCATTGTGTGTTGCAAGTATGAGGTGAACCAGTGTTGTCATTGATGTCAACATACTCATATTGCTTTGACAAGAAGGACTGAATGAACTGTGTGCTGAGGATATTGAGAAAATTAGTCTTAATCAGGAACAGTGAAGAACAGTGATGAGAAGAAGGCAAAAGTACTCAATAAGTTGAGATTCAGAGGATGCGGATTAAAGGGTTTGTAGATATGAGTCTTGAGATGATCCAGTTAAGATTTTAGAGCTCCACATGAAGATGTGAAGAAGTTGTGATCGATTAAGTAGAACCGGTTCTGGGAGATGCTCCGGAGTGACAGAGTGTTACAAAAAGGTCCGGTGAGATCCAGAAGTGCATTGTCCTATTCTGCGGATTGGACAGAGTGTTTGGGATGTCCTTGTGATGTGTCATCTCGATCAGTATGTGGTTTGGAGGTCTGGAAGCACCTCTTGCTGTATGACAGTGGCTATAGACTGTGTTCTTGTAGTTCTGGATGAGGAAGAGAAGAGATTCCAGTGAGTAGAAGAAGCGCGGATGTACCTGGTCATTTAGGCAGGCTTGTGAAGGTTCTTGGATCATGTTGAGGTTGTGTTGTTGGTCCGCATTGATGGTAGAGCCCAGAATTGAAGATATTCTTTCAGATGAAGTTCTTGTTCAGATTAGCTGACCAGATGTGTTATTCATCTTGCGAATGTTCTTATGGTTGATTGCCGATTTAGATGATTGTTCCTAAGTTGATGTCTTGTATAAATAAAGGTTTGTGAGTTCATTTCAAAGTGTGTTGTGGAGCAGATGAGTGTGTTATAGCGAAAGAGCGAAAGGCAGAGCAGAAGTGTTTTAAGCTTAAATGGAACTGATCCAGACATGGTGAAGATGTCATTTTCTAGTTCAAGGTTGTGATCCTTATGATCTTGTAGACAGTGTGTCTCTTTGTAGGCAGTGTGCCTCCTTGTGAGCAGTGTGCTCGGGCAATGAGCCCTAATTGGCATGTGCCATTCATTTTTCTTATTCTTCTAATAGAGAATAATCGTTGGGTTAATCACCCCATGGTTTCTCCCTTAACCAGGTTTTCCACGTCAAAAATCTTGGTGTCTAATGTGTTGATGTTTATCTGCTCCGGTGATTATGCTTTCTGCTTTCATGAATGGTTAATTGATATGCTGTTAACTAACAAAGAAGAATCAAGTGTTTGAAGTAGAAGCAAGGTTTTTGCACAACTGATTCACCCCCCCTCTCAGTTGTGTGCCCTAGATCTAACAATTGGTATCAAAGCTAAGTTCCTCTGAAAGGAGCTTAACCGCTTGAGGAGATCTAGGATGTCGTCATACAAGAAGGATAGTCTGAAGTTTGATGGAACCAACTTCACTCTCTGGAAAGGTCGCATGAAATGTCACTTGGAGTGTATGGGAAAAGCATACTTGGCCATGGTTTCAAAACCATATGTACCTCCACAGGGTGGTCCATCAACTCTGAATGAAATCACAGATGCTGAAAACAATTTGTGGACCAAAGAAGCGTTCTCAAATGTCATTGACCTACCAACTGCATATGAGATCTGGGTTAAACTGGAACTTTTGCATGAAGGAGATGAGTTTGTTAAGAGTGCAAGGTTGCAAAGTCTGAAAGGGAAATTTGAAAGATTGAAGATGAGAAATGATGAAAATATCACTACCTTTATGCCAAGGGTAAATGAGCTGGTGTGTGGAATCAGGAATGCTGGTGGAGTTCTAGATGAAAATGAAATTGTTTGCAAAATTCTCAGATCCCTTCCTGCTGCCTACAAGATCAAGGTTGCTGCCATTGATGAATTCAGAGCCCATTCAACTATCACAAGAGAGCAATTGGCTGGCAAACTAGCTGCATTTGAAATGACTGAGTTTGGAGATGATCACCCCAAGACTGAATCTGCATTCAAGGCCAGTGCCTATGTGAAAGGCAAACAAAGATTTGATCTAGGAGAGAATTCTTCAAGGAAGCTGTCATGGTATGATCAAGCAAGGAAAGACATGGAAGAGGAAGAAGCAGAAACAACTCAACTTGAAGCCCTCATTGCAAAGAGACTGCCAAGAGGATCCGGTAAGTATGAAGGAAAACTACCCTTTAAGTGCTTCAATTGCAATAAGATTGGTCATTTTGCTTCAAGATGTTCAGAAAGATCTGTAAGGTCAAATGCTGATAGACAAAGGTTTCAAAAGAACTGCTATTATGTTCATAAAGAAGATAATGAAGGAGTAACAGATGATGAATCAGAAATGGGAAGCAAATCTAGAAATGAATGGGTGTTTATTGCCATCAAGGAAGAAGATTCATTATCCTCTGAATCTGTCAATCATAAGGTTGTAGAAAGAGCTTTGGCTGCCCAAGTTGAAGAAAAGGATGATTGGGTTATTGACAGTGGTTGTTCTCACCATATGACAGGTGACAAGAACAAGTTCTTAGATTTGAAAAGGTATGGAGGAATGGTAAAGTTTGGTGATAATTCTACTGGCAGAATCAGAGGTAGAGGAACTATTTCTTTTGATGGAAAGAGCAAAATTGGTAATGTACTCTATGTTAAAGGATTGAAACACAATCTTCTCAGTGTTGGTCAGTTGGTGGACAAAGGCTATGATCTCCGGTTCAAAAATGGAAGATGCGGGATCTTTGAAAGCTCCAGAACTGAGATTGCATCCGATACCCAAACAAAAGGTAATATCTTTCATCTAGTTGGTTCTAATAAAAGTTGTCTGTTTGTTCAAGTTGATCAGAGTTGGTTATGGCATAGAAGGATGTGTCATGTGAATTTTGATAACATCATCAAGATAAGCAATACTCAGGCTGTAAGAGATCTTCCTAAATTGGTGAAACCTGCAAATAGTTTGTGCAAAGAATGTCAACTAGGTAAACAGAGCAGAGTCTCTTTCAAAAGCAAGGATCAGTCCACTACCGGATTACTAGAATTAGTCCATACTGATCTATGTGGTCCGACAAGAATCAAGAGTATGCAAGGTGATAGATATTTCATGTTATTGATTGATGATCATTCCTGGATGATGCGGGTTACCTTCCTAAAAGAGAAATCAGAAGCCCTTGAGAAGTTCAAAATCTTCAAAGCTATGGTAGAGAATCAAACCAGATTGAAACTGAAATGTCTGAGGTATGATAGAGGTGGTGAATTCACATCCGGTGAATTCATAGACTTTTGTGAGAAGCATGGCATAAGGAGATAGTTGTCTGCCCCTAGGACTCCACAGCAGAATGGAGTTGTTGAGAGAAAGAAATGGACCATCCAGGAAGCTTCCAGGACAATGATGATGGAAGCAAATGTTCCCCAAATATTTTGGAGAGAAGCTGTCAGCACTGCAGTCTACACTCTTAATCGAGTTCAAATCAGAAGCAATACCGGTAAGACTCCTTATGAACTTTGGTTTGGTGTAACTCCTACTATGAGATATTTCAGAGTATTTGGTAGCAAGTGTTATATCAAAAGAGATGAAGATCTAGGAAATTTTGATGCTAGAAGTGATGAAGAAATTTTCTTGGGTTACTCCACTCAAAGCAAAGCATACCGGTGTTACAATAAGAGATTGAGAAAGATGATAGAAAGTACAAATGTGAAGGTTGATGAAGGAATTGAGAAGCCCTCAAGATTCTATGAATGTGATGAAGATGCTCAGAATGATTCTCTGGTGCAAGGAGCTCAATCCTCCTCTGAAATTCAGATACAGACTGATCCGGTAAATCAAGAAGAAGAGGTTTGTCTGAATGAGCCTGATCAAGAAACAGTAGTGCAAGAAACTCCCAAAGTTCCAAAGTATGTAACTCTAAATCATTCTGAAGATCAGATCATAGGTGACAAAAGCAAAGGAGTACAAACAAGGAGAAGAATTGCTCAAGAGTCAAATGAATGTTGTCTGATTTCAAAGATTGAACCTAAGACAATTAATGAAGCTTGCAATGATGAAAACTGGACCAAAGCAATGGAGGAAGAGTTGATGCAAATTGAGAAAAATCACACTTGGGATCTTGTTCCCAGACCTAGAAACAAGAATGCGATTGGAACCAAATGGGTCTTCCGGAACAAACTAAATGAAGTTGGTGAAGTGATCAGAAACAAAGCTAGATTGGTCTGCAAAGGCTACTCTCAAATAGAAGGAATTGATTTTGAAGAAACCTTTGCTCTGGTGGCAAGAATTGAAGCAGTCAGATTATTTCTTGCTTTTGTTGCTTTCAAAGACTTCAAGGTATATTAGATGGATGTCAAGTCTGCCTTCCTAAATGGTGATCTGGAAGAAGAAGTTTACATTAAACAACTGAATGGATTTCAATTGTCTAATAATGATGATATGGTCTACAAGTTGAAGAAAGCATTGTATGGATTGAAGCAAGCCCCAAGAGCATGGTATGAAAGGTTGGATAAGCATCTTGTGTAGATTGGATTCAACAAAGGTACTGCTGATAGTAACCTATATTTCAAAATTGATCATGAAACATTTTGATTGTTGAAGTGTTTGTGGATGATATCATTTTTGGAGGAAGAGATAGTATGTGTAAAACTTTTGCAAATCAGATGAAAAGTGAGTTTGAAATGTCTATGCTTGGTGAAATGAATTTCTTCTTGGGTCTACAAATTACTCAAACAAAGAAAGGGATCTTCATTTCTCAGACCAAATATGTGAAAGAATTGTTGAGGAAATTCGGTATGGAAGATTCAAAGCCAATGAACACTCCTATGGCAACCGGATGTAAGTTGAGCAAAGATGATGACTCTCCTAAGTCAGATCAGACAAAATATAGATCAATGATTGGTGGATTGTTGTATCTCACTCAGACTAGACTAGATATAATGCAGGCTGTTGGTCTTGTGGCAAGATTTCAGGCTGATCCTAGAGAATCTCATGTCATGGCAATCAAGAGAATCTTTAGATATCTAAAGGGGACAGTTCAGTATGGTTTGTGGTATCCTAGAGATCATGATTTCTCTCTTCATGCATATACAGATGTAGATTGGGCAGGAGATGTGGATGACTGGAAGAGCACCAGTGGTGGAGCATTCTTTTTGGGAAAGAGATTGGTTTCTTGGCTAAGCAAGAAACAAAATGCAATATCTCTGTCTACAACTGAAGCAAAATACATTGCAGCAGCAGGTAGTTGCACTCAAATCTTATGGATGAAGCAGATGCTAAAAGACATTAAAGTAGAATATGAGGAGCATATCATAATTTTTTGTGATAATTCAAGTGCAATAAATATTTCTAAGAATCCGGTGTTGCATTCTAAGACCAAGCACATATCTATCAAGTTTCACTTTCTGAGAGAACAAGTGAACAAGGATGAAGTCAGATTGGAGTATGTATCCTCCAAGGATTAGATTGCAGATATCTTTACTAAACCTCTTCCCAAGGACTCTTTTGAGTATCTCAGGGAGAAGTTAGGGGTCATGGCCCCTCTAGAGATGAACTAGGATGCACTAATGTGCATCAGTCCGGTGGATATCACAGTCATATCTTGTGATCCGGATTGATGATGGGGAGCTGCTACTAAGGGGGAGCAGCTGGTATGATTATGATATGTTAGAGTTGCAAGTATGAGCCCTTTGCCATTGATGTCAAAGGGGGAGAGAAGACATGTGAAAAACAAGTGGTTGATGATCAAAGGGGGAGCAGTAAAGGAAGAGAAGACATGTAAAGAGTTGTTGTTGATAGGGGGAGCTGTGACAAAAAGGAGAAGCTCTTGTTTTGATGGTTTTTCACATCATATGTTGCCATCAATGACAAAGGGGGAGATTGTTGCAAGTATGAGGTGAACCAGTGTTGTCATTGATGTCAACATACTCATATTGATTTGACAAGAAGGATTGAATGAGCTGTGTGCTGAGGATATTGAGAAAATTAGTCTCAATCAGGAACAGTGAAGAACAGTGATGAGAAGAAGGCAAAAGGACTCAATAAGTTGAGATTCAGAGGATGCGGATTAAAGGGTTTGTAGATATGAGTCTTGAGATGATCCAGTTAAGATTTCAAAGGTCCGCATGAAGATGTGAAGAACTTGTGATCGATCAAGTAGAACCGGTTCTGGGAGATGCTCCAGAGTGATAGATTGTTACAAAAAGGTCCGGTGAGATCTGGAAGTGCATTGTCCTATTCTGCAGATTGGACAGAGTATTTGGGATGTCCTTATGATGTGTCATCTCGATCAGTATGTGGTTTGGAGGTCCGGAAGCACCTCTTGTTGTATGACAGTGGCGATAGACTGTGTTCTTGTAGTTCTGGATGAGGAAGAGAAGAGATTCCAGTGAGTAGAAGAAGTGCAGATGTACTTGGTCATTCAGGTAGGCTTGTGAAGGTTCTTGGATCATGTTGAGGTTGTGTTGGTCTGCATTGATGGTAGAGCCCAGAATTGAAGATATTCTTCCAGCTGTTCTTGTTTAGACTAGCCGACCAGATGTGTTATTCATCTTGCGAATGTTCTTATGGTTGATTGCCGACTTAGATGATTGTTCTTAAGTTGATGTCTTATATAAATAAAGGTTTGTGAGTTCATTTTGAAGTGTGTTGTGGAGCAGATGAGTGTGGTATAGCGAAAGAGCGAAAGGCAGAGCAGAAGTGTTTCGGGCTTAAATGGAACTGATCCAGACATGGTGAAGATGTCATTTTCCAGTTCAAGGTTGTGATCCTTATGATCTTGTAGATAGTGTGTCTCTTTGTAGGCAGTGTGCCTCCTTGTAGGCAGTGTGCCTCCTTGTGAGCAGTGTGCTCAGGCAGTGAGCCCTAATTGGCATGTGCCATTCATCTTTCTTATTCTTCTAATAGAGAATAATCCTTGGGTTAATCACCCCGTGGTTTTTCCCTTAACCAAGTTTTTCCACGTCAAAAATCTTGGTGTCTAATGTGTTGATGTTTATCTACTCTGGTGATTATGCTTTCTGCTTTCATGAATGGTTAATTGATATGCTGTTAACTATCAAAGAAGAATCAAGTGTTTGAAGTAGAAGCAAGGTTTTTGCACAACTGATTCACCCCCCCTCTCAGTTGTGTGCCCTAGATCTAACATTGTGTTGTAGTCAAATTAAGGATTTGCAGAAGTGTTGGTGTTGTCTGTGAATGTTTATGTCAGACAGAGAAAGAGAAGGAGAGGCTAGCGATATGCCTCCAAAGGGGATGACCACCACAGTGGTCAAGAAATTCAAGGAGATGGAGGAGATGATCAAAATTGGAGTCAGGGAAGCACTCCAAGCTGAATTGAAGGCAATAAAGATAGGAAAAAGGGTAGATGAAGGTTTAGATGAAGAAAAAGAGAAAGAGGAACAAGAAGAGGCAAAGATACCAGCTGAACAAAAGAAATTCTTGGAAGCCATCAAGGCTATTGGCAAGGACTCTTCGGAGGCTCAGATAGATATCCCCATGTTTAGTGGAAAGATGAATGCTGATGAAGATATGGAGTGGATTGAGGCTCTAAACAACTACTTTGAGTACAAAGAAGTTCCTAAAAGTAAGAGAGTTAAGTTTGCAAAAACTAAACTCAAAGGTCTTGCCCTTACATGGTGGAATTACACCCAAGGAGAAAGGGTAAAGAATGGGAAGAGTATGATATCTTCATGGAGCAAAATGCTGGAGAAGATCAAGTCCCAGTTCCTTCCATTTGACTATGAGGTGCAGATTTACAGGAAAATGTAGAACCTTAAGCAAAAAGATATGGATGTGGCTACTTACACTGAGGAGTTTCACCAATACACTCTTCGTTGTGGGTACATGGAGGATGAAAAAGCCAAGGTAGCAAGGTATCTAAATGGTCTGATGTTTAATATTCAAGATGAGATCAGTTTATTTACCCTTGAAACTATGGAAAAATGCTTTCAAGTAGCATTAAGAGTTGAAGAGAAGCTGAAGAGGAAAGGTAAGCAGCAGAGTAGAGGAAGAGGTGACAGAAATTTTAGAGACAGTTTTGGAGGAAGAAGTCCTAACCAGAGGCCTAGTGGTGAGTCTAGCCAAGAAGAGCAAGTTGGAGACTCAAGTAGCAGAGGAGGCTACTGAGGAAGAAGGCCAAATGAAAGAGGTGGGACAAATGATCAAACAGAGGATCCAAGTTCTCCAACATGAGATGTTATAACTACAATCAGATAGGGCACCTGGCTTATAAGTGTCCAGAGAAGGCCTCAACTTCTCATGGTAATGAGAGAAGAACCACATTGACTCAAGAGGATGTAAGGAGTGTGACATCTCCTGAAGTGAATTTGACATTAGAAGTGGGAGAAAATCTAATAATAAAGAGGACATTGCTCAAAGCACCAGTGAAGACTAAACCACCACAAAGGAGAGCTCTTTTTAGGATCAATTGCAAAAGCAAAGGTAAAATATACAAGGTAGTCATAGATTCTAGTTCAACAGATAATATGGTGTCTATGGAAATGGTGGATAAATTGAACATAGAAAGGATTCCTCATCAAACTCCTTACAGAGCATCTTGGGTAAGTGATAGTCAATCACTTTTGGTAAGTGAACAAGCATATGTTGATTTTTAGATTAGAGAATATAAGGAGAGAATTTTATGTGACATTTTGCCCATGGAGTGTTGTCACTTACTTTTAGGTAGGCCATGACAATTTGATAGGCAAGTATTGTATGATGGATATGCTAACACATACACCATCAAGAAGGATGGAAAGACTTTTGTGATGACACCATTGCAGGAGGATGCTGAAGCAAAGAAGGAAGCCAAGATTATTTTGGTGGGTAAGAAAGAGTTTGTGAAGATGAATGAAGACGAGACAAGGAAAGTGGAGGATACCTCAATGAGTGGGGTTGCCAAAGGTCCAAGTTTGAAGGTGATTTTAGTTTTGAATGATGGAGATCAAATGGTAATGTCTGAGATGGATTAGAAGCGGGTCAAAGAGCAGGTCTGCAAGCAGCCTCAAGTTGATTGGAAAGAAACAGATGCTATCATAGTAGGGACCATTATTTGTCCTCTAGAACCAACAAGAGTTGGAAGGAAAACACATTCTACTATAGCAGTAGTACAAGAAGCCTCAAACTAGGTTTTGAATGCAAGTGTTCAGGTAGAGATGACAGTAAGGAAGAATGGTGAGCAAAGTATGGGTTTGGTAGCAAGCACTCACTCATGGCAAGGTGTGAGTAGAGCCTACAATGCTAGGCATGAGTTTTTTATTCCATGGAAGCAAGTTGCAGTCCAGAGATCGTGGGGAAGGCATGATGCAACAAAGGATAACGGTGGTGCAAGACATAGACTCAACTCATGGGACATGACTTCTTTTCTAGGTGGGGTGTATGGTGTAGGAGCACCAAACACAAGGTGGCCTCCGTGAGGCATTTAAATCATGTTTTGTTTAGAAAATCAAGTTTTGTGTTGTAATAAGGTCTAATCGACCAATGCATGTCATTTCTATTTGTATCTAGACCTAGAACAAACTTTGTAAGTCCCAAGTACTTAGTTTGAATTTGTCAAATTGTTAATGGTTAGACGGTTGGTCTCCCAGCCACTTGGAATTAGTTAGTTTTCTCCCAGCTACTTGAAATTTGTCTCCCAGCTGCTTGGAATGGGTTGGTGTTCCTTTGGCAAGTTTATAAAACCAGGGAAATGAACAAAATCAAGCATGATATTGTAATCAAGTTGAAGCAAAGAAGAGTTGAATGTAATCATGCATTGTGTTAAGGAGAAATCAAAATATTCCTGTGTCGTCAGTTTGTTTTATGTTCTCTGTAATTACAAATTGCATAGCTGTAGATTTATTTTCCTTTTTGTAATTCTATTGCAAAATGTCGATGTGAAGCATTCCACTGGTGAGATTTCTGTTGAAATCAGTGGAATGGCTTCATTGTACAATATTCATTTGTTTCCTATTTTGTTTTCCTGTTCAGTGATGCAGAGGATCTAGACAGTACGAGGTGTACAGTAGATCGCCTAGCATCTCCATGTGCTAGGGTTTGATTGGAGGAGTTGGAGTTGTTGTCGGTGAGACAGAGGCCATCAATAAAAAACTTTTCTCGCTCAGAGTGAAGAGGATAGTCTGACTAAAGGGAGCTTCAAGCCGCTAAATGAAAGTCGCAGCCTAAGATTCAGATCGAGGTGACAAAGCACATCAGCCAGAAGTTGTGTGTGCTTGCCGATGCATAGGGTCTCACCGAAGATAACACATATCAATATATCAGGAGAACAAACAAGGAGTTCACCGATGATCTAGGTCTTACCAACTAAGGCTCCCCATTAGTCAACTATGCTCTTATTTTGTTGCTTGCTTGTAATGAGTGAGATGATTTCTATTTACCTATTTAAGTGATCCTGATGTTGAGGACATTGAGAAAATTAGCTCCTCCAATAGAAACAGTGTATTGTACTTAGAAGAACAGTCCAGAAGTTTGCTCCACATTTCTTAAAGATTGAATATATTTACCTGCAGTTTGGAAGTTATTTAGAGTCATGTTTGAATGTCACGTCTCATTTTTATGAACAATATAATTATTCTAGATCAGTGAACAATTATTGTGATTGAGCTTTACCTTAAGTAATCTTAAATGCATGAAGGTAATTATTATGAATTTATATTGATAAAACTTGGAAATTGATTTAAATGTTAAACATTGTAGACATGATTACAATGATTTGCCTCGGCTATGTTTTGGAGACACTAACCTATTGATGTCGAGTTGAGTGTGAATGAATGTAGGTACTAGTTGAAGATGAGAACATGGTTGAGGTAGAAGTGTTCTAGCCACTTGGCAAGAACTAATGGGATGGATTACCTTGATGCAATCACACACGCACGTAGTTTTCATATGCATTTTGAATGGTTTTCTTATGCATCATTGTGTGGAAGAAAAACGTGATTGATGGTTTAATATTTAGATTATATGGTGTTTAAATTGTTGCAATAGTTATATTAAATGCATTATTTTATTTAATGTTGTGATGATTAGAAGTTAGAAAAATTAGTGTGTTAGAAATCATTTTCAAATGCATAATGCAAGTACTTAAATTTAATGTCTTTTTCGAATTGTATTTAAATAGGTATTACAATTTAAATAAAAGAGATATATATGTTTATTTGTATTTTAATTTAATAAATAATAAATATTGTTTTTATTTCCCTAATTTTAGATGTTTGGAAGACAATATGCACATTAGATTTAAATTAATTATATTAAATTATAATAAGCTATTTATATATTATTGTATTGTTATTTTATTTATTTCTTGTTTTATTAAAATAGATATGTTTTAGTTAAATAATTAGACAATGTTAAAATTAGTGTTATTATAAATAGACTTATTAAATAAATAAATAAGAAAATAAGTTACATAGCAGCTCCCTGTTATGTAAGCCAATTTTGTTCTATAAAATAATAAACTGCATAAAAGAAAATATTTAATTGTTTAAATAGAATTATTATCTTTTATTTCATTGGTTGAATCTCATGCAAAGGGAATAATAACCCTAGTTCTAAAATTTAATAATTCAGTTTTTAAACCTAAATCATACAACACCAAAAATAAGAATTGGGAGACTTTAATATAAGAAGATTTTTTGGGGCAGCAAAAACACACACCACGGTTGCATAACAAGAAGGCATTTTTTAGCAGCAAGAAATTGGTTTTAACAGCAGCAAATAAGAGATCTCCAGGCTGCCATAGGAGAGAGGGAGAAAGGAAGTTACAACAGCTACAAAGTCATCAACAATCACCATTACTTACCAGGTTTTTATCTCACGTTTTTGCATTTCTTGAATTATGTATTTATGGCTGCAAAAATGATAGGTTTTAGTTGCTTATTGGCCGTCCCATTAAATGATGAAAAACTATCATTAAAACCTTTAGATCGATGTTAGGTTTTACCAAGTTGAACATTATTGGCTTGATATTTTCTTATGCTGGCTGAAAATAATTTTTGACTAGAAAATTGACCTTTCTATTAAAACTACAAAAACTATTGGTAAACCTTCATATGGCTGCCATAAACAATCTCTGTAGACCTAATGATGACTATATTTCTTTTAATTTTATGCTGATTGAAAATAGTCTATTAGATTAGAAAATCGACCCATTAGTATTGAAACTCAAAAACTCACAAAAAATAGTTGAAACCCTACTTCCTGTTATGGATTGTATTTTAGTGCATTTTCCTTAACATTTCTAGCAAATAATAGTAAGCAGTAAGATTGTTGTGTTATACTTATTTTTAATTTTCTGCAATTAGTTTAATATAGCAACAGAAAGTTGATAATTGCTTTTATGAATTCCTATCAAAATTTGAACAGCAAGATTGAAAATAGTTAGATTGCATATGATTTGGAGGAAAATATGATTGCATAAATGGATAATAACATTAGTCAGATTTCATATGATAATGAGAAATTATGTATGAATAATGGATATGAAATTATATCGAATTAATAACTTGTGAATGCAATTTTTTTGAAATGTTGATTTATTGCTTGGGGAAAGTGTGATTTTTCAAATAATGTTTTGGGAAGGGATTTTTAAATGATTTATTGAAAAACTTGATTCTTTTATTTTATTATTTATTTTCTTGCTTCTTAGGGAAAGAAGTAGATATTCTTCTAGGAATGTAAATGGGTTGCTTTCTGGGCTAGGATGTCGAATGTGGATTTTTTAGATATGGCTTTTCCTCTTTTCAGAAATTGTACCAAGTTACTTATAAGAATTAGATCTAATCGCGATGACATTGAAATAGATGTTTTATTGTCTAGAAAACTTATTTATTGATATCTCTGCCACATCCTATTGTAAGACAATATGCTTTTCATTATTTAGAATTACACATTCAGACATCAGAGTTGCATCAGGTGTTCCCTCCTGCCAGTTGTTACCAAGTAGCTAGACATTTCGTGCAGGGCTAGATTTCCTTTGTTTCATGAAGGGATCCGAGGAAGTGCAAATACTTCATGGTTGGGTGGAAAAGCACCAAGGCCATGTTCCCGTCTCTCAGCTCGTAGGTGGTGTACTACTTGGTTCGTGTGACTAATGAGCGTATTATTTTATTATTCTTGTTGTACATGATTATTGTACTTGATTGGATATATTATGGCATGCTTGCCAATGGATTTATGTATATTATTTTATAGTGCTTGTTACCTAGATTAAGAATGTGATTTTGTAAGATTTAATGACATTGTGATTTCATATTTATGAGATTATCTTTTATTTGAGATATTGTAATTAAGTGGATTAATTACATCTTTTATCTTTGAAATGTTGTATTTAAGTGGATTATTTACATCTTTTTATTTTGGATATTGCGATGTTGTATTTAAGTGGATTATTTACTTCATTTACTTTTGAGTTGGTTTAATGACTTTTACATGTACTTGTGAGGCTTTACATTTGGTATCAGAGCTCTAGGTTTAACACTAGGGCCTCTATTTTTCTATTTGGGACTATTGTGCTAAAGTTGCAAACTTGATACAGATTATCCATTATAAATTCTAGAACCACTGATCATAATGACAAATCAGGAAGTGGTCGAGGAAGAGGATCACGTGGAGGTGCTTGTGGTGTTCAAACTGCAGGAGATCATGGAGATGCTAGTGATGATCAAGATGAAAGATTTGACCATATTCTTGCTCTCTTGACCTAACAGGACACGAGGATGAATGCTCTTGAGCAGGAGATCAGAGGTAATTGTAGAGAGTCGAATGCTAATGAAAACTCTCGAAATGCTAATGCAAATGAGAATCCAAGGATAGAAGCTCAAGTTCCTGAAGTTGGAGCTAATGTTACTAATCAAGCAAGGATTGCAAAAGAATTGGGGAAAGCTCTCAAGAAAGTATCACCACCAAAATTTGATGGAAAGACAATTGGAGATGGAGCTGAATCCTAGATAATAGAAATGGAGAAATACTTTGAGCTCTAAAACCTTTCAAATCACACTAAGTCAATGTGGGGATCTTACCAGTTGACTGGTGAAGCAACAACATGGTGGGATAATGAGAAGGCAGATAAGAAGTTGTTACCTAGTGAAATAACTTGGGAGATTTTCTTGCAATTGTTTAGAAAAGGATGGGTACCACAATTATTCTTCAACAAAAAGATGACAAAGTTTCAAATTTTGGTTCAAAGAGGTATGTCCGTAACTAGTTATTGGGAAAGGTTTTCTCATCTACTTAAGTATGTTCCACAGTACTAGACAGATGAGAGATTTTGGATCAAGAAGTTTATTTTGGGATTGAGGCCATAGATTGGAGCTGAGGTAGATATTCATAACCCACTCACTATGGATGCTGCTTTTGAGAAAGCAATAAAGCAAGAGCAGAGGTTGCAGCAAGCATCTAGTTATCGTAAGCAAAGAGATGCCAAGTTTTTGAATAAGAAACCATAGAATAATCAGCAAAACTATCAACAGAATAACAACCAAGGCAATAATAGATAGATCAGGAATCTAAAGAGAGGCAATAATTCTTAGGATGGAAATGGTGGAAACAAAAGAGGTGGCTATAACAATAGAAACAACAGTTAGAGGGAAAGAGCTGAAGGACCAAGAGCACCTAAGGGTGGATGCTACAACTGTGGAGGAGAGCATTATGCAAATGCATGTCCACATAAAATGGAAACAAGAATCACCAAGGAGCACCGCAACATCAGATTCATGCCGTAGTGGATAATCAACAAGAAGATGTTCAAGCAACACCTATTCAGTTCCAAGGTAAGCTCTATGGACTACTTGTTTCTATTTTAATTCATAATAGTGCCACATAATGTTTTGTAGATCCTAAAGTAGTATCTAGGTTATCTATTAGACCTAGACATATGGAAAACTATTGGATGGTACAATATGGCAATAATACAGAAAAGAGGGTAGACTCATGTCTAGCATGCAATGAGTTAGAGCTTCCTAGTTTTCAAACTCAAGTAAATCTATATGTAGCACCTTTAGGCTCTTCTGATGTAATTATGGGAATCAACTAGTTAACCGAACATAAGTCTCTAGTAAACTATGAAGACAAGGTTGTTAGATGTTTGGATGACCTAGGGAATCAAGTGGAAATTAATGGGTCTAAGAGACCTTTAGAGCTTAGACAAATCTTAGCTATGCAATTGAAGAAAGCCAAGAGGAAAGGATGTTCCATTTATGTTGTCCAAGTAAAGGACCTTGACAAAGAAGAACCAGTGTTCAACGACTATCCAATCCTAAGAGATTTCAGAGATGTATTCCCTATAGAGTTGACAGAGTTACCACCAAAGAGAAAATTTTACTTCTCCATTGACTTGCTACCAGGGACTGAGCCTCAATCTAAGGCACCCTACAGGATGACTACTACAGAATTATATGAGCTTAAGGCACAACTGTAGGAGTTGCTAAAACAAGGGTTTATTAGACCTAGTGTGTCACCATGGGGCACACCGATTATCTTTGTAAAAAAGAAGGATGGTACTTTGAGATTATGCATTGATTATAGGATTCTTAACAAAGCTACTATAAAGAACAAGAATCCACTTCCAAGAATAGATGAGCTCTTTGATCAGATGAAAGGAGGAATAGTGTTCTCAAAGATAGACCTTAGATCTGGCTATCACCAATTAAGGATTAAGGACAAGGACATCTCTAAAATAGATTTTAGGACTTGATATGGTCACTACGAGTTCATAGTGGTACCTTCTGGGTTGACTAATGCTCCAACAGCTTTCACGAATTTGATGAATAGAATTTTCTGAGATTGCTTAGATGATTTCATGTAGATCTTCCTTGATGACATATTGATATACTCTAAATCAGTGGAAGAGCATGAAAGACATTTGAGGATTGTTTTGTAGAGTTTGAGAGAGAGAAAGATTTATGGTAAATTATCTAAGTGTACATTCTTTCGAGATAAAGTGCACTATCTTGGTCATGTGATCTCAGCAGAAGGGATTGCAGTTGATCCTAAGAAGATAAAAGCAATAATGGAATGGCCTACACCACAAAGTGTGATAGAAGTTAGAAGTTTTATGGGACTTGCAGGTTATTATAGAAAGTTTGTGGAAGGCTTCTCAGCCATAGCAGCACTGATTATTGTACTACAAAAGAAGGGTAAGAAGTTTGAATGGACAAAAAGGTGTGACCAAGCTTTCCAAGTGCTAAAGGAAAAGCTCACAACTGCTCCTATCTTGACCATACCAGATCCTAATGGGCACTTTACAGTTATAAAAGATGCTTCAAGAGAAGGATTAGGAGGAGTATTAATGCAGAATGAGCAAGTGGTTGCATATGAGTTAAGAAAGTTAAAGCAACATGAGTTCAACTATGCGCCACATGATCTTGAGTTAGCTACCATAGTTCATGCACTTCAGATGTGGAGGTATTATCTTCTAAATAAGCCCTTTCAGTTAAAGATAGATCATTTGGGGCTCAAGTATATATTTACTCAACCTAACCTTAATGCACAATAGAGAAGATGGTTAGAATTCCTTAGTGAGTATGACTTTGGAATTGAGTATATAAAAGGAAAGGAGAATAGAGTAGCAGATGCTCTTAACAGGAGAAGACATCTGGTTGCCATTGTTACCTTGAGATCCAATTTAAAACTAAAAGTAATTCAGAATCTTCAAGGGGATAAGCATTATGAAAGAGTAAAGCAAACTTTGGAAGTAGACCCCTTAGATCACAGGTTTGATTGTTATGTTATTGAATCAGATGGACTTCTGAGATTTCAAGGAAGGATGTATATTCCTAACTCAGGAGAGTTGAGGAAGTTAGTGCTTGAAGTGATCCACAATACACCTTATTCAGATCACCTTGGAGTGACAAAGATGGTTGAAGGTTTGAAACCTTTATAGTTTTGGCCTAGACTTAAGAGGGATGTGACAAAATTTGTGGCTCGATGTTTGGAATGCCAAAGAGTCAAAGTTGAGCATGTGCATCCAGCAGGATTGTTGTATCTTCACAATATTCCTGAGTACAAGTTGCAAGAAATAAGCATGGATTTTATTCAAGGGTTACCTATGTCTAAGAATAAGCATTATGTCATCAATGTGGTTGTGGACAAGTTGACAAAAGTAGCACATTTTATTCTAGGGAATCTTTCAAATGGTTCTATGGTCTTAGCTAAGAAGTTTGTTCAGGAGATTTTCTGATTGCATGGAGTGCCTAATACAATCTTTTCAGATTGAGACACTTGCATGACATCTAGATTTTGGACAACTCTTAATGCAGCTTTGGGTACAAAGTTGAATTTGAGTTTGGCTTATCATCCTAAAATAGATGGTCAAACAAAAAGAGTCAATCAGGTGGTAGAAAACCTTCTCAGAATGTATTGTATGGATCAACAATATAAATGGGAGGAGTATCTTCCATTGGTAGAGTTTGCATACAACAATTCATACCATGCATCTTTGGGAATGGTACCTTTTGAAGCTCTTTATGGACATAGGTGTCGAACACCTATCAGTTGGGATAAGGTGGAGGACAAAATTGTGATTGGTCCTGAAATGTTAAGAGAAATGGATGATGAGATGAAGTTGATTAAAGAGAAGTTCAAGCAAGCTTCAGATTGTCAAAAGAGTTATGCAAATAGTTCTCAGTTGGTGACAAAGTCTTTTTGAGGGTCAAACCTCATAAGAGTTTAGTATCATTTGGCAAAGCGTCCAAACTTGCTCCTCATTTTGTAGGACCGTTTGAAGTTCTAGAAGTGATCAATCCTGTAGCTTATAGACTTGCACTACCGCTTGCACTTGCCATAATCCATAATGTTTTTCATGTGTCTTTACTTAAGCTTTATCATCCTGACGCATCACATATTCTCAATTGGCGTGCTTTAAAGGTTCAGGATCCAGAAGTGGTGATGGTGGAGCCCACTCGAATTCTACGGAAGTGCAACATTAAGTTGCATTGCAGAGATGTGGTGCAATATAAGGTCCAATGGCATCAGTATTCGGAGGACAGTGCCACATGGGAGGATGCAGAGGAGATTGATAGATCTTTTCCTCATTTGAGGATATAACATAGATTTCTTATTCATGGATTATGATACTTTGAGTTCAATTATTGCTTTGATACTTTGAGTTTAGTTATTGCTTTGATACTTTGAGTCGTTGTTATGATCTTTTGATACCTTGAGTGGATATTATTGTTTTATGACACCTTGATACTTTATTGGTGGTTGATGGATACCTTATTGTTTTGATGTTTAATAAGACATTAGGACGATGTCTCTTCCAAGTGGGGAAGAATGTCACATCTTGTTTTTATGAACAATATAATTATTCTATATTAGTGAACAATTATTGTGATTGACCTTTACCTTAAGTAATCTTATATGAATGAAGGTAATTATTATGAGTTTTGTGTATGGGGAAAATCGACAATGTTTAAATAACAAACACAAACAAGATCAAAAAGCCCATAACATAAAGAGAACTAATCTAAATAAAAGCCATTACCAATAAATCAATGAAATATGAAAGCTTTTACCAAGATTTGTATTGTTCCCTTTGGATGAATGTGGATTGCTCAATAGTGCTGTGAAACCATGTTTGCAACAAGCAAGTAGAGTGCTCAAAGATCAATGTTAAGACAGCGTGAAGTTGTTCAATTGATGTGATGTATGCTCAAAGCACTGTTAAAGGATGCCTGAGAATAAGTGATTGAAGAGGATTAATGAAGGAGATGAGGGGGGTTTATATAGGTTTCAATGAAGATCGATCAATGGTCCAGATAATTTAGAAGAATCAATGGAGGAGATAAATCAAATAACCATGATGAATGTGCACACGACATGTGTCAATCCATAAGGATATTTTTATTAAGATATGATGAAAACAAGATTGATTGAATAGATAACTCAACTTGTAATTTTGTCTTTTTTAGAGTTCTAAAAATAAGACTGATTGTGCACATGAGTTAACAAAATATTTTAAGAGGAATTGGAAGATAACTAAAATTAAATAAATAAATTTATTTAATTGTTTGTGCATGATAGAGGAACAGAAGATTATAAATAAAATATTTGATTTTATTTATTTTTAGAGGATTGAGATAATTTAAATAAACTTGCATGATTTATTTAAATTTAGAAGAACCAGTGATTTAATTAAATAATGTAAAATTATTTAATTATAGATAAGAGAGGATTGTGATGAATTAATTAAATAATTTATTTATTTAATTAATGAAGACTTGAATTTCAAAAGAGGATACTAATTTAATTAAATAATAAACATTATTTAATTTTGGAAGAATATAGAGGAGTTTAATTTAATTAATTAAATAAAAGAAAATTTATCTAATTAATGTTGATTTTGGGAGATTTAGAGGAATTAGATGAAATTAATTAAATAATTAGGTTATTTAATTAACGTTTGAAATGCAAGTGATTAGACAGATTTGATGAAATGCAAGTGACTCGAAGACATGGTCATTTTAGGGTGTCAACATTTTGCCTCTCTTTGATGCAATGCAGTTTACAGCGTTGTGTCAAAGAAATTGATTGTTGAAGACTTGATACAATTTTTGATGCCCTAGTGTGGGTAGTTGCCCCAGCATATGCCCCCTCGAGCGGGAAGACAGGGAAGCGATAGGAGGACTGGGTGGACGCTCGATGAGACGAGTGCGCGACAGATGAGTAGAAACAGGAATGGGGTGGGAAGAGAAGAAATGAGGGAGGGATGCTATAAATAGTTCCCATGGGGACCACAATCCTCATTTGCACACTAAGAGCTTCTAAAAAAATAGAGTGTAGGACCTCCTAGCCTAGTGTGTGAGAGTGGAGTGAAGAAGCAGCCGATAGCGAGGAAAGATGCCGATGACAGCGGTAAGTGTCTAAAAAACCTTCGTGTAATTTGTCATTTTAGGTTAGGTTTTAGGGCTAGGTTTTAGTCAGCCAAAAGCACTGCAGGATAGCTTAGCGCATCTGGTAGTCGTCTTAGGTGCTTTTGGCGTGCCGTAGCACGTCTGGTAGGTAGGTATAGCATAATTGGCAAGAACACAACGCTATTGGTTTTTAGGTCTTCGCACCATAGCACGGTTGGCAGGGAACTGCAACACGACTAGTAATGCAGTGTAGCACTATAGGCAGGGTAGGTTAGCACGGTTGGAAGGGGAAAGAGAAAATTAGGTCGCTTCTGGCAGTATAGTGAAGCATGGGTGGATGTATAACAAGGTGCACTTGTAAAACAAGTCACCTTTGGGGTAGGGTAGTGCAGCACATTTGCATAAGCAGTGGGGCACTTTTGGGACCACAGTACAGCACTTTTGTATGAAACAAGGCGCTTTTGGCTAGGTGAGAAGAGGATTCTAGTTAGGGTTGACCGTAGAGGTGAACACTTAGGTTAGAGCAAGGGGAGAGTTGGTCCCAGGGATTTGCGTCATATGGTAGAATTCAATAGGACTATGGAGAAATGGTTAATAAGACTGACAAGTGGTTTCTTGGATGCAGAGGATGATGCCACCGTTGATGTCGAGAGAGCGACACCACCTGATAGCACATGAGGTAGTACAGTTGACATGGGAGGAGGACGCATGCCTAGAGCACACAGGATTATGGCATGTGGCGCACCTGACACACATTAGAGTGAATCTCACCCTAGTGACAGTGGTGGTAGAGAGATTTCACAGTGAGACGTGCTCGTATCACTTTCTGACCGGGGAGGCTACAGTGACTCTGGAGGATGTGTACCGCATCCTCAGGATTTGGATTGATGGAGAGTGAGTGGACTTTGACCCAGCACAAGGCGAGTCAGGCTTAGTAGAGGTATTCTATACAGATGATTTACGGATAGATGATGACAAGATTCAGTGGGCAGATGTCCCGAGACTCTGCGACTAGATCAGGTGGATAGTTTCGTCATTGATTGGGGGCTTCTTGT
Organism: Cunninghamia lanceolata; assembly: GCA_027924645.1. NCBI lineage: Eukaryota > Viridiplantae > Streptophyta > Pinopsida > Cupressales > Cupressaceae > Cunninghamia > Cunninghamia lanceolata. Next base: position 7,034,725 of record BSBN01000459.1, on the reverse strand, counting down.
GCCCAAATAGATGATCGAGAGGATTATCTATTGGATGGGGGATTGTACTATCTGGGATGTTTACACATGGCATTCAGTATCCATGGGGCTCGTGTGTGCTTGGACAGTTGTATCATGATATGCATGACTATGTTTATAGGAGAGGCCGTAGTCTCTCAGCAGGGGTTACTCTTCTACAGTTGTGGGCATGGGAGCACATCCCAATGATCAGACCTCTTACACAGTACCATCAAGAGAGAGGAGAGCCTTACGCATTTCTATATGAGGGAGTCATCACACACCGGAGGCTGGGATCGATTAGCCACTGGAGGTGACAGATCGATGAGATGGATCAGTTCATTTGGAGGTCGTGGTTACTGTGCGAGGAGTGGGAGGATGAGCACGAGCAGCTTATGTACTGCCGCTAGGCTTGATATCTGTTTGGGAGGTGGACAGATACCATAGAGAGATACCTGCCAGAGTGGGTACTTAGGCAGTTTGGAGTGCCACAGGGGTTACCAGCCAGAGAGGCAACACATGCACGGACACTGCGGGAGGTTGGAGACTAGGATATAGAGATTCCAGTGGCTATAGCATTGGCAAAGTTGCAGGGACTTGTCCCAGTGAGATAGGATTGGGATACAAGATTGGGAGATCCAAGGACACTGCCAGAGTATGATAGGTACTGGCAGACACACAGGTCGGTGAGATTGACTACACCAGGTGTGGCAAGGGTAGTGGGGGAGGTACTGGTTCCAGGTGTTGAGGCAAGGATGAGGCGATAGGCCAGAGTGGCCAAGCAGTAGGCCGGTGTAGAGGCTGAAGGCCAGCAAGCAGATGTAGAGATGGTGGAGGCAGAGGACCCGGTCGTAGAGACTGATTTACAGAGGGGCTGAGTGGCTGCTACATGAGGAGATAGCCTAAAGGACACGGTTAGAGCTTCGGATGGTGAGGCTACGGAGAGATAGGGATGCAGTGAGGGTAGAGGCGAGACATGCCGAGGCCCTAGCACAGGTGTAGATACAAATAGCGGCAGCAACACCGATAGCCCTGGCACAAGCACAATCACAGATACAAGCATAGGTACAGGCACAGGTGCAGGCACATGTATAGGAAGCAATGCAGGTACAGGCACAGGCAGCATCTACATCGATAGGGGATGACAGGCAGCTAGCCTAGGCTATCAGGGAGAGAGACGCAGAGGCACAGCTATGGTTGATAGTAGAGGCCACCCTACGGAGAGTTAGGAGGGAGAGAGATGAGGCATGCCATGCCCTGGGTGTCGACCAGAGGACACTATACAGTGACCTTGTCTGAGTGCAGGGAGAGTTAGTGTCGGCTGGCAGAGAGGTTGAGTACTACAAGGGGCTTTATGTTGGTGTGGTGCATGTATCTCAACAGGCACCTAGCCACAAAGAGAGGAGCAGATCTAGGGCATCAGGCTCACGCAGGATAGGGCAGTCATTGTCCTTAGTTAGAGGACCTATTGTGCCACCAGGGGGAGGAGGACAAGCAGGAGGAGTACCATTAGGGTGGCCTGCATCGAGCACAGGTGGGGGACAGGGGTCACAGCAAGAGGGCAGCTCTACCCACTAGAGCACTGAGATTTGTACAGTTGTATCATTGTTGTATTATGATGGACACTTTGTATATTTTGACTGATGCCTGTGTGCATCTTGATGTATAGCCTTTTATAGCCTTGATGTATAGTAATGATGTATATTTGGATCTATACATATGGACTACTGATGTTGACACTAACATTTTTGTATTTTGATGACTTTCACATGATATATATGATGACATATTCTGCGCTCAGATGTTCATGCTTTTGTGTATGCATTTCGTGATGACATGGATGTGATGATATGTATGTATGATTATGGATTGATGTGATGACATATATTGCTTATATGATGCTTATAGATATATGACACATTATGCCATGATGCTTATAGATGTATGATAATATAAATGCTATGCTTTGTGATGACATGATGTAGATGCTATGACTAGTGATATCTAACCTGTGGGTTTTGCAAATATGCACCAGAGAGAAGAAAAGAGGAGATGGAAGATATAGACTGTTGATCGATCCTTGTACATGAAAATGATATAAGGTCATGGGCAAATAGAGGATGAATGAGCTTGTTGCATTGGTTTCACATTTGTATAGAAAGAGCAATCCTTATTTTTGATATAGCACGTGGATAGTTCACCACCAAGGTATAAAAGACCAAGGTGTTGTGATATCCGAGTGCATGGACGTTGACTTTGCAAGCAAGCGGTTTGAATGTAGATCCCTTAGACATGATATAACCTTGTTGGATATGTGAATGAGCCATAGTCTTGAACATAAAATAAACTTCAATACATGTAAATGCAAGAAGAATATTAATATGTAAGATGCTAGGTCGTAACACACACAAGATAAATATATTGCCAAGAAAGATACTAAAGATCATTCCTCAAACACAGCATACAAAAGCAATGACTATGCCCCCAATCCATACTGCATCGCAACATACCAAGATTATAGATAAATCGAGGTAGCCTTGAATAGGTAATGGACAAAGGAGCAAAAAGATAAACCATAAAGAAAATTGATTGACTTACAAAGTAAACATATAGCCAACATATTCTCTTGCCAAAGAGGTTGCTCAGGATAGATTGGATAGGAAAGATAACAGCCTTATCATAGGAACTCTGTGTCCATTAAAGGGGGCTATCTACCTAAAAAGACAATGCCTTGCTACAAGAGATGCTACATGTTGCAGAAGACGCATGTGTTGGTCTCAACAATGGAACATTCTACAGAAGACAAGCTTGTGGATCTGGTGCTTTGGTTAAGATGGATTTAGCTGATGCTGGCAATCAAAACAGTAGGACAGTATACAACTCTAGAAGCAAGCTGCTTTGCTTCAAGTTTGTTAAGAACTTTTTGCTTTGAAAGGATGCACTAGCTTGTTGTTTTGCTGCTTGAGTTAGTCAAGTCAAGGTGAATGGATTTTGATAAATGAAAAACTAGAAAGATGGAATGTCAATGGATTGAGATGAGTGAAGAATGATGAATCGTATGTGCCTGAGTATTGGATACATCCTTCATATTCCAGACTACCTACATACCTTGTATCCATAGGATCAAGGCACATTACGAGGAAAGATAGAAAATGATAATATGTAGTTCTGGATAGAGTGATGAATGGGTCAAGGTGGTGAGGAGGAGATCTTAGGTATCTGAGTACTGGAAACTTCCTTCGTATTCCAGACTACCTACATACCCATATCCATGGGATCAAGGTACCTTAAGATTGAGATGAGATGATAATATGTAGTTCTGGTTGGTGTGATGATGTGGGAAAAGTGTTGAGAAGAACAGCCTTATCATAGGAGCGATGTATCCGTTAAAGGGTGTTATCTGCAGAAAGGAGAAAAGATTGAAGGGATGGCGAACCACGAACAAGGAACCCCTCCTAGACCTAGGTTAAGGAAAGAGTTGCCCCCATTCTGTTAGAGGAATTTGCATGGATGACTGATGAAGAAGACACAGAAAGATTTTTGACCTAGGACAATATAGTGTTAACTATAGACATAGATCAAGACGTGGGATGACGATGGTGGACATTAACAAATTTCCAAGCTATACTAGATAGGGAGATGGAAATGCAAACAAGGTCAATGGTTTTATTATGGATGGATGGAAGCAGTGTGTTTGTGAAATGGAAATGGAATGAACATGACTTGATAGAGGATGGATGCCAACTCTACACATAGCGCCTGTTTGCTAGGTTTTCACTATGGTACTTATCCAAGGCACCTGTTTACCAGGTTTTCACCATAGGATGAATTATTTTGTGTTTTTTTTTTTAGAATACTCTAAGGATCAGGCATAGAACTTCTTAAGATGGACACGGTTAAGTGGCTCATCCAGAGGAATGCCATCAGGTGTAGCTAAGGTATAAGCTCCTGATCCATATGCTGCTGTCACAATAAAGGGACCTAATGAGTTAGGCTCAAACTTGCCCTTCTTTTCTCAGTCTGCTTGATTTCTCTGATTCTCTTTGAGTACAAGATCACCAACTTGAAACCGTCTTTCTTTGATCTTTTTGTTGTAATTACGCCGGAGGTGGTTTTGATAGACGTGGAGATGATTAAGCACTGCAAGGCACCTTTCATCTAGTAGTTCTAGCTCAGCTAATCTGGAAGTGCGATATTCATCTCCGCTAATCATGTCCTACATGGATACTCTGAGGGATGGGATCTCGACCTCTATGGGTAGGATGGCTTACGAGCCATAGACCAAAGCATATGGTGTGGCACCAGTTGGTGTTCTGATACTAGTGCGGTAGGCCCATAGGGCGGGATTGAGCTGCAAGTGCCAATCATGACCAGCTTCATGGACTATTTTCTTGAGGATTTTAAGAATGGTTTTATTGGAAGCCTCAACTTGGCCATTACTCTGTGGATAGTAGGGAGTTGAAAAGCGATGTTGGGTATTGTATTGTGCACAAGGCATGGACATCTTGGTTTTTAAATGGTCTCCCATTATCAGTGACAATGGCTTGGGGAATACCATACCGGCAAATGAGGTAGTTTAGGATAAAATTGGCTATTTTCTTACCGGTGATATAGGTCATGGGAATGGCTTCAACCCACTTCGTGAAGTACTTAGTGGCTATAATAATGAATTTGTGGCCATTGGATGAGGATGGGTGGATTTGTCCTACGAGGTTGAGACCCCATTGAGAAAAAGGCCATGGAGTTGTCACAGGTTGTAATTCATGCGCTGGTGCATGAATCAAATCTTTGTGCTACTGGCATTGTAGACACTTCTTAGCAAATTATACATCTTGTTCTATTATAGGCTAGTAGTAACCTGTTCTAAGTATCTTCTTAGCGAGATTAGGACCAGTAGAATGTGCACCACAGACACCTTCGTGTATGTCTCGTAAGGTAGCTTCGGCTTCTTCCACGTTAAGATATCGTAAGAGGATACCATCGAGACTCTGGTGATATAGTGTATCAACCAGAATGGTGTAACGGGAGAATCGACGGATAAAGGTTTTGCGTTGGGTGGAGGATAGTTCAGAGGGAAAGGTATTGTTATTAAGGTATTCATAGATATCTTCATATCATGGGGAATTGGGACCAACAAGTCTGTAGATGATTTCAGTGACTGGAACGTCGACAGCGGGTATCAACAATTGTTCGATCAAGAATTCACATTTCTGTGTATTTGTAGGCATGTTTATAAGTGACCCTACAGAGGCCATAGAATCTGTAGCCTTGTTATGCTCTCTTGGAATTTGCTCAAATGTGATGCTAGAAAAGTGTGGTTTGTAGGCATCCACTAGTTGCTTGTAGGGAACCAACTTTTCATCCTTTGTTTGGTACTCATCAATGACTTGTCGAATGACTAGTTGTGAGTCTCCATATACTTGTAATTCTGTGATGTCCCATTGAATTGTTGTATTGAGAGCTATGAGGAGTGCTTCATACTTGGCAATGTTGTTGGGGCAAGGGAATACAAGCCAATATGACTTAGGAATATAGTCATTTTGAGGTGTGATAAATAAGATACCAGCCCCTGATCCATGCTATGTGTAGGAACCATCAAAGTACAACTTCCACATTATTGAGTTGGAAAGAGTGAAGAGATTCTCGTCAGGAAAGTCTGCTACCATAGGGTGTGTATTTGTCATGGGTGCTTCTGCTAGTTGATTCGCCAGGGCTTGTCCCTTGATTGCTTTACGGTTCATGTACTAAATGTCAAACTCACTAAGGATCATGACCCATTTAGCTAGTTTGCCTATAAGAGATGCTTTTTCTAGTAGATACTTCAATGGATCAATTTTGGCTTAAAGATTTGTGTGTTGGTTTAGCATGTAATGCCACAGCTTTTGGGAAGTGAACACTACTGCTAAACAAGCCCTTTCCATCAGTGAATAATTGAGTTCATATCCTACCAAGGTTTGACTGATATAATAGATTGCATGCTCTTTTCCTGATTCATCATTTTGTGCTAGCAAGGCCCCTAGGGCCGAAGTTGTAGTTAAGATGTATAATATCAAAGGTTTATCAGCAATTGGTGGAACCAATACAAGAGTTGTAGCTAGATATTCTTTGAGCTAATCAAATGCTGCTTGACACTTATTATCCCATCGGAATGAGACATCCTTTCGGAGCAAGTGTTCAAATGGTTCACATTTATCTACTAGCTGTGAGATGAAATGCCTAATGGATTGCAACCTTCCTTGAAGGCTCCTAAATGCTTTGAGGTTCTTTGGTGGAGGCATCTCCACTACAGCCTTGACTTTTGTGGGGTCTACTTCGATACCTCTGTGGGATACAATATATCCTAATAGCTTCCCTGATGTTACACCAAAGACACACTTCTTTGGATTGAGGCGTACTTGGTATTTCTCGAGCCTGTCAAAGATCTGTCCTAGAACCTGTATGTGATCTGCCCTAGAAGATATAACTAGTATGTCATCCACATAGTCCTCCATGATATGATGAAAGAGGTCATGGAATATCACTGTCATTGCTCTCTGATAGGTTGCCCTCACATTCTTTAAACCAAACGGCATGACGCACCAACAATAATTACCCCACCGACAAGTAAAAGTTTTTTTATGTTGATCTTCTTCTGCTATCATTATCTGATTATAGCCTAAGAATCCATCCATGAGAGAAAGAATTTCATGACCTTCTGTCAAGTCTACTATAATATCAATGTTTGGTAATGGAAAGTCATCTTTGGGACATGCTTTGTTAAGATCTCTAAAATCATTACACATGCAGATGCACCCATTAGGTTTAGACACAGGTACAATGTTTGATACCCAGTCTAAATAGTCAATAGGTTGGATGAACTTTGCATCTAACAACTTCTATATTTCCACCTTTACTAAGAGAGCTATATGTGGGTGCATCTTCCTTAGCTTTTGCTTCACTGGTTTAACTTTTGGATCAACTGTGAGATAGTGAACTACTAGCTTAGGGTCTAGCCCTGGCATATCAACATAGGTCCATGCAAAGTTGATGGTTATCTGAAAGAATAAATTGTGAAGATTCCTATGTTCTATCTTTGATAATGATGCTACTAGGAATGTGGTCTTTGGATTTTGCTTGGTGCCAAGGTTAATCTATGTAGAATCTTCCACTAGGAGAGCTAACTTCTCTTGATACTTAGATAGTAGGGGAAGGTCAAATCCTCCATCCTCCGGTGCCACAATTGGGTTTTCACCTTTGGATACGTCCTTTGTTTTTACTATTTTGTGATCCGGAGGTGCCACAGTGTGGTTTTCACCTAGAGATCTTTCTTTATTTTTACTTTTGCGACTGGAGCATTTGGCATTCTCACCAAAGTAAGTTGTTGGCTCTAGTTCCATTACAAAACCTGCTTTATGATCGCCAAGAGGGATACCTTCCCGAAGTCCAATGAACTCTGCTATAGCTTCATCATTCTGAAATATATCTATAATGGGGCACCCTTGTTGGTCCCAATCGATAAGTTCAGGGTAGACAAGTGTTACTTTATGGGTGTTTGTGGTGGGTGTTAGGGATACGGAGAATAACATAAATACAGAGGATTCTGTAAATAGGTCAGTCATATGGAGGGAAGAGTCACTGATGGTATCTCCCTTAGATGTCGAATCTACGAGAGAAGTTTCAGCCACCTTGTCGAGGATACCCTCGATGTCCAAGGCGCGTGGTGCCTTCCTACCAAATCCTAACCCCTTCTTATCTAGTTTCTTTGTCACAATAATGGGTTCCATTATTCCTTGATTCTATTTCCCAAGGCCACCTTTGCCTTTATAGCCCATGTTTTTGACTATCCTTAAGCCATTTCCATATTGCTTGACTGGTAGTGTGACTGGTTCTTTCTCCTTATAGAGCCAAGAAGAAATGTCCTCCATAGTTTCCTCTTCCAATAATTTTCCCTGTTGGAACTGGGTTAGAAATGCTGGGGGAGGAATAGATGCTTTTTTAGTTGCTTTGGTAATGTGTGGTTGGCCGTAGGATTTAGGGGATAAAGGCATCCGCCCTACACAACAAGATTTTGAGATATCATAAGTTCCAAAGCCTATATCACAGATGTGAGCTTTGATTTCAGGAAGAGGATTAGGTTCACTTGTAGAGGCTTGTGTCAGATTTGTAGGATCGACATATAGTGGGGATTCAAGGGCTTTATCATTTTGAGGCACTTGGTTGCAATTCTTATAACTGCCTTGCAAGACACAACAAAATTCAAAAGAATTAGGGTCTCCTAGGATAGTGATCTCCGTACCATTGAATGGGAATTTGAGAGACTGATGGTACGTTGAGGGGACAACTTTCATTGCATGGATCCATGGGCGGCCTAGGATAATGTTGTAAGGCAGCTCAATATCAAGGACTTGGCACCTGGTTTCAAGCATGACAGGACCTAGTTGTATAGGCAAGTGGATAACACCTTCTGAACGTCGTTCAGCATCATCATATCCCTTGATTGTAATACTTTGATCAGATCCTTAGATTATCCCAATTGCTTAAGTAACTTTAAAGAATAGATGTTGAGACCAGCACCACCATCTATGAGTATGCGTTTAATTTTGCACTTATGGATGAGAACCTCAATATGAAGGGCATCATTGTGACACGGATCATGGGATGGGAGGTCTTTTTCAGAGAAGACCACATTGTAGGGTGAGGCAATGTTACCTACTATAGCTCAGAAATCCATGACCACTATGTTGTTAGGAACTGATGACTCTTGGAGGGATTTTTCTAGCACCACTCTATGTGTAGATGATGACCGTAGAAGGTCCAAGATAGAGATCTATGTGGGCATTTTCCCTAGATGTTCGACAAGATTATAATCAGATTGAGCTAGGAGACTAGGTGTAGGACCACGAATGGTGACATGACCATGACGAGTTGTAATAGCGTAATCTGTAGATTTGCCTTTGACTGTGAGGGTAGATACTTGACTCTCTTCAAAATGACCCACAATGGAGTCAAAGGAAGTGGAAGCATGATTGATACCTTTACCTTTATCCTGAGGAGGAGGTGGGCCATGGTGAGGAAATGGTTCCTTATACATGTGGAGGTCTTTGTTCATGTGTTGAACTAGTGGATCATCTTCCAAAGTAATTTGGTTGCCTTTGATGAGATTTTGGATTAGGTGTTTTAGTTTCATGCACGATGCGGTCTTGTGCCCTTTGCACCTATGAAATTCACAGTATTCATTTTCTCTATACCGTGTAGTTTTGTAAACAGGTTTGCCATATGGGGGAGCATCAGGTAAGGTGACGAGGCCTTTGTGTAAGAGCTTCTATAAGACTGACTCTATGGGCTCTCCTAAGGGAGTGAATTGACGTTGCGGAGGGTAATCTTGTTGAGGCCGCTCTTGTTGTCGTTGTTGTTGGTTTTGATACGGTTGCCGTTGCTATTTCTATTGTTGAGGTTGACTTGGTTTAGAAAGCTGGAGTGGTGTTTGCAACATTTGGACATGTTTAGAATTGACCACCCCATCGTTGACCACATTTTTGTTTTTGTTCCAATATTTGGGTTTATCACTTGTTTGGTGTTGAGGAGCATTGTCTTTAGTTTCTTTGAAGATTTTTACCACACCCTTAGCAATGAGGGCATTTTCAATGTTGATTCCCTTGTATGTGATTTCGTCGAAGGTTGTAGCACTAAGAATTTGCAAATGAAAACCTAACTCTTGGTTGAGGTTCTGTACAAATATGCTAACAAGTTGTTTTTCAGGTATCTTGAAAGGGAATTTGCTAGCCATTTGTCTCCATCGTTAAAGGAAAGAAATGAAAGTTTCTCCATTTTTTTGTTTGTTATTGCATAGATCAGTCATGGAGATCTCATGCTCTGCATTGTAGGAGAATGGGTGGCAAATTTCTCTGCTAGCTCGTTAAAGGACTTGATTCCTGTGGGTAAGTGTGAGAACCATTCTATAGCTTGACCTCCAAGACTGCAAGGAAAGAGACGCATAAGATATGTGTCATTATGTGAGACCTCGAAACAAGCAAGATAGAATTCCTTGAGATGGTCTTTTAGGTCACCTTTTCCTTTGTATTTATCAAACTTGGGAATAGTGAAATTTTGAGGAAAAGGGATCATGGGTAATGACCGATCAAAAGGATAAGGACACATTTCCTCTAACGAGAAGGTCTTCTTGGTGTGGCCAAACGTAAGATCAGACAGTTGTTGTTGAACTTTCATGATTTTTAGCTCCATTGTTGTGGGAGGGGTTGGAAACATCTCCTATTGTCCTAGAAGTGGTTGTTGTTGCCCATACGGTAGATTGTAGTGTAAGCCATGCGTATTGGTGTTATAAGGGTCGTATGATTGGTTGGGGTTGTATGCATTGTATGTTGCGTTGAGATTGGTTTGGAATTGGATGCTTTGAGGTGGGGGTGGCGCTAGGTAAGAATGTTGGCTTTGTGATGGTTGAAGGAAAGAATTTGGTGGAGGAAAACTAAAGTTCATTGGATTAGGTTGCGATTGCAGAACATAGCTTTGGGAAGTTAGGTTTTGGGAATGTTGAGGGTGGCTAGGCAATGTGTGAAAGAAATTTAGCGCTGATGAAAGTAGTGGTGGGGGAACATAGATAGAAGTGTTATGCGATGGTGGAGGTTGATTGATGATGAGCGTAGAAGAATGTTGTGGTTGGGATTGCATGACTCTAGTTGATTGAGAGACATGAAGGTTTGATGATATAGGAGGTGGTATTTGTTGAGACCCTTGTTGCATGGCTACATAGTTGTTCCCCGGATTGTAATTTGGTGGGAAACCTATTCGTGATGGGGTAACCAAGATTCCACTTGCAATTGGTGTGGACATTTTAGGATTTTGTTGTATATTTGATTGAGCTAAGGTGGCTTGCTTAGCTAGCTCCGCTTGACGTTGGAGAGTTTCTTGTTGATTTTTGTAGATCTCCATAGGAGTCAGAAATGGTGATATGGCTCTCTTTCCTGTTGGGTTTTGATAAAGGGGATTCTTATATTGTGCAATCATTCTCCCTTGTGAGCCTTGTTTGGGTAAAGGCGTGGTCACTGTTGACATGGTTTGGACCGCCTGTATGGTGCTTAGGGTGTTGTTTGTCTCCTTGAGATTTGATAAATCAAAATCTTGAGGTAATTTGGCTCCTTGCTCTACAAGCAAGCGAAAGAACTGATCTTGGTTCTCACTAAGGATTTTGTCAAAGGCGGCTATGGCTCTAGGGTCTTGTATGAATTCATCAAGATCTTGCCCATCTTCTTGAGAGGATTGACCTATTTCAAAGTGTCACTCTTCTTGAGATGGGGCTAGATCTACAGTATAACCTTGTGGAACAAAATCCGGAGGCATACCGATAGTATAGTGAGGTGTATTTACCAAAGGGACTCTTCCTTCCTAAGATGGGACTGGATTGGTAGTATAACTTTGTGGGACAAAATCTGGAGGCAAGCCGATGGTATAGTAAGGTGTACTTACCAAGGGGGTTCTACCCTCTTGCAGATTGTTTGGTTGATCAAAGTGCGGCATGTTGGGAGAATTGGTAGTTCTTTATGCGAGTGTTCTAGGAGTAACCTTTGGAGTAATGTTGAGACGACCTGATTGTGGTGTGTGAGGAGGCGATTTGCACTTCCTAGGGACAACTTGCTTGGACGTCATAGTTTGTTGGAGCCTAGTGGTTACCATGGAATACACTAGAACAAAAGTAATGCTGGGATTTTGCTTGTGTTTCGAGAAAGACAAACTCCTGATGCATAATTCACTGGACCAAAGGTGCTATACTATTTGACCAGAGGCGCAAGACTGTGCAACCAAAAGTGTGTTACTGTAATACCAAAGGTGATGGACTAAGCTACCAAAGGTGAGGTACTGTTATACAAAAGGTGAGCTACGGTGACCAAAAATGAGCTACTATACCACCAAGGGTGAGCTACTGTAATACCAGAGGCACTGAAGTAGTGTCTAATGCTTTAAAAAGGCAAATTTTGATATATTTGGTTTGTTTCTGATTGGATTTTGTTTTGGCAAGAGAAAACACAGCAAACAAATCTGGCAAAAGAGACTGACACAACAAATAGTGTATGTTTGAGGCTCACAAAAAAACCTAATGTTTCCATAGGTATGAGACAATTGCAAACAAATATAAAGCAATTTTTATCCCTAGAGACAAGGTTTCATTGCAGTAGATTAGCTCACAACTTAATACTTCATTGATAAAAATGTCATTCCATAAAGGTGTCAGACATTTAGTATCTTTGCGAGAGACGATAGGTAGGGATATCTCACCCTCCCCTTGGAAAGATCAAGTAGGTCACAAAAGCTTTATGGCCAAGGGAATACTATCTTTTCTCAAGGGATTCAATGGTGAGTATCTTAAGGGCTTAAATCGATTCCCCTTGCACTGATGATTACTGCAATGTTCGAAGGTAGATCTGGTAGTCACTATCTAGAATGGTTTTTAGTAACTTTGAGGGACCAATGCCTTATAAGCAATGCTACAAGCTACTAAAAGCTTTAACCAATCCTACTAAGAGTATCAAACACTTCTCTCAATGTGAAAATCATTTCCACAAAGAGCTAGTACACCTCTTTTCAATTTGGCACCACAAGGTAAGGCTGGCGTCGGTTAGGACTTGGCTTTCGCCTTATCCCTCTTATATAGCGGTTCAAAGGAAAACTCCACTTAGGGTTGTTCCTTTTGGATGAAATGCAATCCAAAAGCAAGCCCTTCTAAAGGATTTACTGAAAAAGTAAGAGAAAGCACGTCAAACAAAGGTTCAATTGTCTCGTTATAAGAAAAATAAGGTGCAACTAAATTAGGCACACACACGATTGTAGTTGTCAATTGTCCCTTTATAAAATTGAAGTGTTTGGAATTCATGTCCATTGTCCCTTAGAAAAGTGAAGTGTTTTCACATACATGTCCATTGTCCTTTAAGAAAAGCAGTATGTTCCTAAGATCTAGATTGCCAAAAGTGATTTGTTCAATTATCCCTTAAGAAGTCAATGTGTTTCTAAGACTTAGTGCAATACATCAAGATTTCTTCAACGCTCATTCTGCATGAACATATTAGAAAAACCTATTCACTCTGTGTGAGTGATAAAAAGTTGCAACAAGTCAGTTAGTTCCACAAAAACTCACAAGTTTAACAAATACAAAACAATTTAACCAAAAGTGTTGTACTGTCTTACCGAAAGTGACTTACTATGAACTAAAAGCATTGCACTGTGTTTCCAAATGCGTAGTGATGCAGACCAGACATGACTCACTGTGCTAACAGAAGCACTGCAATAGATGCATAAGCGACGTACTGTGTTGTCGAAAGCGCAATACTGTATAACCAAAAGCGTTGCACGAGACTCAGATCCAGAAATGGTTATATTTTATCAAAATAACTAAGTCCATATATGATTTCATGGTAGATTTGAAGTTCTGAGATCTAATATCTGATAGATCTATATCCTGAAATCAAGAAAACTCAAAAAAAAAAGTGTCGCGAATAGATAGGTTAACTTGAATATCGAAAATACCCCTAAATACATCAGCTTAAGAAGTACAAGAGATAATTGACAGATAAATAAATCAGCTTGTCAGTCAAATCAAAGATAGGTATGTGAGTAAAACCCTGCAAAAACACCAAAAAATGTCAGAAAAACCTATTTTGCCAAAAGCGCATTATGATACTACCAATAGTGCTGGATGGTTTTACCAAAAGCGCAACTCTGTGTTACCAGGAGTGCTGCAGTATCACCCAAGGGCACTGTACTGTGGCTCCAGAAGTGCTTTAGGATACTGCCAAAAGCGATTTTTTGTGTCTTTTGCGCTGTTTCGTACTGTAACTTTAAAAAAAATCAATTTCTCAAAGAAAAAGAGGGATTAGTGGGTCCCACCGGGCGTGCCAGAATGTGTATGGGAAAAATTGACTATGTTTAAATGACAAACACAAACAAGATCAAAAAGCCCATAACATAAAGAAAACTAATCTAAATAAAAGCCATTACCAATAAATCAATGAAATATGAAAGCTTTTACCGAGATTTGTATTGTTCCCTTTGGATGAATGTGGATTGCTCAATAGTGCTGCGAAACCATGTTTGCAACAAGCAAGTAGAGTGCTCAAAGATCAATGTTAAGAGATCATGAATTTGGTCAATCGATGCGATGTATACTCAAAGTGTTGTTAAAGGATGCCTGAGAATAAGTGATCAAAGAGGATTAATGAAGGAGATGAGGGGGGTTTATATAGGTTTCAATGAAGATCGATCAACCGTCCAGATAATTTAGAAGAATCAATGGAGGAGATAAATCAAATAACCATGATAAATGTGCACACGACATGTGTCAATCCATAAGGATATTTTTATTAAGATATGATGAAAACAAGATTGATTGAATAGATAACTCGACTTGTAATTTTGCCTTTTTTAGAGTTCTAAAAATAAGACTGATTGTGCACATGAGTTAACAAGATATTTTAAGAGGAATTGGAAGATAACTAAAATTAAATAAATAAATTTATTTAATTGTTTGTGCATGATAGAGGAACACAAGATTATAAATAAAATATTTGATTTTATTTATTTTTAGAGGATTGAGATAATTTAAATAAATTGGCATGATTTATTTAAATTTAGAAGAACCAATGATTTGATTAAATAATGTAAAATTATTTAATTATAGATAAGAGAGGATTGTGATGAATTAATTAAATAATTTATTTATTTAATTAATGAAGACTTGAATTTCAAAAGAGGATACTGATTTAATTAAATAATAAACATTATTTAATTTTGGAAGAATATAGAGGAATTTAATTTAATTAATTAAATAAAAGAAAATTTATTTAATTAATGTCAATTTTGGGAGATTTAGAGGAATTTAATTTAATTAATTAAATAAAAGAAAATTTATTTAATTAATGTCAATTTTGGGAGAATTAGAGGAATTAGAAGAAATTAATTAAATAATTAGATTATTTAATTAACGTTTGAAATGCAAGTGATTAGACAGATTTGATGAAATGCAAGTGACTCGAAGACATGGTCATTTTAGGGTGGCTACAAGTTTATATTGATAAAAATTAGAAATTGATTTAAATGTTAAATATTGTAGACATGATTACAATGATTTGCCTCAACTATGTTTTGGAGACACTAACCTATTGACATCGAGTTGAGTGTGAATGAATGCAGGTACTTGTCGAAGATGAGAACATGGTTGAGGTAGAGGTGTTCCAGCCACTTGGTAAGAACTGATGGGATAGATTACCCTGATGCAATCACACACCCACGTAGTTTTCATATGCATCATTGTGTGGAAGAAAAGTGTGATTAATGGTTTAATATTTAGAGGATATGGTGTTTAAATTATTGCAATAGTTATATTTGTAATGTCAGAAAATGTCCCCTTGGGGGCTTTTCCCTCTTTAGGATTAGCTCCTGGGTCTTTAGTGTGCATTTATGACATATTACATCATATTTCAACATCCTAATGAGAAAACCCCTAAGTGTCTTGATAAATAGGACCTAGGGGGACCACTTGAGATAGACCCTGCCCAAAATAGGGGAGGAGGACTTGGGCACCCGCACCCTAGTCCCGCCCTATTTTGGGGCAGTCCCAATTTTTGGGTGTTGGCTTGTGACCATTATTTGGGTCCTATGCCGACATGATAAGTTTAAATTACAAAATTATTGGCAAGAGTGTTTGTAGTTGCATATAAAAGCATGTTTAGGCATTTATTTGTAAACTAGATTTCAACTAGAAGATTACTAGCAAGTTATTGTGTTCTCAAGGTGATTTAAGGCTTTCATTGTGTTGCAAGAGCAGATTTGTGTTGTCTATGTGTTTGTGTTTGTAGATTTGACCATCCATTTCCTCATGGAATGAAGAGCTTCTTCCTCTCATGAGATCTCCACTACAAGGTGACATTTATTGTGTTTGTGATTATTTATTTATTTGGATTTTGCCTCTGCCTCACAAGGGCATGCACTCTCTATTTGACAAAGGTGTTTGGAAGACTTAAGTGTCCTTCCAGGGCTTGACTGAGGCAAGCTCCTAAACACCACAACCCCCTCCCAAAGTTTTATGGTTGCAAGTTACAGGTTGATGATGCAGACAAAGTGAAGTTGCAGGAGAGCATATTGGAGTGTCAGAATTGCAGATCAAAGAAGAAAAGAACACCCTGGACTTGGGCGCCCGCTCATTAGTCCTCAAAGTTCTGTGACAAGAAAATCTCTGAAACAATAGAAACAAGTTACAGACTGAGTTTTCAAATCCTAACAAAAAGTAGGGCCTTGGACTTGGGCGCCCACTTTTTTGTCCCCAACTTTTCTACCTCAGAACCCTGAAAATAGGTGCACAGTTATTTGTTATTTTATAGCTTTCTGCAGAAGCATTTTTCATAATTCATTTGTTTACTATCGTATTTGCATAATTAGAGTTTTGATGGATAATTGAGCATAAGAGAAGGAAAAATGATAATCAAATACCCTAATCCAAGTTTCCCTATATTTCTAAGTGACCAAGTGGTGCAGGAGCACCTACCTGACAGCTGGCCTCCATGAGGCAGTTAGTTTGTTTTGAGTCTTGTTAATGTTTTCAAGAAGGTCTGATAAGACCAATGCATGTAATAAGGTCATGTTGACCATACTTTGCTATTTTTAGGTAGTTTGTTAGAACAGCTATTATGCTGTGTGTTCGGTTGGATCCTCCCAGCTGCTTGGAAGCTCCCAGCCGCTTGGAGTCAGGTCAGTAGTACTCGCAAGAGATCCTATTTATGCATGAGGATCGGTTGGTTTTAGATCATCAAGCTAGGTTGCACAGAGTGAGACAGGGAGAGTGAGACAGAATACTGTATTTGCATCTTTTGAAATCAATAAAGAAGATCCTGTTTGTGTCAATTTTCTGTTTGATCTCCACTGTGTGATCGATTTGTTGTTTTGGTGGTTTCATGGATTCACTGATCCATTCCACCGGTTGATTCGTCGAATCGGTGGAATGGCCATGTACAGTAGGTTAGGATTTAGGTTGCATTTTGTGTTTGTTTGCATGTCTGTTTGCAGGATCGCGATCGAGAGGTGTTGAGAACCCTAGCATGGGTATGTGCTAGGTCGTGCTGGTTGTTAGAGTTTGGAAGATCACCCTGGAAGCGGATCGGGTCATCCCAGGAGGTTTGGCGGATCGAAATTCGCTAAGGTTGGGAAAACCCATCGCAACAGCATCATCAGGATATTTCTGCGTATATCCTGCAGTTACTTCGGGCGTCGTCCGAGTAAGTGGAGATGAGCATGATGCAATCGGTTGCATAAGGTGAATGTGCATTGGGGTGATCATCATCAGGTGTTGCCGAGGAGGAGCGTATCGGCATAAGGTAGAAGATCGGGTTGACAATTCCTTCGCGGGCCGATAATGTTAAGTTTGGCCGACAGTAGGATATTGAAGGAATTGCATGTGACGTCATCGTCATTAGGATAATCGTCATCAGGATATCGAGCAGCAGGATATTAGGGAGCTGCATGTGACGTCATTGTCATCAGGATAATCGTCATCAGGATATCGGGGTGACGTAAGCATCGAAGGAACGGTGCATGAGGTTGTCATCATCAGGATATATGGGAGGAACCGGATGTTCTATATCCTGCTGATGAACATGATGTTGAACATCATGATGCTGCGGAAAGGATTTGGCGGTAAGGTGAATAGTGGACATCAGGAGGATGTTTGCGCTTGCCGAATATGATGATGCTGCCGATAGTCGGATATGATGATGCTGCTGACAGGCGAAAGGGCGAAGGTTTGTCTGCAGGAGGATATCGGTCGGCAGAGTAAATATGATGATGCTGACAGTGTTAAGGGAAATATGATGATGATGATGATGAAGGGTTGCGGACATCCATGCTGTATGTCAAGGTTATAGTGTGGATGCCTCTGCATCACCAAGGACCTGATAGTACTCCGCCACTCGATTCGAAGGTCCTTGAATGTAATGGGTGAAAGGAGGATTCAAACCAAAACTAAACAATCCAAATTTTACTACTTTACAATATTAAATGCATTATTTTAATTAATGTTGTGATGATTAGAAGTTAGAAAAATTAGTGTATTAAAAATTATTTTCAAATGTATAATGCAAGTACTTAAATTTAATGTCTTTTTCGAATTATATTTAAATAGGTATTGCAATTTGAATAAAAGAGATATATGTTTATTTGTATTTTAATTTAATAAATAATAAATATTGTCTTTATTTACCTAATTTTAGATGTTTGGAAGACAATATGCACATTAGATTTAAATTAATTATATTAAATTATAATAAGCTATTTATATATTATTGCATTTATTTTTTATTTATTTCTTGTTTTATTAAAATAGATATGTTTTAGTTAAATAATTAGACAATGTTAAAATTAGTATTATTATAAATAGACTTATTAAATAAATAAATAAGAAAATAAGTTACATAGCAGCTTCATGTTATGTAAGCCAATTTTGTTCTGTATAACAGTAAACTGCATAAATGAAAATATTTAATTGTTTAATTAGCATTATTAGCTTTTATTTCATTGGTTGAATCTCATGCAAAGGTAATAATAACCCCAATTCTAAAATTTAATACTTCAATTTTTAAACCTAACTCATGCAATGCCAAAAATAAGAATTGGGAGACTTTAATAAAAGAAGAGTTTTTGGGGCAGCAAAAATACACACCACGATTGCATAATAGGAAGGCATTTTTGAGCAACAAGAAATTGGTTTTAACAATAGTGAATAAGAGATCTCTACGCTGCCATAGGAGAGAGGGAGAAAGGCATTTATAGTAGCTACAAAGTCATCAACAATCACCATTACTTACCAGGTTTTTATTTCACATTTTTGCATTTCTTGAATCATGTATTTATGGCTGCAAAAATGATAGGTTTTAGTTGCTTATTGGCTGTCCCATTAAATGATGAAAAACTATCATTAAAATCTCTAGATCGATGTTAGGTTTTACCTAGTTGAACATTATTGGTTCGATATTTTCTTATGTTGGCTGAAAATGATTTTTGACTAGAAAATCAACCCTTCTATGAAAACTATTAAAACTATTGATAAACCTTCATATGGCTGCCATAAACAATCTCTGTAGACCTAATGATGACTGTATTTCTTATATTTTATGCTGATTGAAAACAGTCTATTAGAATAGAAAATTGACCCATTATTATTGAAACTCAAAAACTCACAAAAAGTAGTTGAAACCCTACTTCCTGTTATGGACTGTATTTCAGTGTGTTTTCCTTAACATTTCTAGCAAATAACAGTAAGCAGTAAGATCGTTGTGTTATATTTATTTTTAATTTTTTGCAATTAGTTTAATATAGCAACAGAAAGTTGATAATTGCTTTTATGAATTCCTATCAAAATTTGAACAACAAGATTGAAAATAGTTAGATTGCATATGATTTTGAGGAAAATATGATTGCATAAATGGGTAATAACATTAGTCAGATTTCATATAATAATGAGAAATTATGTATGAATAATGGATATGAAATTATATCAAATTAATAACTTGTGAATGCAAATTGTATGAAATGTTGATTTATTGCTTGCAGAAAGTGTGATTTTTCAAATAATGTTTTGGGAAGGGATTTTTAAATGATTTATTGAAAAACATGATTCTTTTATTTTATTATTTATTTTCTTACTTCTTGGGGAAAGAAGTAGATTTTCTTCTAGGAATGTAAATGGGTTGCTTTTTGGACTAAGATGTCGAATGTGGATTTTTCAGAGATGGCTTTTCCTCTTTTCAGGAATTGTACCAGGTTACTTATAAGGATTAGATCTAGTCAAGATGACATTGAAATAGATGTTTTATTGTCTAGCAAACTTATTTATTGATATCTCTACCACATCCTGTTGTGAGATAATATGATTTTCATTATTTAGAATTGCACATTTAGACATTAGGGTTGCATTGGGTGTTCCCTCCTTCCAGTTGTTACCAGGTAGCTAGACATTTCGTACAGGGTTGGGTCTCCTTCATTTCATGAAAGGATCTGGGGAAGTGTAAATACTTCATGGTTGGGTGAAAAGCACCTAGGCCATGTTCTCTTCTCTTGGCTCACAGGTGGTGGACCACTTGGTTTGTGCGACTGATGAGCATATTGTTTTATTATTCTTGTTGTACATGATTATTGTACTTGATTGGATGTATGATGGCATGCTTGCCAATGGATTTATGTATATTATTTTATAGTTTTTGTTACCTAGATTAAGCACATGATTTTGTAAGATTTAATGACATTGTGATTTTGTATTTATGAGATTATCTTTTATTTGAGATAGTGTAATTAAGCATATTAATTACATCTTTTATCTTTGAAATGTTGTATTTAAGTGAATTATTTACATCTCTTTATTTTGGATATTGCAATATTGTATTTAAGTGGATTATTTACTTCATTTACTTTTGAGTTGGTTTAATGGATTTTACATGTACTTGTGAGGCTTTACACTCAAGATGTTATGTTTCCAGTTTGGGCTCTCCGCATGAAAATTTGAGTGAGTTGTGTTCGCCAGAGTGAAACCTAATTTTTTGTGTATTTAGTGGTGATAGGGAGAGCGTATTATGATTTGCATTCCTCCGCATTGAAATATTTTTGTCTGCAATTCTAGATTTAAGTCTAATATGATGTTATGTGCCTTCATCTCCAATGGTTCGTGATTTGGTGGTCCGCAAGTGATCTTTTCCTTATGATAATAGTTGGCAGTGTTGTGTATGTGCTCCAATTTGAAGAATCTTCTTGATAGAGTAGTTAGAAGTCGTGCGGATTTTCCTAATGATTTCAATGTGCTTGTGGATGTCTCCTGATTATTTTCCTACCCTTGGATTGGTTTGCAAAGATAAATTTGGATCGTGGATGAAGAATGTTCTTAGAAGATCTAGTGTTATCACCAGTCTTGGCTGACTTGGCTGATTTCACTATTTAAGGAGATGCTTTGAAGATTGTAGAAGCATGTCATAGTGTGAAGGATTGTGTTTGAGTTCCAACTAAGGCATGACATGATTAGCATACATCTTTACATCTTTTCCTTAGCAAATTTTTGTATTAGGTCCAGACCTATTTCTATGTATGTTTTGTAATGCCGACCATGGAGATTGTTCCAATGGTTGATGAATGTATTGCCAACCTTGATGTACATTCCAAGGTTGATGATTTGTATAAAGACTTGTAATGAAGTTGTGAAAAAGGTGTGTGTGTGTGTGAAAAAATGAGCAGATAAGTGTGAAGAGTAAAAAAAGTAGAGAATATTGCGCTCTAATGGAACTGAACTCAGGTATAGAGTAGATGCTATCAAATTAGTTCAAAAATCCTTGGCAGTGAGCTGATCTTTGCAATGAGAATTTTGGGCAGTGGGTCTTGTAGGCAGTGAGCCTCTAATTTTTGGTATTGTTATAACTTATATATTTATTTGGGCTAACACCCACCATGGTTTTTCCCTTGTAGGGTTTTCCACGTAAAAAATCTGGTGTCTCCTGTGTTGAATGTGTAATTGTGATCAAGTTTATGGTTTCATGCTTTCATGGTTGAATTTGATTATCAGTAATTAAATATTTGATGGTTTGATAATTATATAAAGTTAAGTTTTTGTGACAACTGATTCACCCCCCTCTTAATTGTCCTGTGTATTTCAACAATTACCTTTTGGATACCATAGACCATAGTCCAGAGTTCCTTTCAAGTATTTGAATATTCTTTTCACTGCCTTCTCATGTGTTTTCTTAGGATTGGCTTGATATCTAGAAGCCACACATACTATGTGCATAATGTCAAGTCTAGAAGCAATCAAGTACAACAATGCTCCAATCATAGACCTATAGACAATCTTATCCACCTCTAAAGACTCAACATCTTTGCTCAAGTGGCATTCAGTGACCATGGGAGTACTCACTGGTTTTGAATCCTCCATACCAAACTTCTTCAATAATTCTTTGACATACTTAGCTTGATAAATAAGATAGCACCATCTAGCTAAGAAATTTGAAGTCCAAAGAAGAAAGACATTTCACCACTCATGGACATCTCAAACTCTTTTTACATCTCCTCTGCAAAACTTTTACATGTATCATCATCTCCACCAAAAATGGTGCCATCAACATATACTGCAACTATTCAAATCATGTCTCCTTCTTCCTTTATATAAAGATTACTATCTGTAGTACCCTTTTTGAAGCCCTGTTGAAGTAAGTACTTGTCTAATCTTGCATACCAAGCCCTAGGTGCTTTCTTGAGACCATACAAAGCCTTTTTGAGTCTGCACACCATGTCTGGATCTTCTGATAGCTGAAAACCATCTGGTTGTTCAATGTATACTTCTTCTAGGTCACCATTCATAAATGTTGACTTGGCATCCATCTAATATACTTTTTAGTTCTTATGAGTAGCAAGATCAAGTAACATTCTGATTGCCTCCATCCTTGCTACTAGAGCAAAAGTCTCCTCAAAATCAATGCCTTCTACTTGAGTGTATCCTTTGCATACTAGTCTTGTTTTGTTCTTTACTGTATATCAAAAAATTTGGATTTGTAAATGGAAATGATCAAACAATTGAAATGCATAACCTAAACCCAAATAATTCAATACCTCGAAGATGCAAGATGAGCTCGATTGATTGATCATTTTGTTGTGTTGATTGCTCGATTCCACAGCATAACGTTGATAAGGATGCAAGCTAGATGGATTGAAGATGATGGATGAGGACTTGAGATGAAAATTTAGCAGAGTGAGGTTGCATGAAGAAGAATCCTAAAAAATCCCCCCTCTAATGGCTCAAGAGAGGCTTGTTTTATAGGAAAGGCTTGGTTCCAATGGATGGCTAGGATCAATTAGGGCTTTAGATGAAATGGATGGATAGGATTGAGTTAGGTTTCCTTGCACATCAAGAAATTGTAGTCAATTGACATGTGGCAAAGGAGGATAAAGCTTAGGTGTGCTTGTGTAGATAAATACTAAAATTAGGTCCATTAGTTGTGCATGTGAAGGATAAAAGTTGTAACACATGATTGACTGGACAAGTGTTGGAATGTGATGAAAGATGAGGACTTAATTCAAATAAAATATTTGAATTAGTTGGGATATGAGTTGGATATTAATTAAATAAATAAGATTTATTTAATTAATTAGATAAATGAATAGGATGGGATAAGATATGATGTGGAAATTAATTAAATAAATAAAATTTATTTAATTAATTGGGATGGGGATAGGATAAATGGGATTATGCATGTGAAATTAATTAAATAAATAAAATTTATTTAATTAATTAGCTAAGTAGGATGAGGATGGGATTGAATGGGATTTTAATTAAATAAAATTTATTTAATTAATTGGCTAATGGATAAATGGGATTAAGAGTGGGATTAAGACAAAATGCTACATGATGTCTAAGTGATGTTTTTATCAAGGTGTTGCAAGACATACACAAATTTGGGACAAATTTGGGTGTCTGCATTTACAACTTCACCTTCTTCATTCAGTTTGTTCCAAACACCCATTTTGTTCCTATAATATTCTTGTTTGTTGGTCTGGGAACCAATTCCTATGTTTGGTTCTTCTCAATCTAATCCAATTCTTCGTCCATGGCTTTTATCCATCCATCATCCTTGTTGGCTTCAGCAAAGGTCTTAGGTTCTACTTTTGATAACAAACAAAAGTTTATTGTCTCATGTGTCTTGGCAAACCTTCTCCTTATCTGCACACCTTCATTCTTGTCTCCAATGATATGTTTTGTTGAGTGATCCTTACAAACATACTTTGCTGGGGTCTTAGGAATGTACTCTAGCTCTTGTTCCTTTTCTTCTTTCACTTCTTTTTCTTCATCTTCAATGCAGGGAAATATATCAAATTTGGTGTCTTCTGAATCTTGTGAGATCTAATACAAGTCTTCATCTACTTTGACATTTGTGCTTTCGATCATCTTTCCCAACCTTTTGTTGTAGCATTTATAGGCCTTGCTTTTGGTTGAGTAACCAAGAAATATTCCTTCATCATTTCTTGAATCAAACTTTCCTAGGTCTTCTTCATCTCTTCTGATATAGCATTTTCTACCAAAGATCTTGAAGTATCTAATTGTGGGAGGTCTTCCATAACACAACTCATAAGGGGTCTTAGTGTACCCTTAACTAACCTTTGTTAGTTAAATAGATAGCAGTGTAAATGGTTTCCTTCTAGTATATATCACATAGATCTGTACCTTTCAACATTGCCCTAGACATTTCTTGCATAGTCCTATTCTTCCTTTCCAATACCCCATTTTGCTGAGGAGTTCTAGTAGACAAATGCCTCCTAATACCATGATCTTCACAAAACTTTTCAAATTCATTTGAAGTATACTCACCTCCTCTATCTGACCTTAAACATTTGATCTTAGTATCCATTTCATTTTCAACCAAAGCTTTGAAAACTTTAACTTATCAAGGGCATCATATTTTTCTCTTAAGAAGGTAACCCAAGTCATTCTAGAATAATCATCAATGAGAAACATAAAATACATTTCACCTTGTTGACTCTTTATTCTTGTAGGTCCACATAGGTCTATGTGAATCAACTCCAATGACTTTGAAGAAGAATACTCATTGATTTTAAAACTTGTCTTTGTCTACTTTCCCATTTGACATTCCTTACATACAATATTTGCAGACTTGATTATCTTAGGCATATCTCTCATTGCATGAGTAGAGTTGATTTTTACCATATTATCAAAATTGTTGTGTCCCATTCTTTTGTGCCACATCCAACACTCACTGGATTGAGCCAACAAACATGTTCTTCCATTTACCTCTTTCAAGTGATAACTATCACCACATGTCTTGATACCTTCTGCAACTAGCTTTATGGATCCTACCTTCCTGATTTCACAACCATTGGCATGAAAAGTAAGATTGTAACCTTTTCTGCACATCTAACTAACATTGAGAAGATTGTGTTGTAATCCTTTGACGTAGAGGATATCCTCATTCTTGTTCTTTTCATCAATATTTATGACACCTTTTCCACAGATTTCAGTTGACTCATCACCTCCAAATTTGATAGCTCCACCATCCCACTTCTCAAGGCTGATAAAATTCTTTATCACCAGTCATATGATTTAAACAACCATAGTCAATAACCCAAGCTTTGGTTTCTTATTTTGCATGGAAGGAAGTTCATACAACCATTGATCTTTCATTGTTTTGGAATGTTTGCAAGGTATCAATTTTTCCATATTTTCTAACATCATCCTTTTTGTCACCAACACTCAAGGCCATGAAAAGTGTTTCATCATTTGAATCATCATGATCCTCATTTCTAAAGAACAATTGTCTTCTATGGAAAACAGACTCCTTTTGAATTTATCATTTCTATTACTTCTCCTAACTTCTTTAAGAGGGCATTTAGAAGAAAAGTGACCAACCTTTCCACAATTGAAGCATTTGAAGGGTAACTTACCTTTATATTTGCTAGAGACTTTCTCCAGTCTTCTTACAAAATTTGCTTCAATATCATCACGGCTCATCTTCATCAGCGGCTTCATCCTTAGTCTTTTTATTGACTTTGAAAGCAACTTCTTTCTTTGGAACATCACTGTCAAACTCTCTCATTTCAAAAGTAGTAAGGGTACTAAACATTTGGTCTAAAGTGTATGTATCCAAACTATCTGCAATCTACTCAATAGTAGATACCTTATGACTATAAGAGTTGGGAAGAGATATCAGAACCTTCTTCACAATTTCATCCTCTTTTATTGTACCACCAAGGCCTGTGATACCATTGACCACTTCATTCACCTAGAGCATAAATCTATAAATGTTTTCATCCTTTGTCATCTTTAGGGTTTCAAATCTACTTTTGAATATTTGAATCTTAGCTTGCTTTACTTTCTTATCTCCTTCATAAATAGTTTCAAGTTTATCCAAAACTTCTTGAGCAGAACTACAACTCATCACCTTTGAAAGTTCTGAATCAGTTAATCCACTCATGATAGAAAACTTTGCCTTGGAATTATTATCTTACTTCTTGATTTCATCTACATCTGTAAGAATAGTAGTAGGAACAGTGTAACCTTTCCTGATAGAATCCCAAACTCCACACCCTAGAGAATTGATGTAGGCTTCCATCCTTAGCTTCCAAAAAGCATAATTTATTCCATAAAACCTAGGTATCTTACTGGATCCACTTTATGCCATCCTGGACCTTCCTCAAGAAGTTAAGCTTCCACCAGAGGAACTTGGCTCTGATACCAATTGTTAGACACACAAGAATACTGAGAGGGGGGTGATCAGTATTTAAACAATTTTTAATGTTAACAACTTCAACTTATCTCAAACATATTAAGCCTTAAGCATCACAATATCAACTTGAAAGACTAACACAATGCACATCAACACATAACACTAGATATACATGGAAAACCCTAGAAATGAAAACCTACAATGAGGATTAAATCACAATATATGAAGCTCAAATAATAACATTTTTTTAGGGGCTATAACCCAAGGAAGCTGCTACTCCCTAATTAACTTTGACTTAGGGTCACTCCCAAAGAAGCTTCTACTTCCTAATGACTTTGTTTTAGGGTTACTCTGAATGAAGCTTCTACTTCCTAATGACTTTGTTTTAGGGTCACTCCCAAGGAAGCTACTACTCCTTGAAATGAGAACACACTTACAAAATATTAGAGTATGACAGTCTTTCTACTGTCTGAAAACTGACATTGAAACTCACACTTTTAATGATTGCACTTCTATCTTTTCACACTTATTTCAAAAGATCTGATTAGTTAGGCACACTCTAGACTTGATCACTATCACAAATATGTCTTCATGATGAATCCAGACAGCATCAACAACTTCTACTCTTTCTCCTTCAATTGCACATCAATAATGCATTTATTTTCCTCTTTATCTACTTGTGAACCTTTCCAATCAACTTGCAATCACACTTTCCTCACTCGATTTGATTCACTATTTATACATGATATTACATTGATTATATAGCTTGTCATCTAGATACAACATGAAAAATACGTTTACAAGTCAGCCAGACAACACACAATGTGAAACGTGTAGAAGATAGGTCCTAAGTGAAACCACACATTACACTAGCAGAAGATCCAAATCTTGCGGACCCCAACACTTGCTTAACCAGGTCCAAAACATCCTTCACAACTTTAAACACCAAGTAATTACATCCACACACTTCGCTCATTTGGAAATAGGACAGCTTTAAGGAAAACACATGAAGACTTGAAGTATAACGGTCACATCAACTTGCAAAACCTTGTGCGGTACTGCAAACAAGAAAAATCTTCATGAAACTTTTCTAAATGAGTCCACATGACTCATAAAACATCCCCAAACACTCCTTTTCCACTGCACATCAAAGAATTATTCCATACAGCTTAAATCATTAACTCTATTATCTAGAACACACTGTAACATGCTGTCATTTGAAAAACTGAGTTGCGGACAACCAAGAACCTTGAAACTAAAAGAAACATATAATACACATCTAGAAACATGTCCTCAAAACCACAAGGGTAATCATTTATTTGTGGAGGAATGAGGAGCTTTCTAAGAAACCTTCAGCACTAGCTTACTCTGCTAGAACATATGTTGGTACTCTATCATGCACAACTTTCACAGTGGAAGGGTAAATGATCTAAATCTCTGGAATTATCATCTTCACTGGAATCTTAACATACCTTCAGAACCACATAGCCAAATCTACAAATGCAGAGGAATGTGGAGCATCATGCTTCCATGTAGTGACTATCCTCACAGAACCAACACTATCTTCACTCTATCTTTTGCAAAACATACTTTCGATAGTCCACACATAAAACTTGGAATATGCAAGATTTGTTATTACATTAATCTATATTCCAATCTACAAAGGCCCAAAACCAAACTAATGGAAATGTTGAGCAATTTCCTAGACAGTCTTCAAAGGTGGTCATTCTAAAACAGGGACTATCACCAACTTCCAGAGACTAAATCTTCTTTGCATTAACACATGCATTCTTAGGGATAGTAGAAGAGAGAATACAACATATCTTAGTCCATCAGTACCATATCTTAGTGCTTCTAATTCTCATATTAATGTGTCTTCTTGATGCTTCTAATTCATTTATGAATATAACTTCATACTCAATTCTGCCATGAATAAGACATGATATGAACTTCTAATTCCCATCTCAATGTATCTTCTTCAAGAGCATGACATCCAACTATGAACACTATTACACATTCATAACAGTGTTGACATCAATGACAAACAATACAACCATAGCAACCATATGTGTAACATCCACAACTATGAGGACAACCCTACAACCACAAACTAGTCCTAGAACTTGGAAGGGGTCAATTCAAGGTAGGTAATGTGTGTATGGAAATGTCTGTGCATAGAACTAGATAAGGCCACTAAATGTGGATTATGTAAATATATGGATGAAGTGGTAAGTATTTAGGAATATGTGTAATGATAAGTAGGTGGCATAGGGTAAGGGACCTGACTATGCACAAAATTACATCATTTGTCAATATATCTTTGTATCAAGACACACTACATAAAATGGGCCCAAAACAAAATAAGAATGGCATGGATATGCAAATTCAACCATTACAATACTATACAAAATACATTTTCAATGGGACATATTTTATTAAAAAAATCTTGAATGAACTTAGATCTATAATGTGACAATAATGCATTGAAGCTATAGTAAATTATTTTCCACACAAATTTTCTCTAGTTGTTTATAATTATCAAAAAGTTCAGTGATATTCAAATATAAATCCTTACCACATTTACTAGCATCTTTGTTAATTTCCAGCTTCAATGGAGTTGAATTCATATATTATAAATTGAAGAGTTCAAAAATTTGAACATTTTTATCAAACTAATTGTTGGTTAAAACATTTCAACATTAATTAACCCTATAGATTTAAATATCTTAATGTTATCATTTTAACATTTTTCAACCTCTTTTATATTCTTATATTCAAACTATACAATTATATAAGATTCATAGCTGAGAGTTTGATCGGAAACTAGTATACATTATCTGGTATTCATTAGCATGCACCAAAAGGATGCAATTATAATGAACTATAATAGTAAATTGAAATAAAACTCCATTTGATTGTCTTCAATAATTACCATAATATGGTGGAAAATCAATACCAAAACAACAATGAAATATAAGAATATGTTCATAAACTACAATTTGGATTCTAATTCTTTACCCTCAAATGAAGAAAATGACATTTACTAAGAATGTACACTCAAATCCCTCCACTGTTTTGTCTAGATTCACACCTTGACTTCATTCAAGTTCACAAAAACTATTAGAAAATAAGGCATGATGTCAACCTAATCTAGCTTTAGCAAAAAGACAAGTCAAGTTTCAATCTCTTATGACTAGGTTTTTTATTGTTAAATGTCATCCAAGGAGGATTGTGCTGAGATATTATGTATTACCAAAAAAATATTACAAAAACTTACATAACCCCAACACAAACTTAGGAGAAGCCAATAGACTATAGATTAAAAAGTAACAAACCCATATATACTCAAAGTCAGCCCAAAAAAGAGGAAATATACCCTATACATAGATATCCAACCACTATCATAAAAATATATATACATAACAAATAAACACCCCTCACAATAATTAGTAATAACCAATAAAAAAAGTATCTAAAATTTCACCAACAACGAGCTAAAGAAACACCAGGTCAAGGAGTTAAATAGAGCCTAGTTACTATCATTTGAGCTTTCTGAGTCTACCAACCACTATACTCTAGGAACTCCTCTGAGACTAGCTCTGATGAATGCTAACCTAATTAGAAAACAATATTATTTCACCACCCTTCTAACATTTTCCAACATGAATCCACATATTTCCCTTTCATAATTTTCCAAGGCTCTATTGAAATCACTCAACTATCCCATCTATGACAGGTGAAGACATGTGCCACAAGGCATCTTGGAAGAAGGCATATTTGGGCGCCCCAAGGAGAGTTATGACATGTAAGAGAATAAACTATTTTTAGTCAGTGTATGACAAATTCTCTTACAGCTATAAGTACTATCAGTATGACAAATTCTATGACGGTGGTGAACAAGCTTTTTTAAGAAAGAAGTTGTATTCTCTGAGGATGGAGGATGGAGGATCTGTTGCAGATAACCTGAATTCTTTCAACATGTTAGTTGCACAGTTTACATCCATTGGTGTGAAGATGGAGGAGGAGGATCGTTGTATGACCTTGCTTTGTTCTTTTCAAGACTCGTGGGATCATCTTGTTATGGCTATTGGGAGCACCACATCTACTTTTAAAATGGATGAAGTGGTATCTTTGTTGTTAGCTGAAGAGATGCAGAGAAAGTCTTCTGAAGCAGCCAAAGAGGTTCTTGCAGTTTGTGGAAGACCCAAAGAGAAAGGGAAAAAGAAGGACAAGAAAGCTGAGAAGGGTAGATCCAAATCTCCTATAAAGTCTGAGGCTCTCTTTTGGAACTGTGGAAAAACTAGGCATTTTTGAAAGGAATGCAAAGAGGAAAAGAAAAAGAAGAAGAAGAATGTCCTAGACTCAGATTCTGATAAGTCACAAGATATGGTGATGCCTTCATCGCAGCCCTGGCTACACATGCATCTGATGATGTGTGGTTGATTGATTTTGGTGCATCATTCCACATGACCTTGCATTGAAGTTGGTTCATAAAGTATGAAGAGTTCGATGGTGGAAGAGTGTACCTGGGTAACGATTCTCATCTAAAGATTGTTGGCTGTGGAAGAGTCTCAATCCAATTCCCTGATGCATGAGTGAAGGGGATCACCGGGGTCATGTACATCCTAGGCTTGGCACGAAACGTGCTTTCTGTAAGTTGAATGATGCAAGTGTGCAGGTTGTTTTTTCGAAGGATGGATACAAGATGACTAGAGGATCTATGTTGCTTGCAAAGGGTACTCAGATAGGTACTTTGTTTCAGCTGGAGGCATGCACTTCATAGTGCAATAGTTCTTCTAACTTGAAGAAAAGAGCTGCAGTCACTTCATCCCCACCATCTGAACCAACAGTGAAGAAATCTGTTGTAACAAATTCTGATGGTAGTGCATCTTGGGTACCCAAGGGTGCTCATGCTTTGGAAGTTAAGCTTCATGTGGAAAAGAAAATGTTATGGCATAAGAGATTTGGTCACATTGGTGAGAAGGGTCTTAGAACCCTAAAAAATAAAAACCTCATTGAGGAGTTAAATGATTGTAATCTCAAGTTTGACTTTTGCGAACATTGTATATATGGAAAGCAAAATTGTGTTCAGTTTTACTCTAGTTCTCACAAGTCTTCTAGTGTGTTGGACCTTATTCATTCTGATGTGTTTGGTCCTATTAGTGTTCCTTCGATTTCCAAATCTATATATTTTGTATCTTTTATAGATGATTATAGTAGGACATGGATTTATTTTATTAGAAGCAAGTCTAAAGTCTTTGGTCAGTTCAAAGAGTTTAAAGCTTTTGTTGAGAATCAGACTAGTAAAAAGATTAAGTGTTTGAGAACTAACAATAGTGGTGAGTTTTGTTTGGAAGAGGTCAATAAGTTCTATAAAAAGCAAGGGATTGAAAGACATAAGACAACTCCATACACCCCACAACAAAATGGAGTTGCAGAGAGGCTCAATAGGACATTGATGGAGAAGGCTAGGAGTATGCTTAGTGGAGCAAGCCTCGAACAAAAGTTTTGGGCTAAAGTTGTAGCCACTGCTTGCTACCTGGTAAATAGGTCTCCTTCATTAGTTCTTGTTAGTAAAACACCTATGGAGGTGTGGTCGGGTAAGAAGCTTTCAGTTAGACATCTTCGTGTTTTTGGTTGTGAGGCATATGCACATGTGCCTAGGGAGAAATAGTCTAAATTGGAGAACAAAGATGTTAAATGTATTTTCATTGGCTATGGTGTGGGTGTGAAAGGATACAAGATTTGGAATCTTGTAGTTGAAAAAGTGTTGTATAGCAGAAGTGTTATTTTTAGAGAGCTAACACCTTCTCCCGTTGTTCTACAACTAGAAGAAATAGAAAAGAAAGAGGATGTGGTTTAGTTTCCTTCTACCCCTGAGAAGACTGAACCGACAGACCCTATGAGCCCCGATGATGAGGAGAGCTCTAGCAGCTCTGAAAGTTCAGAAGAAGAAGCAGAACCTCAACCTCAGCCATTGAGGAGGTCTACACGAACAAGGAAGCAACCTGATAGGTTTGGTTATTCATTGATTGATTCTAGTTGTGCTTTTGCCTTGCTTACTAACACTGATGAGCCTATAACTGTGACAAAGGCTATGGGCATGAAAGATGCAGGTTCCTGGAAGGTGGCCATGGAAGATGAGATGGCCTCTTCGGAGAAGAATAAAACATGGGACTTGGTGCCTTTTCCTGAAGGACGGAAACCTGTTGGATGCAAATGGGTGTTCAAGAAGAAATTTGGTGTAGATAGCAGTGTTGAAAAGTACAAGGCTAGACTAGTTGCAAAGGGGTATTCACAAGTGAAGGGAATTGATTATGGTGAAATTTTCTCTCCCATTGCAAAGCTGGCATCTATTCGGTTCCTATTATCTCTTGCAGTAGCTTATGACTTAGAGGTGGAGTAGATGAATGTGAAGACAACATTCCTTCATGGTGATTTGGAGGAAGAGATTTACATGTCACAACTAGAGCATTACATAGAGAAAGGTAAAGAAAATGTGGTTTGCAAGTTGAAAAAGTCTTTGTATGGTTTGAAGCAGTCTCCTAGGATGTGGTACTTGAAGTTTGATGCCTTTGTGTTGTCGGTTAGATTTCTAAGATTGAAATCAGATCATTGTGTGTATTATATGTTATCAGGAAAATTAGATGAAATAAATAAGCATATCAAACCCAATAACACAATGAAATATACAAATAAGAAGATTGAACAACTAAAGCACAAACCTCACAAACCTTGTTATCCTACGGCTTCCATTGTTTGCCTAGTCTCGATCGATCTTTTGTGATGAAAGTTGCCCTCAGGAAGTACACTTCCTTTCATCATTCTTCAAGATGGCGATGGAGAAATGACTATGATACTTTATTGCTATGAAGATGAGCTTCAAAACAATGAGGGTGATCTCAAGAAAATGGATAGTAATGGGGTGCCAAAGGCGCACTAGTAATTCGACAGAGTAATTGTATTAAAAGCTTAGATTATAGAAATGGAAGAATAAGGCTCCATTTATAGACTCAGAAGAGAAGAGATCAACAGTTGAGAAGAAGTAAGAAGATTAACGGTTGAGGAATGTGAGCGAATAGAAAGAGGACAAGTGTCCAAGCTCCATCATGCAACAGGGGAGTTAACAGAATAGATTGAAGAGTTAACAGAATTGATTGAGGAGTTGACTGAATAGATTGAAGAGTTAACTCAATGGACTAATCAGTTAACTGGGTTAGTTGGGGAGTTGACTGAATTGACTAATTAGTTAAGTGAATTAATTGATTAGTGAACTCAAATGACTAATTAGTTAACAGATTTGATTGATGACTTAACCAATTTTGACTGGAGGATAAATAGGACATGTGGGTGAGGGAATATTAGCTAATTAAATATTTAGAATATTTAATTACATGTGCAACATGGTGATGTGGAAAAGGTGAGGTGGAAAAGTGAGGTGGATTGGTGAGGTGGATTTATGGAATTAGGACTTAGGGTAGAGGAATTTAGGATTGATTAAATAATTTAGGATTATTTAATTATGTGAGACATTAGAAGAATTTAGGGAATTTAATTAAATAAATTTATTTTATTTAATTATGGGATAATGAATCAATCAAATAAACTTAGAATATTTATTTAATTGATAGAAGAAAATAAGAATTAAGATAAATATTAAAATATTTACTTAATTCGGCATGAGCCAATTTTAGGTGTATACATTTTGCCCCTCTTTGAAGCAATGTGTTTTACCATGTTGTTTCAAAGAAAAAGATTGTCTGACAATGATACATGCCCCAGTTTGCCCCTGGTACAAGTTTGACGACAGGATGCCCCCTTGGGAGATTGGACGGGGAAGCCAAGGTGGATGGCGTGAGACAGACAACCTCACGATGAAGAAGGTGAAAAATAGGTTAGAATGAAGAAATTGGTTGAAGAAAGAGCAGAATGATATGTGATGCAAGAGAAAATGTTAACACATACAAGCAAGTGAGCAAGTATGCACAAATGATACAAGAACAAACAAGGTATTGCCCCTATCCAGCTATAAACCAATGATTAATCAATAATGATATGCGACATTGTTGCCATGGCAGGGAATGATAGATCCCTAGAGCAACCTGATAGGATAGTGTCTGGTTTCATAAAATGAAACATGTCATGTAAGACGCATGTGTTGGTCTGATTTCAACAATGCAACATCATGTATAAGACAATTGATTGAGTATAATTGATTGAGTTGGTTTATGACTAGACAAGGATCAAGACCACTGATTGTGATTGGATCATTTGACAAGATGACTTGACATGATCGGTATGGATTAAGGATAGACTTGCATTTGGATCATTGCTTAGACTGACAGTAAGAATTGTTGACGAGAGATATGATGATAGATAGAAAGTTGAATGATAGAAGAATGACTCACAAGCTTTGTTTGGAAACATTGATACTCTGCATAGAAATTTTATTGCATGGGATATGGATGCTTTGTGGATGCTTTCTAGATGTGAAGGATTTTGCGAATGGTTTGCAAATGGTTTTGCCATCTTGATATTGCAAGTATTTTGAAGTGCTTATTTCATCATTGGGCTTTTATTATGTTGTAAGAAAATACAAGCATCTAGGTATAATTGAACCAAAATGACCTGAGTATCACTTACATGGATTTTGATTTAGAAAGTTAATACAAGCATCTAGGTATAATTGAATCTAGATGACCTGAGTATTTCTTGCGTATCAACAGACAAGAATTATACATGTTTCATGTTAGACCCCTGATGTCTTTGGTGATCATTATGTTGATCATGTCTTTAGACAAGGCTTCACATTACTAAAGATAAACCCACAAGCAACAAACAAAGAAAATGATTATGCCCCCATCATAGCATCTCTAGCTTTTGGCATCCTCGAGTAGCATAGAAAGACATAATAACAAAAATCAAGACTTTAAGATGCAACTAATCAAAACAAAACATTCTTGCATTAGATGTATCTTTCTTGCCATAATTTAGATAGAATCATGTGGATCGGTTTGCTTGTGTACTTACTTTGCTTTGGATAGGTTGATGTCTTGCGTCAAAACTTTTGTTTGAAAGTGGGCTCTGATTTGCACTTGCTTGCCTGGTGAGGGATACCACAATCATTATTGGTGAAAACGGACCCTAAGGGACTAACCTAGTACCTCGGGGGTACATTTGATAATGGTCTTGCCTACGTGATGACGCAGAGGCCACGTAGTTCAAGACTTGGACTATGGATGGACTAGAGGATAGACAACAAGATATGGGATGGAGGGAAAGGAGCCTCGAGGGTGCATTGATAATGGCCTTGCCTACGTGACAACACAGAGGCAGCGTAGTTCGGGGTGAACCCCATGATACTGACTATAGACGCTATGCTAGGCTGACACTATGGATAGGATGTGGGATAGCTTTAATGCTTGATACTGATGACAAGGAAACACCATGGAGAATCAAATGTATGAGTGAAAAGGAATGGAATGGGTAGGTATGATGATGGGCAATAGTGGATAGAAGGAATGCATACGAAAGAAGGTAAGGATGTGATTGCCAAGGACTAAGTCGTATAGGAATAACATGCCCCATTGTAGGTAGAATACTTAGGAATTTACATGGAAACGTTTGTGATGATAGGAGGATAAGAGGATAATGAAGGATTGGTGTGGCTTGGAGGGATAAGGTATGTCAAGAGACATCTAAAACATTTGTCAACATTGTGCCCCCAATATTTATCAAGAGCAGAAAATAGAGGAATGGAAGATTAGGACGGATGGATTTGACAGTATAGGTATGTAATGGATAGAGGGATAGGATATGAAATGGTATGGAATGAAATTGATAGGAGAGGAGTGATATGCCGATGAGACAAGGTGATCCCAATTATAGGTGACATAGAAGATCAACTTACACACGATGCCTGTTTGCCAGGTTTTCATCATGATACTTATCCAAGGCGCCTGTTTGTCAGGTTTTCACCACTGGATGAAAGGATTTTTCTTTACTTTTTTCTTTTTAGATAGGAGAAGGTGGATGGATGTTGTCGCACAGGCTATGTCAAGTGTTCTCACAAATGTTGGTAGGGGATTGCATGAAAGTGATATGGCGTAGGTAGACAGTGGATTATGATGCAGAATATGGAGGGAAGGCTTATGCAAAAGCATGGACCATAGGGATAAGATGAGGAAGATATGTAGGATAATAGTGGAAGGAAGGGGAGATGGAGGTATATGAAAATGTTGTGGAATGGAGGGGAATCATGACCAACAGTTGCACATACCATGATAAACATTGAAGATGGTGATGGGAAAGTAGTGTAGGAAGCAACGGAGACTTTTGCTTGTGGATGAATGACTTAGGCATGTAGGGATCCACATAGACTGTGTAATTTTCTGATTGTTGCTTGTCATGTGGGATGGAAGAATTTGAGATTTATGGATGGAATGGGAGAAAGTAGATGGTTGAGATTCTTGAGAGGTGGATGCCTCATGTAACTTGAGGGCTATTTTCTTAGGTACCCAAACCATTTTGCTTTTAGATAGTACCTGTGGAGGTATGGGCTTGGGTGTATATAGCTTTTGTGTAGCTTCAGAGGTAATTATTTGTTGGATGCGGACCCACACCTTTTTTAGTTTGGCATATAGGTGTGTGGGTGCATGCAGCTCTAGAGAAGGATGTTTCTTTGATTCTTGGCTTTTGTATCCCAAGTCATGAGGACTCTTAAGATTTTTGATTTCATAGGTAGAGGTATCCAAATGTTTGTCATTGAATCTTTTGGGATGGTGGAAATAGAGTTGGTGGAAGTTCTTTGCTTAGACAACATGTGCATCTGTTGGTCATGATTTGGATTATTAGAGAATTCATAGACAGAAGGATACGGTGTTGGAAGAAGTGGTGGTAAAATGCATGGAGGGATGTTAGGAGTTGGAATTAGCGGAGGTATATTGGATGGTGGATGGTGTATGGTCACATGCTTTTGGGATGTGTATGATAAGGGAGGTGGGATGGCGACATAGGTTTTGCGGATATGATGGTTTTTGCGATGGAAAGTGGGGGATTTAGGAGGCATGGAGGAAATACCAACATCTTGAGTTTGTTCCCCTTGGGGTACATATCCAAGGCCGTATGAATGAGGAGGAATATTGACATGGACGGGCTCCAAAGAACCTTGTTCGTGAAGGCCTAAGCCTTTACCTTGATAGTTCATATGTTGGAGCATGTGGTGGACAGAGGGATTATGTATAGGTGGAACACTAGACACAAGTTCCTTATTGGATGGAGAAGGTGAGATAGAGGATAATGGTTGCTGGTGTTCTAAGGAGAAACACTCATGCATGAAGGCGATAAGACTAAGGATATATGGTGGGGGATTTACAGCATGGTCGATAATGGATGGCAGATGATGCTTGCTTGGGAGGCAAGTGTCTCATCGAGGGAGGTGGAAGTTGTTGGATTCTGTATATGACTAGATAGGGTTATAAACTCAGGACCATGGAACACATAAAGTGGACTAAGAGGATCATCATGGTTTGTTTGATCATAGATAGGCTCTTCATCATAGATGGGGTTTTGATCATAGATACGATTTAATGTGATGGTATTAATGTGTTCGTGTATAGGTTCTTCATCAACGATAATATCTTGATCATAGAAAAGATATAGGTTATGGAGATGCCAGAATTGGATCTCTAGCTCTTGTATAGGATCAAGTTGCTCATGGATAGCTTCTTCATCAAAGTTAGTATCTTGATCATAGAAAAGATATGGGTTATGAATGGTTTGAAGTTGGATTTCTGACTCATGTACGGTAGAGGATCATCGAAAAGATAGAGGTTATGTATGGGTCAGATGGGAGTACTTTGATCTTGATTTAGACAAGGGGTTGATGTTTTCACATGCTCTAAAATGTGTTCTTGACATAATGCTTGAGGTGCTTGAATTGGAGTGGAGGTAGAAGACTTGTGGATAGTCTCATGGTCAACAACATGGATGTTCGATGGACCTTGACTTTGGTTCATGGTAGGAGGCTCTTCGATAAGCTCAAGGGGTTGCGGATTACATGAAGGATTTTTGGTAAGGTCAAGGACTGGAATTTTGGGACATGGTTGACTCTCTGCTAGTAGCCCTTGGATCACATCATTGGTAGGTGTATGGGTAGAGGAGTGAGCAAACGGATGAGTGGATTTCGAGTTCTCCATAGCTTTTCTTTTGTTGTATAAATTTGGAAAAACTCTTTTCCATAAATCATCCAAGGATTCCTTGGTTGTTGGTTTAGAGCTTGGGGAACTCAGTAGCGGTGTTGGCGTAGGACTGGTCTATTTTGGAATATGTGTCTTAGAAGATGGTGAAGGACTAGTAGACAGAGTGGTATACAATTTCCAACTTGAGGTGGTGCCTGCCTTGTCATGAGCATCATTAAGACGGGAAAAGGATGTATGAGTTTGGGGCGAGGCATAGCTAGTACTGGTCTATTCAGCTTGCAAGATTTCCATTTCTTGTTGTAAGACTTGGAGCTCTTGAGCAATTGCCATACAATCTTAGGGCGAGGGACCTAAGGTTATTTGCAATTGCAGGTATTAGAGTTTCTAAGCAAGTTCTTCTAATTGGTTTGTCATCTTTACATAAACTGATAGAAGGCTGAAAAAGCTTACTATTTTGGATGCATAGTTTTAGAAGGTAAACGCACAGCAAGTCAAGGTAAATGCACAATTCTAGCAGAAGATAAATGTGGAGCTCTGGTTTCTTCGAATGATTTTGCAAATTTTTTGACACGTTTTTCAGTATGTTTTGGTTTCTTGGTTGCAAGGAGGTCTTTTGATATGATTTTTCTCAATTATGGCAAGAAGACACAACAAACACAAAGAATGTTTTCATGGTTTTTTTATTTTTTTGTGATTTTTTTACTCCTTTTTACTAAAAGAAAGCAAGTACAAATCCTAGGCTAGATGGGACAATATAAACTAAATTCTCACTATTTCTAGTTGAGGCATCTTCGGGAGGTGATAATCGTCCTTCCCTGCACTGGCTTATAGGGGTTTTTGGCTATTAAAATAGGGATGATTAGTAAGTGCAACCGTTCGAGTGGTTATACATGCGGCAGCGCTACTCTCCATTATGGAGTCCCCCAGCCTTCAAGGGTTGCGCCTTGGAGGGTTTTGGGGGAGGTTGGTTGTCAATATAACACAACTTCACTCGTTGTTTGAAGCTTTCACTCCAAACACAATTTATTTTGAGTGGCTTGGCAGAGCTTGGCTTTAGCCTGTTACCACTTAGGGTCATTCCTACTTGGACAGGCGGGCATCCAAGGGAAGGACCTTCTAAAGGTTATACAAGCAGAATGACAAGTCTGGCATTCTGGTCACCCAATAAAGGGGAGAGCATAAGCCTATTGTCATTCTAAAAACATAGTAAACAGTGGTTTATCCAATCCTAATTAAAATGAGAAAAATTATATGCATTATTCTACTTGGGCACACACACAGTTGTTAACTTTGAAATGATTAGGAGATAGCAATGATTCTTTCCTTTATAAGATAGCAATATTCTTAATTGAAAGAGATAGAAATATAGCAATGATCAATGATACCAAGATAGCAATGATTCAGTTACCACCCTCCTAGTTAGAAACTATGTGAGATTTGCATGCATAATTTTACCTTCCTAATCAGAGCTAGATTAAAATTGTATGCAAGTTGCATGAACAATGGTTTACTCCTTCCTAATTAGAACTAGATGAAAATTGTATGCAAGTTGCATGAACAATGGTTTACTCCTTCCTAATTAGAGCTAGATGGAAATTGTATGTAAGTTGCATGAGAATGCCTAAATCAGTCATATTCAACACTTAGTGAAAAAATGATTGTCTTCAGTGGATGTTTTGCACCAAAACTGGGTTAATATTCTCCTGATGTCCACCTATAGTCCACGAAAACAAAAATTGAATCAAGAAGTTTGCAAATCAAATGTTTAGGTGAAAAACACATAATCTGAAAAATTTCATGAAAATATGATTTTAGACAGCAAAATATATATATGAAAATCATAATCTACATGAAATTCTATGCTGTTTTAAAAACAAATTCATGAAAATTCGATTAAAAAAGCAAAAGTTATGGTTGTTTGAAGTTTCTAAGCAAATGGGTGGTTTGACTGATTATACCTAATGAAATTAATCAAATAGGCTACAAATACCTTCACCACTGTGAAGTTTGTCAAATCACCTTTCCAATGACTATAAATTTGCGAAAATCTAACCTTTCTGCAAAAAGTTATGCTAAAAAGTAAAAAAAACACCTATTTTAACAAGTAAGAGCAAACTAGATAAACTGATAACCCCTAGTGGTTAAGTGGCATTCTGATCATATACACTGTTGGAATGTTGCAGTCAAGTTTGATATTAAGGTCTAAATAGGCCCCTGGTCCTCCATGTGACCAGGGGCTGAGGGCCCTAAAAAAAAACTAAAAAAAAAAAATTAAAAGAAATTTTTAACCTAAAACTAAAGGTAATTAGGGTTTTTTTTATATGTTTTGTTGTTATTATTTTTGTTTTGTTTTGGTGTTTTGGCTGTGTTGTGTGTGCAAGTGGAGGTGGGGAGGTGCTGGTTAGGTAGTGGTGGGCACAGGTGGAGTAGAGCAGTGGGGTGATTGAGGGCAGAGTGGTGGCGGAGGTACAGGGTGTAGGAAGGGAATTGCACGCGGGCGGCGGTGGTGGAGCAGGCAGTAGGGCGGGTGGCGGACGGTGAAGCAGGCAACAGGGTTTGGGCCCGGGTGGTAGAGCAAGGCAGTGGCGGGATCGAAAGCAGGGAGAGGAGGGGAAGCGGGGAGGGGGCTACGGGGGAGTGGGGAAGGGAGTGATGGGAGTGGGGAAAGGGGAAAGGGGAGCGTGGGACAAGGGGGAGGGGGTTTTGTAGTAGGGGGTAGGGATCGGGGGGTAGGCAGGGGCGTAGGGCAGAGGGGAGCAGGGATTCTAGGAGGGGGGCTACTAGGGAGCAAGCAGGGGCTTCGGCCACTGTCTGTGTTAAGTTTTTTTTATTTTTATTTTTATTTTTTATAAAATGTAATCAAATAACAAAAAATGAACTATATTTTTTTTTTAATTTTGTTTGCTATAAATTTTTTTTGGACTCTGTGATTTTTTTTATTTGTTTTTTTCTGTATATATATTTTTTTAATTTATTAAATTTAGTTTAATAATAATAATAAAGAATGGATACTTTAAAAAAACCAAAAGAATTGGTTCTGATTTTGAGTTTTTTTTAAACAAAACAGAAAAATAAATTAATTCTAAAAGTTGCCTACAATTTTTTTTTTATTGTTTATATTTTTTTATTTTTGCAAAAATAGGCTGAAAAATTCAAAAAAATTTCAAGTAACGAAAACTAAACAAATTATATATTATTTCTTACCTCTAAGGCCTTCTGGACTCAACAGTGAGCTCAATTTGTGTGTAGGAAGTCATTTGGGAAAGTTGCTTGCCAAATGTATAACAAAACACACCTGAATCTGTGACAAAATAAACTCAACAAATACTCACAAAACAAGATGGGTTAGATCACGGTGAGCGCCAAAATGTTATCAGGAAAATTGGATGAAATAAATAAGCATATCAAACCCAATAACACAATGAAATATGCAAATAACAAGATTGAACAAATAAATCACAAACCTCACAAACCTTGTTATCCTACGGCTTCCATTGTTTGCCTAGTCTTGATCAATCTTTTGTGATGAAAGTTGCCCTCAGGAAGTGCACTTCCTTGCTTCATTCTTCAAAATGGCGATGGAGAAATGGCTATGATACTTTATTGCTATGAAGATGAGCTTCAAAACAATGAGGGTGATCTCAAGCAAATGGATAGTAATGGGGTGCCAAAGGCGTGCTAGTAATTCGACAAAGTAATTGTACTGAAAGCTTAGATTATAGAAATGGAAGAATAAGGTTCCATTTATAAACTCAGAAGAGAAGAGATCAACAGTTGAGAAGAAATAAGAAGATCAACGGTTGAGAATGGTTGAGGAATGTGCGTGAATAGAAAGAGGACAAGTGTCCAAGCTCCATCATGTAACAGGGGAGTTAACAAAATAGATTGAAGAGTTAACAAAATTGATTGAGGAGTTGACTGAATAGATTGAGGAGTTAACTCAATGGACTAATCAGTTAACTGGGTTGATTGGGGAGTTGACTAAATTGACTAATCAGTTAAGTGAATTAATTGATTAGTGAACTCAAATGACTAATTAGTTAATAGATTTGATTGATGAGTTAACTAATTTTGACTAGAGGATAAATAGGACATGTGGGGGA
This sequence comes from Cunninghamia lanceolata, assembly GCA_027924645.1. Lineage (NCBI taxonomy): Eukaryota > Viridiplantae > Streptophyta > Pinopsida > Cupressales > Cupressaceae > Cunninghamia > Cunninghamia lanceolata. Next base: position 6,992,185 of record BSBN01000459.1, on the reverse strand, counting down.
GGGAATATTAGCTAATTAAATATTTAGAATATTTAATTACATGTGCAACATGGTGAGGTGGAAAAGTGAGGTGGATTGGTGAGGTGGATTTATGGAATTAGGACTTAGGGTAGAGGAATTTAGGATTAATTAAATAATTTAGGATTATTTAATTATATGAAACATTAGAAGAATTTAGGGAATTTAATTAAATAAATTTATTTTATTTAATTATGGGATAATGAATCAATCAAATAAACTTAGAATATTTATTTAATTAATAGAAGAAAATAAGAATTAAGATAAATATTAAAATATTTACTTAATTCGACATGAGCCAATTTTAGGTGTATACATTATAAATTTGACAATGATCGCATTCTCATTATTGCATTGTATGTTGATGATACATTGTGGATTGGGAATGGTAAGAATATAATTTCTGAATTGAAGTCTCAGTTGTCAATGCAATTTGAGATAAAAAATCTAGGGGCAGCCAAGTTCATTCTGGGAATGGAAACCAGAAGAGACAGAACTAACAGAAAACTTTGGTTAACCCAGAGTAAGTATGTAAAGACTGTGTTGGATAGGTTCTGCATGGCAGATTGTAGACCATTGTGTGTTCCTATTTCTTTGGGGACAAATTTGTCTGTTAATGATTGTCCAAAATCTCCTAGTGAGGTGGAGGACATGAGCAGAGTACCTTATGCTAATGTTGTTGGCAGTTTGATGTATGCTATGGTCTGCACAAGACTAGACATTACCTAAGTAGTGGGAGTCCTTAGTTGATTTATGGCTAATCTTGGATGGGTACATTGGGATGCAGTAAAGAAAGTGTTCAGATATTTGAGGGGTACTTCCAAGTATCCCATATGCTATCATGGTAATTCTATAGGACCTCCGCATTCAGTTTGTATTCGTGGATTCTGATTGGGTGGGTGACATTGACAGTAAGAAATCCACCAGTGCTTACGTGTTTACTATGTTTGGTGGTGCAATTAGTTGGATGAGTAAGCGGCAACCTGTGGTCGCTTTGTCCATGACAGAAGCTAAGTATATGGCAACAACTCATGCTTGTAAGGAAGCCATTTGGCTTAAGAGATTGTTATCATATATTGGTGTTGACGCAGGATAGATTACGATTTGTTGTGACTGTCAGAGTGCAATTTGCCTAGCAAAGAATCTAATTTTCAATGCCAGAACAAAGCATATTGATGTACAGTTTCATTTTGTGCAAGACATGGTAGAGTATGGGAAGGTGAATTTGGAGAAGGTAGACACTTCGAAGAATGTTGTGGATGTATTGACAAAACCAGTGGGTATAGACAAGTTCAGATGGTGTTCGGAGTCTATGGGCCTCTCAGCCTATAGCAGTTAAACCATGTTATTTCCATTGGCTCTTACAAGGTGTTCGACAAGTGGGAGAATGTTGGGAATAACAAGTTTAGATGGTGTTCGGAGTCTATGGGCCTCTCAGCCTATAGCAATTAAACCATGTTATTTCCATTGGCTCTTACAAGGTGTTCGACAAGTGGGAGAATGTTGGGAATAAGGTGTCTCAACCTTGGTAATTCCTTGCATTTATTTATTGTAATATATTTATTTATTGCCTATTGTGTAATTAGGATGTAAATCCTATTTTGTTATCTTATGGGAGTTAGCACAGATCAGTGTCATCCTACGTGGAAGGTGACCACATGTAATTTTGTCCTTCCATGAGGAGATAGGCATCCCACTTAGTGGTAGAGGTATTATGCCATGTGTCGGCACTTTGACTAGTGTGTAAGTGAATCTTGACCAAAATGGTTATGACAGATTCATATGACAGAATCTATGATGCGTAAGAGTCAAAAATGGAATGTTCTATGACATGTGAAGACATGTGTCACAAGGCATCTTTGGGTGACCCAAGGAGAGTTATGACATGTAAGAGAATATGCTATTTTTAGTCAGTGTATGACAGATTCTCTTACAGCTATAAGTATTGTCAGTATGATGGATTCTATGACAGTCGTAAGATACGTAAGAGCATCTGTCATTGCCCAACTTGGTAATAGGTGACCATATTGGGATGGGGTGATATGACAAGTGTCATGACCATGCTACAGTGTTGGACAAGTGTCCCTAGGCGTGGGTTTTGGGCCATGAGGCTAAGTTGGACACCCATCTCAAGGAAAGTTTATTTTTGCCTTGTAAAGTTCTATTTAAGTAGGTGCTTTGAGAGGAGATGATTTATGTGATTGACATGTATTGTTATGCTGCCGGTTTGTCTCCAAATACGAGTATTGAAGACCCCTGTAAAGACTTGCATTGCAAGTGTGTTTTAAACCTTGTTGTTTAGATTATACATTGTGCAGGTTTTGGAGTGTGGGGTTTTTCACCCGTAAAGATTTTCCCCACGTTATATCCTGTCTCTCTCTTCTGTCTTACATTCTTGTGTTGTGTATTGCTGCAATATCTCCATTGTTATATTAATAACACTATAATTGTAAAAGTTAAAAAGAATTTGCACTCTTCTTTCCTCTTTAGATTAGTGTAGGAAGCGATTTCCGCACACCTAGCTTCCTTTCAATTCTATGCGGGAATTGGATTTAATTTATGTTTTAAATTAATTTAAGTGAATGAATTATTTTTCTCTTGTTCCTTTTGTCCTTTTATTACAGTGAATACTTTTAAATGTTTAGAATTAAAATTATTCAATCTTTAGACGTTTACCTTAATTTAATTTAGGAACTTTGGAAAAACTATTTTAGTGAAATCTTAGTCATGCATTTAAATATTGTTTTAAATTCTATAGGAAGTAATATGCAAGTTTTTATGTTAAGTTATTTTTCAACTCTCTTATAGTTGATGAGATGGTGTTATGTTGTCGAAATCACTATAAATATTATTTCATTTCATCCTGTTATGCTGTCAAATTTTTCCTAGACTTAGATGGATATATTTATTTAATTAAATTCGATTATTTACCCTTTTTGCATTAGATGCTTGATTAATTGATTTAGGTGAATTTTGATTATGGAATTAATTCAATGCTTATTTTTGTTAGTTGATAGTTATTCTAAGGTTAGATTTTGATTTATATTGAAATCATTCCACCTCGTTTAGTAAACCCTAGGGTTGGATCCCAAAACAAGAACCAACCCTCTTAGCATCGCTTCACGCGACGCATACCCCCTTAGTGGCTATCACCTCGTAGGGATTGCGAATTGAGATCACATTATCCCAATTGAGATTGACTTCCCCACCTTCTGGCGACATGCCCAACATAGGTTGCTGACGCAACTACGTTACATGCATGGTCACCGAGCGCACTTGATGCACGCGAGAGGGTTTGTAGAGTCGGGTGGAAATTTTTTTGATATTTCGTGTCATGACCACATGAAAAATGTGGACATGACACATGTGTAGTGTGTCATGACCACATGGCAAATGTGGGCATGACAATCATTAAATCTTACAATTGGCATGCTCATCCCAAGTAAAAGCACTATAAAATCATATACAAAGTCCATTGGCATTCATATCATAATACATCCAATTACAAGTTACAATAAACATGTACAACAAGAATAAATAAATCAATGCACTCATTAGTCACACGAACCAAGTGGTCCTCCACCTGCGAGCCGAGAGACGGGAACATGGACCAGGTGCTTTTCCACCCAACCATGAAGCAAGTACACTTCTCCGGATCCCTTCATAAAATGAAGGAAACCCAGCCCTGCATGAAATGTCTAGCTACCTTGAAACAATAGGCAGGAGGGAACACCCAATGTAACCTTAATGTTTGAATGTGCAATTCTAAATAATGAAATGTAGATTGTCTCACAACAGGATGTGGCAGAGAGATATATAAATAAGTTTGCTAGACAAAATAAACATTTTTTTCAATGTTAGATCATTTAGATCTAAACCTTTGAACATAGTAACCTAATTCAATTTCCGAAAAGAGGAAAAGCCATCTCTAATAATACACATTCGGTATCCTAGCCAAGAAAGTAACCCAAACACATTCCTAGATAAAAATCTACCTTCTTTCCCTAAATAAACAAGTAATTAAATAAATAAATAAATGAATAAAATAAATAAATCCAAAATCACCTATGACCATTTCTAATCCCTTTTCCATGCATCAATCATGAAAACACACCTTTCAAGCAATAATCCATCATTTGTTCATACAATTGCATCTATAAAACTATTAAATTGATTTCATTTCCTAATTCATATTTCATTCTATTTCCATAACATGTATTGAATTTTCTAAATCATTCTAATCAAGTATGCCAATTTGTTTTTAGAAGTTTTAATAAGATAATGATATTTACATCTCAGAATTTGCTTCATCACACTAATATATGAAGAAAAGATAAATTTAACATATAATCTATTCATTCTAATATTCAAAAAATAATAAGTTTTTAAATTAATTTAACAGTCTTACTATGATAGTTGTGATAGTAAGCTGAAGAAACTCATTAATAAGCTTACTGTCGCATTGGCAATAGGAACTACAGAAGGTCATAAACAGGTTACTGTCGCACTTGCGACAGGATCTACAGAAATGTCACAGACAGGTTATTGTCGCACATACGACAAGAACTATAGAAAGTCAGATTTTACAAGTCACTATCTATCTAGCAACAATAATTAAACAGGTCTGAAGTAACATTAAAATTCATTACAGACAACTTCAATAGGAACTCTAAATTTAATTGAAAGAGGCATAACACTTGTTTATAGGAAACTCAAAATTAGTTTGCAATGACTAGACTTTAACAAAACTAAACTGGCAGTCAGATTTCTTGACTCGGGTCTGATTCACATAGAGACACAAGAGCATAATTGTAATCGGCCAAGGTTAGGAATAAATCAAATTAGACGGTAAGTTAGAAACTGGCTAAGGAAGTCAGTAATAGATGGCTAGATCAAATCCATGACAGGAAAAGAGGAAGGTGACTGGGTCTAACACCCATGCAGCCAAAAATGCAGCGCCTTCTTGCTGGTTAGCAGGTCGAATCACATCAATACAATAGATAAAGAAGACTCATTGGTGGTAGAAGATAAAACTAAAGGGGTCAATTAGAACAAAAGAGGCAAAATGTAGGCCTGGGTCTACTACTCAATGACCAAATAAGAGGGAGGTCGATGCCAGGAAGAGGGAATTGATCCCCCACACACACATGGCAGAAAAATAATAGTTTACAATCCAAAATTAATCTATATTTTAATAGTTTTTAACAACCCTATTTCTTGCAATGAAAAACTTAGGAAAATACCTGGATTTGCTTGTTAGAGAGGAGTTTATTCCTTGTTACAGTCATTGGTTTCTCAACTCCCTTGTTGCTGATCAGAACAGCAAGAAACCTACTTCTATCTGCTGCCTAAAATGTGCCTTCTCTGCTTCATTTCATAGTTCTACTGATATGATATTTCCCTATCTTTGTTGATCCTTCGATGCTCAGATTATCACTCAAAAAATAATTACCTCTACTGCCAAAGTCGTTGTCCCATCCTCTGCTCCATTTTTCTTCTTTTATTCCCAAACATATCTTATTTTGGGCATTTGATATTTAGGTATTCCTTTTGTTTATGCAATCTAATTCTACTTCAGTTTGCATGCTGAAGAACTCACCAAAAAGAAAAATATTATTTATTATTTCTGTCATTTGCATGACAATTAGTTATTTAATTTGAATTCCAAATATAATATCAATAAGTTATTAAATCAATTTATCTATTTATAATAAAATACAATCGTTTAATTTAGAACAAGAACTATTTGTAAATATAATAATAATAATATTAACTATCTATTTTAATTAAGCGCAATCACTCAAGAGTAATTTTAATAATAATAATAATAATCTATTGCATTTTTATCACAATTATTTTAAATCTAATATTAGATATTGTCTTCCAAACATCTGTAATACAAGAAATAGAAAAGCACTTATCTATTTTATTATTTAAATAATTTAGTTACACTAATTTAAAATACACCATTTAAATTTAATCAACACAACATTTAATATTAAATAAAATAATGCATTTAAAATAAACTTTTTATGTAATGTCCCCTTCTAGTAAGCTCAAATTGTTCACAACCTTGCACAATTTCAACTTACAAAAAGGAAACATTAGTATTCAATTTTTCCTTTTTATATCATAATTAGAACTCACAAGTAAAGTATTAATCCATATTCTTTCCGCATTTGTCTTTAAGCATTATAATCGTGATTTCATAGTTATTCCATATTCACATTCATAGACTTCATGTTCTATCCTAGAGAGAATCGTGAGTCACCCTATCATTAATCGATCCCTAATTCCATGAGCACGGTTTGTTAAGGTGCCATTAACCATCCCATACAGAGGCCCGATGGCTTCACACTACACCTGAGGTACTTCACCATTCGGCTCAAAACACTTCATGCTACACCTATAATGCCCCGCCATGCAACCCTAAAGATAAGTTTAACTAAGCAATAAAAAGGGTGAAATATTTTTTTTTTAGATAGAAGTAATGATAACAAAACATAACGCAGACTAATAACAACAAAGTTAAACTAACATCTCTAGGGATTACATATTTGCATTATTGCAAATTAACAATAATCAACAACATACAAGATTTAATCAATCAAATGAATTAAACTAAAATTTTAGATTACAACATCAGATGAATATATCAACATTTTTGTGATCAAGATTACAAGTACAAAATAGTTTATCTTACAAGAGGAATTATATAGTTTCATAGTTACGAAAACTCTTTCTTTTTGAATACATCAAATTACATAATGAATTCCATTGATACACAGATCTAGATGCAAATAGTACAAATATCTATCTTCAAATACAAGTGCAAATTTGGAAACATTAGAGATACAACTTCTTTACACACGAGTCATGGCGCCAGAAAACTAATAGAATAAAGCACAACCACCCGACCATGTGAAACCCTGAGGTCCACCCCTGTGCTAGGAGATAACAATAAGGTCCCACTAAGCAAAGACACAAGAAGTCAATAGGCTAATAGGGGCAAGGACTACACATGACTCCAATACAACACTGGTTGAAATGAACACCACAAGCAACGCAAACAACACTTTTAGAGGCAAATACACAATGAAAGAGGAAAACACAATTAGAGAATGCTAGGTTGCAGTAGGGAGAGTGTCATCGCATGGTCCTAGCATAGGTTATCCAAGCTGTCTCTCTCTAAAAACTGGCCCCCATCTATGGTTATCCTAGCAGCCTCTCTCTAAGCACCGGCCACATAGGATGACACATGCAGAACTGACACATCCTCTCATGAAGACAAGGAGGTCGATCATGCCAACCATGGCCTTCTCATCCCATCCTTAGCCTGAACGAACACTACAGGCATGGGTGAGGAATCCAATTATCTTATTTAGTGTGGAAACTACCCAACCCTCTAAATTTATTATTAAGTTATCACTGGATTAAAAACTTCCAATGGGTTACCCTGGCAGCCACTTTGGGCACCGACCCCACATTGAAAGCCACTCCCCTACCTACATCTAGAAGACCCTAAAATATAAAACAAGACAATTACCATCACAATGACAAATAACATATACAATGCAAGGCATTTACCTTCTTGCATACAAAAATAATCATGGGGACGAATTCTTATATCCTTGGCCCAAAACATAAACCAAGCATGAACTATCACATTTTCATCATGATGCATTTACAATACAAAATACACATCATTTCACATCACACAGAGCAATGAATTATTCATCTTGCATAGTCATCATAACCACATGAATAGGAGGCAACATTGCAAGCATGCAGTTCATTCAATTCACATGATGCAAACATAGCCAACCCCCACACAATCACACCCTCCTAGGCCTCTAGAAACAACTTCCCTAAATAACACAAACACTTGACACCACTAAACACAATGGGCTCACATCACATTCACTCTCAGATGCACATCATAAACTAAGATCCTTCATCAATATTTTCATGATCAATCATCTAACAAATATAAAGTGAATCTATCTCAACAATACAGAACTGTAGCTAATACTTCTCAAGACTTATTTTAATTTTATTTAATTAAAATGAATGTGAACAACATGCAAATAACCCAAAGACATACAAATTAAGCACAACAATTATTTACACTATTTACAACTGATGTAGATTTCATTAATAATCTAAACAATTTTGTAAATACTATTAAATATAACTATATAAGCAAGGCTAAAAGCCTATAATATTATAAAATTATAAATATCTTACAAGATACAAAACCCGAAGCTACAATGAAAGAACCTTGTTCTAAGGTTAGCTTGGGAGGAAAGGAATACAGAACAATAAAACATTCCTATAGATCTAACATCTTCATCAAATCTACCACACTTTTGAACATATGCATAAGATAGGATTATCACAAAATGAATTTGTTGACAAGACTTTAGAAGCTACCAACAATGTAAAATGTCAAAGCATAGACGGAGCATGTAGACTGATTGATGGAATGTCTCAAAGAGAGTCATATGATGGAAAACAATCATCATGGGATATGCACAAAATAAATTTGTTGAAAAATCTTAGAGAAACCCAATTCGAAAATATAGAGTTATTGGTGACGCAACTAACTGTTTTAATAGAGACGAAATGCGTGAGAGGTAGTCACAAAATATTCATATCTCCAAAAAGACAAACTGGGTACAAACTATTTTTGGATATGATTTAGATAACTAGGTCATACAACATCAATAAAAAATTTAGAGGAACCTAATTTGTAAAACTATAGTTATGGCTAACGCAACAAACTGCTAAAAAAGAGACGAAATGGTTGAGAGGTAGACAAGTCACAAAACATTCATATATCCAAAACAACAAACTAGGTATGGATGATTTTTGGATATGATTTAAGTAACTAGGTCTTGTACCATATATCAAAAATTTAGAGGAACCCAGTTCGTAAAATGAAAGTTATGGCTAACGCAACAGCTTGCTAAAACAGAGATGAAATGGCTGAGAGGTAGACAGTCACAAAACATTCATATCTCCAAAATGACGAACTGGGTATGGACGATTTTTGGATATGATTTAGGTAACTAGGTCGTCCAACATATAACAAAAATTTAGAGGAACTTAGTTCGTAAAATTAAAGTAATGATTGCTGCAATAGACTGTAAAAATATAGATGAAATGGGCGAGAGATAGACAGTCACATCAATCGGTGATTCCTAGAAATGCAATGATACAAACATGCACAATTGGATCTGATAACAAGGTTTCTAACCTCTCAAGCAAATTACAATCAACAGGAAAAATTATAAATCAAACATTTGCTTCAACAGAAAAATGAGACAGAAATTAAAACCAAAGGAACCTGATTTCGCTTGCTTGACTGGCTGAAGATTAGATGCCGGGTTCAACTATTGCAACCACAAACTATTCTCTCCCCCAAAAGTTCCATCTGCTGAAGATTCTTATGAGAGAGAAATCCCCCCTAAATACAGCCCAAAAAATTCCTATTTAGAAAAAGAAATCCCCTAAAATCTTCCAGAAGATTCTCCCCACAGGAGGCAATAACTCCTGCATGAAGAATCTCTTACAGTTTGCTATTTTTAACATTTTACAACCAGACCAAGATAAATATACTTTACGGTAACACATAAATATTATTTATTTATTTAACTCTAGTTGCAATTACATTTATTACTATTATTATTATTATTTATTAACTTAACTTCTAGAATAATATATTTTTCATGAACTAAATTTACATAAGGATATTAGTTTATTTATTTATTTAACAAAAATGCTTCTAACTAATTATTTTATTTTAAGGCAACAATAACCAAAACAATACCAACAAAATAACCCAACTGTCAAACTATCCCTGACTACTATGCAAGATCAGAAAGCAATACCACCACAATAATGACTATCATGACCAAACCAACAACACTGACAGGGTACACAACCGGATACTTATCCTCTTCAAGGATGATGGCTAGGCTAGGGGGGCATATGTTATCTCCATTCAACAACTTCCATTGGTATGAAGGCACACTTAGACCTGCCAATTCAGGTGGAGTCAATGCCTGGTACCTGCAACTTACAACAAACAAAGTGTCGAATACATACATATAATCATCCAAGCAGGGACATAGTGACAGGGAATCACAACGTACTAGGGTACTCATTATGAGTAATACTACACTGTCTCTTCATAAAACACATCACAAGTATCCACATTAAACAAATTCAATAGTAACTAAACAACCAGATAACACATACAGATAATTGCATTAATCACATAGTAAACTAATTTACATAATCAATTAACCTATAACGAATCACAACATAAGCATAATGTATTAATCATAAAGTATCAACAGTGTCATCATAGTAAACATCAATGAGTGTCCTCAACTACATAATAGTAAGCCTACCATCAACGTGTTTATCATACCCTAAGCATTCTGAGTATCTTACCTTCCTCTCTTCATGCTCCTTAGCCCAACCACCTACTCATCCAAGGTAAGAATGGAGGGGCACTACAACACCCAAGCATATTTCATCCATTTAAGAGTCACCCACCATAGCGCACATTTAACATTGATGAGCTACTACACCCAAGGTACTTCACCATTCGACTCAAAGGACTTCATGCTACACCCAAGCATACTTCATCCATTTGAGAGTCACCCACCGTAGGGCACATTTAACATTGATGAGCTTCAATGTTAAATATGCCCTACGGTGGGTGACTCTCAAATGGATGAAGTATGCTCGGGTGTAGCATGAATTCCTTTGAGCCGAATGGTGAAGTACCTCCGATGTAGTGTGAAGCCATCGGGCCTCTGTATGGGATGGTTAATGGAACCTTAACAAACCGTGCTCATGGAATTAGGGATCGATTAATGATAGGGCGACTCATGATTCACTCTAGGATAGAACATGAAGTCTATGAATGTGAATATGGAATAACTATGAAATCATGATTATAATGCTTAAAGACAAATGCGGAAAGAATATGGATTAATACTTTACTAGTGAGTTCTAATTATGATATAAAAAAGGAAAAACTAAATACTAATGTTTCCTTTTTGTAAGTTGAAATTGTGCAAGGTTGTGAACAATTTGAGCTTACTAGAAGGGGACATTACAAGTGGTATCAAAGCAGTCGTTCTGCCATCCTATGAATGATAAGCATTTATTATTAATAATTGATGACATGTTGTTAACATCGGTGGTTGCAAGAATTAAATATGCACGCAGAGGTAACATTACATTCATAGTGATTATTATTAAGGATGATTCTTATAACTTCATTGGGGAATTGATCTTTAAAAGTACTAACATCTCTTTCTAGGAATTATTCTTGTTTGCAAGTTAAGAATCAAGGATATCCTAAAGAGAACATTATAAGATTTATATGACTCATACCTTGTGTATTACTTGCATTCCTGCTTCAACTTCATTGCCTTACTTGTATGTTCTTTGTGTGTATTTATGTATATTCTTGTATGCATTCACGTCATGCTTCCTATCTATGTTCATGTGTGTATTTACGTGTATTACTTCTTATCTGTGGAATCTTGTGTGTTTCCTTGTATTACCTCGTACTTATATGAATTTATATGCTTCTTGCTTTGAGTGTGCCTCATATTGGTATGCTTGCATTCCGCATATCCAATATATTCTCGGTGTGTCATTCTTCATATGTGTACATATGCATGCCACTTGGACATATATGTGTATGTTTTATACTTCGTTGAGTGTATTTGTATGTATATTTCAAGCCATAACTCTTCATGTGTATTTAAGTAGATGTACCATGCCTTACATGTATATGCTTATGCTTTCATACCTCATGAGTATTCATACTTTGTGTCCTATGTGATTCATGCCCGGTGTGTATTTGTGTATGCTTTTGTATCTACTTCATGCCTTACATTCATGTATATATAACTCTTGCATTGAATGTATTTAAATGTATGCTTCATGCTCTACATATGTGTGTATTCCTTCTTGCCTAATGTATATGCATGTATATGTTTTATATCTTGTGTACATTCATATGTATGCTACAATGCTTTATGTATTCATATGCACACTTCATGTATACCTTGTAGGTATATGAACATTTCATGGTTTAAGTGTATTCGTTAAGTTTATGATCCATTCAAGTGAATGCTTCGTGATTGTACTCTATGACTTGCATCTGTATTCAATGAATACTCTATGATTTGTATGCAGGTGCATACTCTACAAATTACATGACTTTGTAACTATATTCGTGTGTATGCTTTGTAATTGTATTCATGTACATACTCTATGAATTTGTAATTGTATTGTATTTGAAATTTGAGTGAGTGTATGTGTATGCTCTATGACTTTGCAATTGTATTCAAGTATATGCTCTATAACTTTGTGCTTGTATCCGAGTGTGTACTCTATGACTTTGCATTTGTATTTGAGTGCATATTTTATGATTGTAATTGTATTTTGAGTGTATACTCTACGCTTGTATGTGTAATTGAGTGTATACTCTATGGTTACTGAATGCATACTCTATGATTTTCATTTGACTGTATTCTCTATGACTTTGTGCATTCAATTGTATAATTATGACTGCGTGAATTCATGTGTGTAATCCATAACTTATATATGTTCAAATGCACACTTCATGACTTACTTGTATTCATGTGTATACTTCATATTTGTGCATGTTACATGTATGCTTTGTATGCTTCATGCTTTGTGTATCAAGTGTATGCTATGTGTTTCATGTATTACATGCATATACTTGAATATTATGTTCATGCTTCGTATAATTTATTAAGTGTATAAGCTTTGTGTATGCTTCATATACTATGTCTATCGATGATTTGTGTTTCATATATAATTGTGTGCGTATACTTCAACATGGACCTTCTTTCTTCTATAAACATATCTATCATAAATTGCCTCCACGCTATCTTATCATCATCACTAAACACTTCTACAATCTACCTTCTCAATAACATCATTAGATTCATCTTTCCAAATTTTCAAGATGTCTTGTCACTTATTGGAATCTTGGAATCTCAAATACTCTCAAATCTCTTTAGCATCGAAAATCTTCTCATGGTTTAAACCCCCGTCTTCATCTATGATACTTGCATCATGTCATTGCTATTCAAAACATCAAACAAATGCTTATCTACACATTGATCTTTCATTAGACTTTTCAAGTATTTTTTGATCACAAATTCTCGTTCATGGAATCACAATCACATACTCTTCATTAAAGCATTCTGAATCAAAAAAACACGACTTCGTCTTAACACAACAGAGGGTAGATAAGAAGTACAAGGTAATGAAAGAACTCGTTCCACACAAGTACCAAATTTTTTGATGTCAAAAATCAAGATGTCATTTGGAGAATGAGAGAAAACTTGTCTTGTTGAGAGATATTGGAAAATATGAGTACATGAACCCAAAATAATGGGACAACAAATTGGAGAATGCTAACATGGACAGTGGATTGAGACAAAAAATACTAATAACAATTCTTCAAGAAGATTAATGGTTTCAGAAGCATCATAATTGTGATTGTTCGAGGACAAGCAATCTTGAGTGGGGAGGGCTATCATGTCCAAATATTAAGGCATTGTTTAAATTAAAGATTTTAACGTCGTGACAAAGGCAGAGAAGTCGTTTTCATCAAATTCATCAATTAGATGATAATCATGTATATAATAGTATTTAATAAACAATAATATTAGATAATATTATTTTATAAATATTTTATAGTATTTATAAATGATAATATAAATGCAAAAATAATATTATCAATTTGATATTATTATAATTACAATATAATATGTTAATAAATATATTTATATATTTAAATAATAATATAAATATTAATAATTAAATATCATTAAAAGGCAACGGTTTGTTACCATGTCTTATGTTTATATTAGAAGATTGATACTAAACATAGTTACATGATTATTATTATCTAAAGAGGTTGCGATTATTATTAATACCATATAGTATGACCTGTATAAAGAGACAATTATTAGTAAAAGGAGCGATGACTTCAAATCAAAATATGGTCAAAGGCATTTAAGGATTAAATAATAACCTTCAAACGTGTGCAGCTAGATTGCGGTATTCCCACAGCCTCACTAGAATTTAACGCCTTCAACCAAAATTGCCTCACAACCTTTATGTATGTGCAGATTAGTGTTTCTATGGCTATGTAGATTCATGTTTGTTAATAAACAACAGCGAAGTAAATGTCTACGAAAGTGGTAAGAGAGCCAATGGGGAGAATGCGGGTTATACAAATAGACAAATATTAATTATTAAAAGGTACGGTCAACAAAGTACTTAACAAAAAGACTCCAGCATTTGATGGAGACATATCCCTTGAGGGATGAATAAAAGATAGGGTAGCAATCATCGAAGAAGCATCTTATTCCTTATTACCATTCGGAGCATATATATATATATATATATATATATATAAACAAGAACTGCGAATTTGCCAGCATTCGTGTCATATAGTCCATTGGAGATCAAACACTTACCCAATCAAAGGTATGATCTATCAATTGTCCATTATGAGTTATATGCTATGTATGCTGTTAGAATCTGATGATATGAGTATCATTGCATGATGTTTGCATTTCAATCTGTATAATAGTCTGCATCTGATATTTGTATCGATATACTGTAGTATAGTTCAATAAATGAATTGTTGCATCTATTTGTTCATAACATAACAACCTGCATAAATTAGAATGCATATTATCTCTATATAACATAATCAGATTTATATGATGTACTTACCATGACAAGTTCTGAACAAGTCTATAGATCTGCAGTAGAATTGTTCAAGATATGTGTTAGTAGTAGACATTACATTACTTTATATTTTGAACTTTAGTTCAATGCATATGACAGCATGTAGTATGAATGATCCTCATTATTGCTTATATATATAAAGGAAATAAATGATCATATATACATTTAGGAATGAATTATTGTCACAAATGAATGAATATATACGTCAATCGATCATTATATTGGCTGTTTAAATGAAATATGTTCAAGCATTAAGATGAATGTATGGCCATCATGATGTAAAGGCTAAGAATGATATAATTATGAAGCACCATGTATAAATTGTTGGCAAGAGACACTATATGGATTCATGTATGTTGTCATTGATGGCAACAAAGGTTATCCCACACATCCGCAAGACATGATGAGTCTCTACCAGAAGTCAGATTGAAGAATTGTTATGATCCGGTAAGCAAGAACAGAGCAGTCAGCAAGGTCCGACAGTCAGGTCCGGATCTCTCAGAGGAAGTATCTCAGTGAAGTGTGGATTTGGGGAAGTCAAGAGGAGTACCTTGACTAATAGATTCCAAGGATTTAGCCTCCAGTGATGGAAGGGTGAAAAAATATGAGCACTTGAGTCTTGGCTTCCTGTTTGGCAGAGTAGACAGAGGAAGAACTGTACTGGCAGAGTGTTAGAGCCAAATCTGGAAGAGATATTGCTGATGACTAAGTTTCTTAAGGTATCATTCATGATTGATGACTTCTACAAGCATCTTTTAGATCCGCATCACTTGGTAAGCAAGGATCCAGCTGACAGATCAAAGCTTGGGAAAAATATTGACTATTCCGGATGCCGACTAGAAAGGTGGTGAGATTACTTGTGCGGATATATATACCAGATGAATTTAGATATAAAGGTGTGGCGTGAATGAACAATTGCGCAAAGAAAATCAAAAGAGTAGTATGAAGGCAGTGAGACAGGTCCGAAATGTGACAGGACAGCTGAACCAAAAGAAAGTAAGAATGAAGTGCAGAAGATCAGTTTATTGAGCTCAACCGAACTGAATCTTAGCATGTGTAGATGCTTCTCATCAGTTCAAACATTGTGTTATCTTCCTCTCTTGTAGGCAGTGAGCCTCTTGTGAGCAGTGTGCTCAGGCAGTGAGCCCTAAATTGGCAGGTGCCATTTTGTACTTCTACTCTTCTAACAGAGAATACATTCTTGGGTTAATCACCCTGTGGTTTTTCCCTTGACCGGGTTTTCCACGTCAAAATCATTGTGTTATGTGTATTGACTTTGTTTTTACTTTCATGCTTGTTTGCTTTGATGCTGCACTAATTATTAAAGAACAGAAAGTTGAATAAATTAAGATAATTGATTCACCCCCCCTCTCAGTTATCAACAATTGGTATCAGAGCCAAGTTCCTCCAAACAAGAGCCTAACAGCTTGAGGAAGATCTGGGAATTAAAATAGATGTGTATGGTATGAGGGAACAACTTCAATCTGCCCTAGATGATCTTGAGCAATCTAATTCTAAAGTCAATGAATTGAAGGAAAGACTCAAACAGGCTAATGATTTCATAAATGAACTAAAAGGGAAACTAAGTCTCTCTATGAAAAAGAGAAAGGATCTACTTCAGCAATTAGCAAATCAAAATGAAGCAAATAATACAAATGGAGATCTGAAGGAGAAAACCAAGTTATGTGAAAAATTATCAAAAGAGATCATTATGGTAAGACATGAAATGGAATCAGCAGTTATGAAGTTTACCCAAGAAATTGAAGAGAAAAGAAAGACTAAAGATAATCTAAGACAATCTCTCAAGGTGAAATCAGAAGACTGCTACCAGATGGATAGAGTAATCAGACATCTTGAATCTGATCTTGAAGATGCTAAAGATAATGAAGAAAAACTTGAGAATCAAATTGTCTCTCTTAAAAGGGATCTTCAAACAGCAAATGAATACAAAGAGAAATTCAAGATAAGTTCGGCTCAGCTTGAAGTTCTTCTTGAAAGCCAAAAGAGGGTAGATGACAAGCGTGGCTTGGGATATGAGAAAGGTGAAAGCTCTAGATTTGGTCAGAAGAATTTTGGATCAGAAAATCCAAGGAACAGGCCTAGAAGACCTCCGGTAAGCCTTCAATGGATACTGCCACAATTGCAATAACTTTGGTCACAAAGCTAATTAATATAAAAAGAGAACGAATCAGACTAATACATCCTTCTCCAGACAGTGTTTTAATTGCAAAAGGTATGGTCACAAATCTCATGAATGAAGAAATATGCAAATGAACAATTCATTCAATGGTAGATGCTTTGCATGCAATAGAATGGGTCATATGGCTAATCAATGCAGATCAAGAGAACATCAATCAAATATGCAAAGAAATGTTGTTTGCCACAATTGCAATAGATCCGGTCATTTTGCCAAATTCTGTAGAAGCAAGAATCAGAATAAAAGAGGTTCGGTTCATCATAACCAGAATCAAGACAAGGGAAAAGGAAAAGTGAATGTGGATGAAGTTCAAAGTGAGATGAACAAGATTTGGGTGAAGAAAAGTACAGAAAATGCAGGGGATGGATCCGCACCAGAATCTGGTGCTGATATTTCTTCTAGAAATTAAAAAGTGAGCTCTGGCTTAGGGGGAGACACAAGGAAAAACTTTTTCCCCTAGCCAATAAATTGGTGCTGGAATTGGCACAAGGAAGGTTGCGGATTAAAGGGTTTTCAGAGAATCGTCTAAATAATTTGTGGCTAAGATATGAAAGATCTGCAAGATGTTTAGAACAAGCTTGATCCGGTTCATCAAGTCATCCGAATAAGGAAAACAAGGCAAACCGAAATGACTTAAGTTGAGCATTTATTGCAACTTGGTATTAGGGTTTGCGGAGTAATATAAGGGTTCTTCTTATTAAACATTTGTTCATTCTGCATTCAAGAAGAAGCAAAAAGGAGCTCTGCAACAAATTTCCTCAAGTCCATCAAAGATCTTTTGCAGAAGTCGATTCATCCAACAGTCGATCTGGCTCACTCCATGAAACCTAAAGGCGCAAAAGGTATTTTCCGCTCTTAAATATCTCTCTGTAAATATTTTTAAAGATGACTACTCTGAATATTGTGAAGATCATTGATAGGCCTCGCCCCAAATTCAAGAAACATCCCTACAAATCCCTGGAAGTAGATCCCCTAGAAGCATTTTCCAATGTTCTGCATGGTGTCTTGCCTACAGAAGATATTAGGGTTTACATTCACACAAACTTTGAAGAATTTGGAGAGTTCAAATTGAGGGATATCTACCACAAACAACTAATAGATGATTCATTTGAGCTCAAACCCCAATACAAGGCCCTCCAGGACAAGCACTTTGCACAGTGTATACATTTCCCCTGTTTTGCTGAGGATGAATGGGTCCGGTATGTCTTGAGCAGAATACATGACAACTTCATGTGGTTGAATGGACCATTCAAGATCACAAAAGATGCCATTAGGGCAGTTACCGGTTTGCACTCATCCGGTGGGATACCTACTCTCAAATCTGTCAAGAATCAGACTGTAAGTGAGGCTACCAGATCTAGGTTTGACAAAAGAGCAATGACAATAGAAGATATCACTGATCCAGATATCAAGTTTGCCTCCATGATCATCGGATACAAGATATATCATTCTAGCAGGGAGAATTCAGTACCTGGAACTGCTATCTACACTGCTTATGAAATGTTAAGAAAGAATTCAGACTATGACCTTTGTCAACTCCTTCTAAACCAACTCTTGGAGAATCTGCAGAAAATAAAGAAAGATAAAAAGAATTCATTTAAGTATGGTGGGTTAATATTGTGCTTATTCTTCTACTTTATGAATGAGCTACCCGGATCCAGTGGATGAGTATGGCAGAATGATAGACTGGTTGCTATACAAATCAAGGATTATTTGCATGGACTTGGTGATGAGAAAGCACAAAACACAGCTCTCTAGGGTTTCTTCAAAAACCTCTAGAACATGATGCAAGCTAGAGAGAGAATTCCCAAATATCTAGTTGAGAAATACAAAGACACAGTATGCTTTATGGTAGAGACTGATCAGTGCCTAATGGAGGCAGTGGAACCAAGAACAGTGTGGATCATGCCAATGGGGTATGAGGTGGATGAGAAAATCGTAGAGTTGCATGTTCAGCACATGCTGAGTCAACCAAAGGATCCCAAGACAGAAAGGTTTGGAACCTTTCAAGAATTGAGTGTGAAGATCCATGTTGAACTAAGGCAACCAGAGATGAAAAGAAAGGCAAGAAAAGTAGAAAACATTGCCAAAAGCTTTGGCATCTCAAAAGAGGCACTTGATGCCAACAGGGAAAAGAACGAAAGGACTTAGAAAGAAAAGAAAGAGGCAGAAAAGCAAAATGTTCCAGTAGAATCCTCCTCCCGGACCAAATCTTCTAGGAGCTCTGCACCTACCACTGATAAGAGCTCAAATAAATCAAAATCGGAAGCAAAATCATCCGATAAAACAGAGAAAAGAACTAAGACAAAGGCCGCAAGGTCTTACATCAATTAGAAGGATGATGAAGAGACTAAGTCAGATGAGGAGGTAAGGAAAATGAGGAAAAAGAAGAAAGTATCTGGTGAACCCTCTACCGGTGAAGACAAGGAAGAGATGGCAAAAGAGTTTGTTGAAAAGCCCACTCTATCATTAGATGATGTCGTCAAATCAGTTACTGTGGATGGAAACCTTCAACCAATGGCTGAATTCTATGATTATTATAATGAGGCCGACCAAAAGATCTTGCAGGAAGCAGCAGTCAAGTATCTGAATATCTATAATAAGGCTTTTATTGAAATTATATCTCTTATTCTGAAAAGCCTAGAGAAAGAGTTAGAAATAAGAAAGAATAATGCTATGGCAAAAGATCTTGAGATCCGAGAACAGATAGCCATTCAGCTATATCCTTCAATTGATTCAAAGCAAATGAATATGATCTTCAAAGATTGCAAGGATGAGTTCTGGAGCAAAGCAAGAATGAATCAACTTATGCTCAGAGAAACTGACAAAATAGCAAAAGAGACAGAAGAAATCCTCTGGAATGCATACTTAAGATTCAACATTCCTATTATAGAGGACTTGGGTGTTGATCCCTCAGCTACAAGTGTTGAAAAAGAATCTACTGAAAGAAACATCACTCCTCCAAACAAACATCACTCCTCCAGTTTCCCCTGCTGACTCCGGATCCAAAGGAGAAGAAAGAATAGAGGATAAAGAAAAAGGAGTGAAGGAAAAAGAAGATGACAAAACTAAGGTTGCAGAAGGAAAGAAGACTTCAACAGAGAAGACCACAACTGTTAGTGGTAAGAGTGTAGAAGGAGAGAAAGCTCCAAGAGACAGCTCTAAGACTGCAAAAGAGAAGAAGAATCTATCTTCGGCAAGAGACACTGCAGAAACTGTCAAAGAATTCTTAAACAAAGAGACAATGGAGATTGATGAATCGGAACTTCTACAAGGGCCATTTGATTTTGATTCTCTTTCCCCGGTACAAACAATGAAGATAGCTTCATTTGCTAATGCAAAGGCTAAAGAAAAACTCCTGAAGTCTCACATGGAAGACTGTGAGCTAATAGAAGTTGCATCCGGAGTATTAGAAAAGATCATGCCATCTTTTCAGAAGGATCCCTCAGCCTCCTCATCCAGTAATCTCAAATCTCTAGTCAATAGTGTTAGCACACATTTTGATTCCCTACAGAAGTCAATAGAAGATAAGGTCCGGAAGGAATTTTTGGTAAAAAGATTATCAGAGGTACAAGGGTTAATAACTAATGATAGGAGGAATATGAATATTAGGATAAAGAGCTTAGAAAATGCTCTTAAAGATGGTGGGGAAATGTACAAATTTTGTTTATTATGGTCCAAAGTAACATTGGATATTGAGAAGAAAGTGAAAGAACAGGAGGACAAACTGACAAAACTCTCTAAGAATTTTGATCCTCTCTCCTCTTCCATAATAAATCAAGAATGTCAGACTATTGCAGTCTTAAATGAAATCAAGAAGCTTGAGAAGGAAAAGAAAAATAGAATAAGCAGGTTGGGTGAACTTAGAAGGATAATTATCCCTAAGTTAGAGGCCATGCATGAGGCCATAAAAGAAGCTCAAATCACAGCCCGGACCAGTGATCCGACAGATCTAAAAAGGGCAGACGCGTTTGCATTCCTGTTGAGTGGTCACATCTCAATTTTGGACAGGATGAAGCAAAGTTGGGCAACAGAATTCATCCAATTGAAGACAACTTTTGCAAACATACTTCAATATATGTAAGTATGCTATATATATATATATATATATATATATATATATTTATATATTTATGCGGCTAAGTATAGTTGACTTTTTGAGAATTTTGGTGTGCGGACCCTACCCTTTGCCATTGATGTCAAAGAGGGAGTGAGGAGCAGTGAAAAATGAGGAATTCAGCTAAGGGGGAGCTCTGAAAAATGTATATAAAAATAGAGCATCAGCCAAGGGGGAGTATAGTGTGACACTTAGTCATTTTTCACTAAGTGTTGCCATCAATGCCAAAGGGGGAGATTGTTGGCAAGAGACACTATATGGATTCATGTATGTTGTCATTGATGGCAACAAAGGTTATCCCACACATCCGCAAGACATGATGAGTCTCTACCGGAAGTCAGATTGAAGAAGTGTTATGATCCGGTAAGTAAGAACAGAGCATTCAACAAGGTCCGACAGTCAGGTCCGGATCTCTCAGAGGAAGTATCTCAGTGAAGTGCGGATTTGGGGAAGTCAAGAGGAGTACCTTGACTAATAGATTCCAAGGATTTAGCCTCCGGTGATGGAAGGGTGAAAAGATATGAGCACTTGAGTGTTGGCTTCATGTTTGGCAGAGTAGACAGAGGAAGAACTGTACCAGTAGAGTGTCAGACCCAAATCTGGAAGAGATATTGCTGATGACTAAGTTTCTTAAGGTATCATTCATGATTGATGACTTCTACAAGCATCTCTTAGATCCGCATCACTTGGTAAGCAAGGATCCAGCCGACAGATCAAAGCTTGGGAAAAATATTGACTATTCCAGATGCCGACTAGAAAGGTGGTGAGATTACTTGTGCGGATATATATACCAGATGAATTTAGATATAAAGGTGTGGCGTGAATGAACAATTGTGCGAAGAAAAGCAAAAGAGTAGTGTGAAGGCAGTGAGACAGGTCCAGAATGTGACAGGACAGCTGAACCAAAAGAAAGTAAGAATGAAGTGTAGCAGATCAGTTTATTGAGCTCAACCGGAACTGAATCTTAGCATGTGTAGATGCTTCTCATCAGTTCAAACATTGTGTTATCTTCCTCTCTTGTAGGCAATGAGCCTCTTGTGAGCAGTGTGCTCGGGCAGTGAACCCTAAATTGGCAGATGGCATTTTGTACTTCTATTCTTCTAACAGAGAATACATTCTTGGGTTAATCACCCCGTGGTTTTTCCCTTAACCAGGTTTTCCACATCAAAATCAATGTGTTATGTGTATTGACTTTGTTTCTACTTTCATGCTTGTTTGCTTTGATGCTGCACTAATTATTAAAGAAGAACATAAAGTTGAATAAATTAAGATAATTGATTCACCCCCCCTTCTCAGTTATCAACATAAATATTGATGATGATTTAGAAATCATAGTTTCATGCCATATCCAAAAGGAGAATTAAGCCTCATCCTTAATCAGCTCGCCAATCTATGGGTATGGGGTTAAGTTAAGGGTGTGATTTGGACCTAGGTGACCCTCAAGAAGATGAAGTACCTCCGGGTGTGAGGTGAAGTCTCTTGGGCCAAGTGTTGAAGTACCTCCAGGTGTGAGGCGAAGCCTTGGGCCTATGGTATGATGAGCTCATCAATGTTAAATGTGCCCTACAGTGGGTGACTCTCAAATGGATGAAGTATGCTCGGGTGTAGCATGAAGTCCTTTGAGTCGAATGGTGAAGTACCTCGGGTGTAGTGTGAAGCCATCGGGCCTCCGTATGGGATGGTTAATGGCACCTTAACAAACCGTGCTCATGGAATTAGGGATCAATTAATGATAGGGCGACTCACGATTCTCTCTAGGATAAAACATGAAGTCTATGAATGTGAATATGGAATAACTATGAAATCATGATTATAATGCTTAAAGACAAATGTGGAAAGAATACGGATTAATACTTTACTAGTGAGTTCTAATTATAATATAAAAAAGGAAAAATTGAATATTAATGTTTCATTTTTGTAAGTTGAAATTGTGCAAGGTTGTGAACAATTTGAGCTTACTAGAAGTGGACATTACATATTATAGCAATTAAAACACAATATTTTCTAAGTATCTAACCATCCATCACATTTATTATCCACACAATGATGCATAACAATTAAGTCATTCAAAATGGATTATGAAACTACGTGAGTGTGTGATTGCATCAGAGTTAACCATCCCAAACAGTTTTTGTCAAGTGGCTAGAACACCTCTACCTCAACCGTGTTCTCGTCTTCGATGACTACCTGCATTCATTCGCACTCAACTTGACATCAATAGTTTAGTTCCCAAAAACATAGCCGAAGTAAAACATCATAATCATATCGATAATATTTAATATTTAAATCAAGTTTCTAATTTATGTAAATATAACATCATGATAATTATCTTCACACATGTGAAACTTACTTGAAGTAAAACAATCATGGTAAATGTTCATTAATCTAGAATAATAATATAGTCCATAAAAATGAGACGTGACATATGGCTAAAGCCATGGATGGGAGGAGCAGAAAGAGGATCGGGTCCTTTCTAGAGATTGGGAATGGAGTTCAGATGCTTCTCATGGTAGGCACCTGTGGTTCCAGAACAGGTGGCTGGAGTAGCACCAGCCCATGCGTTTCGATAGCAGAAACATTTTCAAAAATAGGTGGTGGTTCGGAGGGAAGGATATGTGGAGATCAAATAAAATAAGTTTGACCAAACCAAGGGCCAAAGATCAAGGGGAGGGTAAGGCACCAAGCCAGAAGATATGGATACCAAAAAAAAACAATTTGCCACAAGTGCAAATAATGTTCCTTTAAACCCTAAACCCCCTTGAGTTGCATTTCCTTTGCCCTAAATTAGTCAACTCTGTACAAGGTTGAAAGAGTGCGCCTTTTTCATAAAATGAGTTGGAGAGTGGCTGGCTAAAAAGATAATCTAAAATTGGTGTGAGAATCACTAAGGTAAGGATGTTGAGTTAAATACATTACCAAGGGGATTCTCCCTGGTGGAGTGCCCGTTTGGGGAAAAAAACAAAGAAATTTTAGACCAAGGGTCATATATAATGTGGAGGGTAGGGTTTTATTTGAAGGATTGGGAACCAAATTTCAACCCCCTAAATCATGAGATTTTGGAAACCCCGATGTGGATTAGATTGTATAATTTGCCCTCAGAATATTGGGATCCAAGAATATTGAAGTGTATAGGGATCAAATTGTTTTCTTCATTAAGGCCGATGACAATTTGGAAGATCAGGACTATGGAATGTACGTAAGAATATGTATCATTATCAATCTCAAATCCCCTCCACCAAAAGAATGGAGATTAGATCTAACCAAGGGATTTGGAAATAGAGCATCAAAGTAGAAATTTGTTAGTAATACGGCCACTGATAGGAAGACTGCAACAAGGGAGATGAGGAAAATAAGACAAATGAAAGTCTGTAAGAGACTGATAATAAGGAGAGGGAGATATTAGATAGCAGAGATGGTGAACAAATTGGGGTGGAAACAAATATAGATGAGAACCCCATCATACAAGAAGCAATTCTGAATCCAAGAGTGGAGGTGAATGCAGAATCATTGAACAACTTGTCAACATTTGAAATGACCTTGGAACTATTTGGATGTAATGAGGACATTGATAATAAGAACTTACCTCCAGATTCTCAACATGGACTTAGAAATAGATAGTGAGTTCTAAGAGAAGGAAATTGATGTGTTGGTGGAAAGAGCAATTAATCAGATTGAGCCTAATATTAGAAAACCTAAACTGGGAGATAAATGCTCAAGGGGCAAAAAACCAAATAGGATCAAATTAGAGATGGTAGGAAGAGCCAAAGGACAAATGAAGCTGAGATCAAGGAAGGGGATTACCCTTCTTGAGGAGCCATGAAGATCATAATGTGAAATGTTAGGGGCGTGAATGCCCCTAAGAAAAGGTGCAAAATCAAGCGCCAAGTTGATAGGTTTAAAACAGATATATTACTAATTCAAGAAACAAAGTTGGATATTGGGGAAACAAGAGCCCTAATGGCTAAATGGAGACAATGGCATGGACTTTTTGTTACGTCCCAAGGAGCTTCAGGTGGTATGGGTCTCGTCTGGAACCTGAAAAGAATTAATGTGGAAGAGATGCAAACAAGCCAATCTTGGCATGTAACCAAAGTTAGATTTCTACCTTTGAACTGTGAATTAATTTTAATTAATGTCTATGGCCCTATTGGCACCTCTAGGGAAAGGGAAGTGAGGGGTCAAATTTTAGAAATTGTGCAAACATTTTATGAGAACATGATTATTGTGGAAGGTGATCTCAATGCTACATTGGATGGTTCGAAGAAACGGGGAGGGGTATCAAAGATCTCATAAACTCGGCTAGACTTTCAAGAGTTTGTTAACAACAATCACTTTTAGGATGTTATCTCGAAGAATGGAAGTTACACATGGACCAAAAGAAGGCAAGGATTCACCAGTATCGCGAAGTGTCAAGATAGATTCCTCATTACAAGAAATTGGATAAACTTTCCAATAACATATGATGCTTCCATCCTCCCATTCACAAGGTCAGACCACTTCCCACTTTTGATACATTTCTCCCTTGATTCTACACTTGCAAGATGCCCTTTTAAATTAAAAAACATGTGGTTAAGGGATCTAGAGCTGACTAACAAGATGACTGAATCATGGGTAATGGCCCCCAAAATCAGGGGCACCAAACTTTTTCAGTTGCATAAGAAATTGGGTTTCATTAAGGAACAACTAAAGAAATCGATCCGAGATCAATTCAAAAATATCTTTGAAGAGAATAATAAGATCGAGTAGCAATTAGCAGCTCTAAATGAGACTATCATATGAGAAGGTATGGATTCAATCTCATTTGAGAGAGAGAGAGAGAGAACTGAAGGGAAGATACACAAAGTGTTAAATAGAGAAGAAATTTTTTGGCAACAGAAATCTAGAGAGTGTTGGATCAAGGATGGTGATAGGAACACAATTTTTTCACACCACCACCAAGATCAAAAGGAGTATGAATAAGATCGCTTGTGTCAAAAAGAATGATGGTAGCATAATAAAAGATCCAAAGGAGATAGGTGAGGTAGCAAGGAACTTCTTTGAAGAATTAATGAATCAACAAGAATCATTTAATAATTTTGCCAAAGAAGAAGTATTAAACAGGATCTCATAGATTATCAGTCAAGAACAAAAAAAATGTTATAAAGCCTTATGTTGGAGGAAGAAGTCAAAATGGTCACCTTTTAGTTAGGATCGAATAAGGCCCCAAGCCCAGATGGTCTTCCAGCTAACTTTTTCAATCTTTTTTGAACATTATCAACAAAGATCTAGTAGCGGTAGTGGAGAAGTCATGGAAAAATGCCACTATGTAAAAAGCCACGAACATAGCATTAATCCCAAAGAAGAATGTTGTGGAGACAATGGATGACTACTAACCAATCTCTTTGTGCAATATTGTATAAAATCATAGCAAAAATAATGGCTAATAGATTGAAGATTCTTCTTCCAGAGATCATTTCCGAGGAACAAGCAATACATATTGTCAAACAGACTAGGGAAAAAAAGATGATTATCAAATTGGATATCAAGAAAACATATGACCAAGAGAACAGACAATTTCTTCTAGAGGTAATGGAAAGATTTGGATTCTGCAACGAATGGATACATTGGGTCAATAGTTGTATCTCTAACCCCATATTTTCAATGTTGGTTAATGGAAGCACACAGGGATTTTTTTCTTCATCTTGAGGTATTAGGCAAGGTGATCCATTGTCATCATTTTTATTTATTATTATGGTAGAAGCATTGGGGAGAAGCATTCAAGAAGAAAGAGAAAAGGGCAATTGGAAAGGTGTCAAGATTGCACCAAAGATGGAAGCAACACACTAACAATTCATTCATGATACTATACTCTTTAGGGTGGCCAGTAAAAGAGAAGCGAAGGTAATTAAACAAACATTGGATAAATATTGCCATGCTTCTGGACAATGTAAATTGGAGAAAGTCAGAAATCTTCTTTTTTAACATGGATTTAAGGAAGCAAAGGAACGTGGCTAGTATGTTGGGCTTCAAAACCAGCCAACTCCCGGGAAGATATTTGGGCATTCCTTTATTTGTTGGCGTCAGCAAAGCAAAATTATGGGAAGCTCTTCTCTCCACCTGCAACTCAAAGTTGGCTTCATGGAAAGGTAAGTGGCTCTCTTTGGCCAATAGAATACTCATGCTAAAATTAGTTAAAATGCCTAGGAAAACCTATGAATTAACAGAGCAAAAAATGAGATCTTTCTTTTGGAAAGGGACAATTGAACAAAAGAAGTTCCTGCTCATTGTGTGGGAGAAGATTTGAAGCCCTCAGGAAGCAGGCGGTGTAGGTTTGTGACAATGGTCTATTTTGAACTCTGCATTGGGGCAAAATTGGTGTGGAATATATATTGTAACCCACAACAAAATGGGCAAAAGTCCTACAAAATAAATATTTAGATTCAACAAACCCCATCTGGATTTTAACAACCACTAATCCTCCCATGAGCTCAACAATCTGGAATTTCTTGATCTCTAGCAAGAAAATAATTACCAATCACATAGGAAGTGAGAAATGGAATAAAGACATTGTTCTAGGAAAACTCATAGAATGGGTTTCAACCATTAAAAGAGTTGCCAAATGTGGAAGAGGTCAAAGAGATTTTAAGAAATAGTTGGGGAGTGCACGTTAGAGATTACGCTGAACAAATAAAAATGAATGGGGTCATCGATTGGAGGTGGAAATCATTGCAGGAACTAGGGATTCTAAAGGAAAAACAATCTTGATTAAGGAAAATACTAGCAGAAAGGAGGATCTTGATATCAGAGGGAGAATATGTTATCAAGTGGTGTGGATCAAAAATTAGAAAATACAATGTGAAGATATGGTATACATTGGAGGAGGCAACAATCAAAAAACAAGATTGGTCGGTGCATCTTTGTTGGAATAAACAATGCCTACCTAAAATTGGTGTCTTTGCATGGGCAGCGCTACAAAATAGAATTTTAACACGTGATAGACTGGGGAAACTTGGTTTTAGTGGCCCCACAAGATGTGTTGTGTAAGCAAAAGGATGATACTAGAGATCATATTGATGAGCTATGAATTTGCAGAGGCATGTTTGAAAAAGGTAATAGAAAAGCTAAATTGGCAAAGTCCACTCCCACAAGATTTACTCTCCATGTTTAATGCATGGCTAATAATCCACAAAAAGGCAATTTGCTCAAGTATTTGGATAGTGAACCCTTCAATAGTAAAATGGGAATTATGGAAAGAAAGAAACAAGAGGATTTTTCAAGGGAAAGAGATGACTTGCGATGCTCCCTCCAATAAACTAGAAGATCCCATTACAGAGGTCAACAACAACGCTGCTAGAAATCAGAAATTGAAGGATAACTCATTCATAACTTGGGATGGAGAGATGCATAAAAAATAGCGAAGATTGGTTGTTCCCTCGTTCATGGGGTTGTATGGGTTCATCCGATTGATAAAACCAGAGCTGGTGCACATTGGGTCCCCCCAGGAGAAGGCTGGCACAAAGTCAATTTTGATGGAGCATCGTGCAAAAACCCAGGAAAGTCGAGGGTTGGATGCATCTTAAGAGATCATAACATAGTTATAGTAGGTCTAGCCGCAAAAAAAACTACTTGATGGCATAAAGAACGAGGCTGAAATCTAGGAGGCATTATTAAGTGTCCAAATTTGTAGCAGAATGGAAGTGAAGAAAGTTTATTTAGAGGGGGACTCACTCGTTGTCATAAATGCCCTGCGGAGAAAGGAGGCACCAAGTTGGATTTAAACCCCCAATTTGGAACTTGCTAAACAAATTAGAGGATTTTAAAATTGAACATGTATTTAGGGAAGCAAATGATGTAGCAGATAGACTGGCAAACGTGGCATTAGACATGAAAGAAGATAATGCCTTTTATGACACGGCAGACGGCTAGCAAGATTTGAGGCTGGATTCGGAGGTGGTTAACCTCGTGTGACATAAATTTAATAATGATGGAGAGATAAGTTGGAAAGGACGAAGTGTATGGAAGGATTAAGGACAAGTGATGAATGCAATTATAAAGCCCCTCCAAACGTCGGCTATAAAATTGTTTATAAATGCAACTCGGCTCACGTTTGTTTGTATGGATACCACAGTGTGTTTGAAGTCTAAAAGAAGGCAATTTGCCTTCATAGGGCAAATCACAAAGTTAAGGATGAAGATGGTATTCAGGACTAAGGCAGTAATGGTTTTGCATGCTATAGAATGATCCTAGGGGGCTCTTTCATGTCCACTGGGCATAGGTACTGCATCAATAGTGGCATCTCCATGTTTGTAGCAATTTTGTTGGATGTGAGGGAAGAGAAGATTGTAATTCGATCAATGATTGTAGCAATTGTGAAGCCGAGGTGGAGATGTGGTTTGAAAAAAGTTGTGGATGATGTTGTGATGGGTCTTGGTTTCCACCCAAATCATGGAAAATGGGCATGCATCAATTCGGTATACGCGGGGCCCTGGGTTCCCTTCATAATCTAGGCAGTGGGTGAAAATGAATAAGCTCGACAGCACGAAGCAAAATGGGGCATAGAATTTTTAAAGGTCGTTACAGGTGTTGCTCTGATTTCTGAGGTGGATTGGTCATTTGCAATAGAGATGTCGGGTTTAGAGTCGGAGGATGGCAAAGAGGAAGATGATGGTGGGAATGGTGGCCCCGGAACCCGTAAGGTATAATACTTTAGTAGTAATGATGTTCATATAACAATATTGATATAGTTGCAATATGTAGTCTAACGGAGGATGGTTGTAGGCTTTTTGGTTATGTTTGGGGAATTTTCAAACATGTCCAATGAAGATGAAAGAAATATATATAATTTAGAATGTATATAGAAAGGCTATGTAACTACATACAAAAATATGTAAAATTTTGAAAAGATCATAGCAATGTAAATAGGCGCTCTTATGGAGGGTCATAAAATAAAAAAATTCTTAACTAAATATTAAAATTTATGTTTCCATGTATGTATGTGGTAAATAAAATAGTTCTTAAGTAAAAATAACTGTTAAGTAAATAAAATAACTAGAAAATAAAAATATATATGCAACCCAAAAAGAAAAAATCACAAAAACCATGGAAAATGGAAAATAAAAATAAAAGCTATGGAAAACACAAAAAGCACTGGAAAAACTTGGAGAAGATATCTCTCTGCGTACTATAGATAAATTTTTTTAACTATAAATATACTAATTGTTATTAATTATTAATTATTGTTATTTAATTTAAGTGGTTTTTATGCAATTATATGTTTAATTTTAAATATGTTGGCTATGTTAGCAATTGTATAGTTTTAATTGTATTTCTTGAGTAAATGTTAAAATAAATCTTATCTACCTACTTACCTATTTATGTGTTCACAAATTTATTAAATATTTTAGGTAGATAAGCATTTGTAAATTAAATATTTTTTGAGAAGTGTTTGAGTTTCATGACTTGCTCGCATTGCATTGTTTAAGAAATGTAGTGTAATTTGTGATATATAGGTATTGTAAGGGAGTATCTATTGTAAAGTAAATGTTTTTTGAGAAGTGATTGTGTTTCATGACTTGTTGGCATTGTATTGTTTGAGGAAGGTA
The DNA here is from genome assembly GCA_027924645.1 of Cunninghamia lanceolata. Classification (NCBI taxonomy): domain Eukaryota; kingdom Viridiplantae; phylum Streptophyta; class Pinopsida; order Cupressales; family Cupressaceae; genus Cunninghamia; species Cunninghamia lanceolata. The sequence goes on along the minus strand of BSBN01000459.1, from coordinate 6,961,443 downwards.
GTGTAATTTTGATTTATAGGCATTGCAAGGGAGTATCAATTCTCATAATATAGTGGCTCCTCTTGCGTATATTTATATAGTCATTTTTTTGTTGCATCCTTCTTGAAATTGTCTATGGCATCAACTATCATGCTATGTTTTGCAATTTAGAAATATGGTTTTTTAATTACATTCTATTGTGTAATAAATAGCTATGTAATATTTTGAGTGACTACATACTACTACTATGACAAACCTTGACACAAATTTGGACGCACCAAACAGATTGTTGAATAGATTTTGTATATATATCTTTAAGAGAAGGGAATTTGTACATTTCATTTGGATTCATATGTTTTGGTATATTTTAGCCCCATGTTTGTCAAAGAGTGGAAGACACTATTGAAACTTTAATTGTATAGTGAAATCATTATTCTTCTCTAAGTAGTGTCGTTTTGAAAAGTGTTAAAAAGGTGGAGACCACATTGCATTATATGGTTGACCATGCTTGTTTTCTAGTGTATCTGTCTAGTTGCCTCCATTGTTTTGAGAGTGTATTAAAATGTAATTGATAGCCTCTAAATAATTTTAGTGTGTAGGAAAAACATTTATGCAAACAATATTGACTCATCTTTATTCTAATATTTGGAGATTTAATATTATAGAGCTATTTCAACTTTGAAGAGACTAGTTTAAGAGTGAGAAAGCTTAAGGAAAAAACAAATGTAAGTACAAATGCGAAGTAGCGCTAGCTGGTTCCCATTTGTCGTTGCTCTTAAAAAAACAATAAGAAAACCATGCCTTTATAGTCAATTAAAGAATAATTTCTTCGTAGAATGTGTTCGTAGTTGAAAATAATATTTACCTAACCAGAGAATAATGTGCGGAATCAGGGGTGACAGCCAAGAAATACAAACTTCTCAGAATTGAACAAAAATTGGCTAGCAAGCTCAAAATGATGTCCCAAGGTCCTTTGCAAAATTATTTCGCTCTTAATTACAAGAATTGTGAATTTTTAAACTTTCTGTAAACCCATCAACACAAATTACTAGCATTAAATTCTCGCAAACGATGAGGAATTTTGCATCGATTCCTTTTGAAAATTAGGCAAAATGCTTTCAAAAAATTTCTCGTGAAACGGTTTTGACCATCTCTTATAGGACTCTGAAAACAATTGTTTATGTAATTTACTACCCTACAAAGCCTCAATGTTGCAATTCGGTGGGAACTCCAAAAATGCAAATTTAACCATAGGAGAGTGTTTTGACATAGATAGATTCCAACTGAAACCCAAAACACGCCCAAAAAAACCAACAATATTTTTGATTGATGTAAAGTGTACTGTCCTAATTGAAAACTATGTGGTTTATTGGAAGAAGTTATTCTCATTTGTAAAAAAAATAAATTTGTTCCCTTCTCCCATTATTTTTGTGAATGGAACGAAGTGGTGTATTTGCTTCTGAACAAAGGAATAGACTAACACATTTTTCCTCTTTAGTCAACAAAAGGGTGGTAGAGTGAGAAGGATTAGATGACATTAAAATTAAAGAGGTATCATGATCAGTATTATAGGTGTCTTGTAGTACACCTTTTTGGTTGGCTTACCAAGTGGGGTGATTTGGTAATTATAGTTCCTAAGTCCCATAGATCATATTAATTTTGATTTTAAATGTGGTAAGGTTAGTGCATGTGTTGTGGTTTTAGCGATGGCATTTCTTGAATCCTCGCTCTCCTTGCAATAGTTTGATAGGTGTCTTTTTTGGTTTATCTTGTTATGGGTTTGGATATTTGGGTGGTGGTGTGAGAATGATCTTGGCATGGTCTTTGATTTTTGTGAAGTGGTATTGCTTGGAATTATGGAAAGTGGTAGTAAGGGCCCCCTCAAGCATGGCTGGCTTTTCAAGCATCATATGAGTAAGATCTTTTAATGCCCTAATTTAATGTTGTTGAAACTAGTGAAGCTCATTTTAAGGGAGGAGGGAATTGCTAATAATAGGTCCTTAATTTTTTAGGCCACCATTGTTGTTTTTTGGAAGAAGCTTTAGCAGGTGGTTTAGTCAGAGGATGTTCATGGTTGGTTGGAACTTCTACTCCACTCTAAGAATGCAATGGTGGTAGAGGATGATTTGGAGGAGACGGAGGTTGTCATCGCTGATTCAAAAAATTTGGTTGACACCAACATGGATAGTGTTGAACTTAAAGTGATTAAGGAAGAGTTGTGTGCAATGAATAATGGAGTTGAGACCCTTACAATGTTTGTCATAATTTATGTTTGGTTGTCAAATTCTTATTGGTTTCTCATAATAAAGGCACTCTTGAAGTTACCAATGCATATACTTTGCCTCGTCTTTATGGTGGTCACCTACATTGAGCTTTAGAGTGCTAGAAAATTATTCATGGTATTAAATGCTTGTGTTTTCTAGATGGGAATGGTGATATGAAACCAAAATTGATGATCATGGTAGCTAAGGGTTGGAACAATTGCATGTTACGCAGGGAGTCTAGGGTCTTGGGTCTAATGTTGGTGTCAATCATTGGGGTCTTTTTGAACTCTTGTAGCTTAGCCTATGTTGGTGGTATATGGTTGGTTTAGTTTTTGTTTATTATTAATTCCAATTTGTTGTTTCATTTTTCTCTTTTCCTACTACTAGCCCTACGTGGATTTTCTATGGCAACATTTTAATAGTTCTTCTCATATTATACTCTTATTTTATGTTAGTTTTATGAGTTGGATGCCTTATAAATCTCTACTACTATGATCTAAAAAAACTAATTACTTGATCCATTGAAGTTAACATAAATAACAATATATATTTCCAAATAGCAACTCTAAGGAGACTTTAAAGCCAAATTGTGATGTCATTTATTTAAGTTATATAGCTATGTTGACTTTTTTAATAATTTATAAATTAGGCAAATTAGATCTATTGTAACATGAGATACATGTTTCCTTGAAATATTTTGTATCTTTGAAATGTCATTTGCAAAATCTATGTAAGGTTTAATACTAATTGAGTTACAAAATATATGCAGAATTTATATAATAATCACTCTTATATTGAGGAAATGATTGTATTAGTGTTGTAAATGCTTTTAAAGTTATGCAATGAATTTAAGTTAATTGATTTTAAAAGGCAAGAATACCAAAGGAGTGCTCAAATGTTTTGAATATTTTAAAGTCTTTGTCGTGTTTAGGGACAACGGCCCAAATAGGTTGGAGTTTTCCTTTATTTCTGGGTTGTATAGTCGGCAATCATGGCAGACAAAAGTCTGAACAACTGCAAATAAATTTGAGAATGACAGAGAATAGTCTTGAGAAACCAAAAATATGTTTTTGTTTGTGTTTCTAGTACTTATGAACATCGGTTTAGGGCTTTGGGCATGTTTTTAATGGCCAAAAGCCAGACAAAATTGGTCTAAACATATTGAAAATGACGTCTGCTGAATGTGGCTCGGAAAATCAGTACCTTAGTTGAATCCAATTCCAAAACGAATCATTGCAGAATCATCTAGGTTTTTGGCCGATTTGGCAACTTAGTTAGAAAGTATATGAATTTATATTTTATTAAGGTTACACTCTTAGATAATACTATATAGGTGCAACAATATTGAACCTGGCAACGATATCCAACCAAGGCTCCTACACTCTTTAACTTTCCCATGGCATGAAGAATTAACTCCATTTTTTTTATTAGGAAAATTGTAGACTTATGGTTAGAGTAGGGAGCAATCAAAATGGGGTTTGAACTCAGGTCATTATTGGGGCATTTTTATAGCCTTTTCACTAGATTGTGACCTGCTGAACCTTCTCAAACTGTACTCTCTTTCCCTTGCATTCTCTACTGAAAATATGTTTTTTTCTTGAGATCCTTTGAAGATGGATTCTTAAGACAGCTGTTTCATTATTCCATCAACTTGAATATTTTGTAAATTTGTTATGAATGTCATTCTTGGATGCTGGAATCACCTTTCCACAGCTGGAATAATATTAATAGCTTTCATCAAATTTTTATGGATTAAAATGCAATTCAATTTAACCTTCCATCTAGCCACCTTTTTATTAAGAGCATAGTTACCAACTAAGTTTTGTTATGAATGTCATTCTTGGATGCTGGAATCACCTTTCCACAGCTGGAATAATATTAATAACTTTCATCAAATTTTTATGGATTAAAATGCAATTCAATTTAACCTTTCATCTAGCCACCTTTTTATTAAGAGCATACTTACCAACTAAGTCACAGGAGGAAAAAATTCGGAACAAGTTGTCAGCTGATAAAAATTGGGAAAAATTCAAGACTCAGTTTGAAAAATGTATGTAAACATTTTTATTGTTTTTAAAAAAATAAAAATAAAAAATATGACAAATAAATCAATGGTGATTAAACAAGACATTAAACTATTCATGATCATATTATTTAATCAATAAATTACAAATTAAATAAAAAATAAAACTAAAATATTGATATTTTATAATTAATAAATTTTTTTAACATTCAAATTCATATTTAAAATCTTATGAAATTTTTAAAACCTAAAATTAAATCTTAAATATAAATTATACCATATTAATATAATTTACAAAGCTATACTATATTACATTATTTTTTTGACACGTTAAATGTGAAATATAACTTACATCTTAATCCATAAAAAAAAATTAAACTTTATAACATACCTAATATAATGGGATCCTTTTGATGAGCTGTTGCTGAAATATGTAAGAGTCAATTTGACCACCTTTTATGGCTTTCTCCTACTCACTCTCAGAGGCTCATGAACTACTAAAAAAAGGCCAGTAAAAACTTTTACATTTCTAAAGCTGAATTTAGTCGACGGCAGTCATGACTCAAACTCACAGGGTGATGCACAGCAATGGAATGGCTGCAAAGCAGAATGAGATTGGTGAGAAGAGGATATTGGAAAGACTGTTGGGCATGCACAAATTTCTCTGCAAAAAATGGTGGTTTGGCAGCACAACAGCAGTTGTGACTTGCCCAATGTTTGTTTTGCAGTCATTTTGTGTGTTCAGGAATGAAAAATAAAAAACCCTAAATTGAAAAGCGATTTTCTAATGAATTTTAAATTGTTTTCCATAAAAATCCTTATGTCTTCAAATGGCAGAATTTGCAGGCAAACTGAACAGTTTTTGGGGCTTCTCTTTATGTTTTCTGGGTTTCAATTTTTTTGAATTAAAACCGGTGAATTCTGTGACATAGGTTGCCAAATCTTGTGAGATCTGGCCCAGCTCCAGTTGTTTCCGTGTTACTCGTATGTACTAATTTAATCCCATTTGTTGTGGAAATTTAAAATAAACTTCTATTTAAGAAATAAAATTTTCATTTCTCGGCAAAACCACTTTACAACCAAATTGCTTTGTTGAGACAAAACAGTTAATTTTAACACATTTTAATGTAGAATAACATATTTATATATAATATGTGAATAGGAATAATACATTTTATTTTCTGGACTGAACTTTCTAAACTTTTTTGTGGAATTTGTGGTTTCTGTATTTCCGTCTCTTGTATGAATTCAAATTTACAGAACTTGTTGACTTTTGTTGAGTGTGATGTTATTGTAACATGCTCTATATTGTGTGCATCCCAAGCAGAGAACTCTCTTTAGTCTTTCAACTTGAATACTTAATTATTAATATCTTTCTTGGTCTGGGCAGAGCTTTGTTTTGTTGCAGAACCAGATAATTACGCAAAATCAGCGTTGGACAGCATAAAGCAGGAAGTAGCATATAAGGTGCCAGAGGCCATAAATTTGGAAATTGAGCGGATACAAATCTACCCAGATAATCTGTGCACAGGCGGCCCTCATGAAGTGATGTGGGAGTGTGATGCAGGCGAGTGTAATAGGGTTTCAGTTTTTATGTGCCTAATGAAATTGTGGATTTTAGTTTTTGTGCTAGAAAAACAAAAAACTGATGCAAATACCTCTTTTTTAAAAAGAAGATTTCCTCCACGGCCTTGGCTCGATTCCTCGGAAGGCGATTCTTTTGTTTTCTGTTCGCACTCCCCTTCGGCTCACCTCAAATCTTGCCTGAGTTATTTGCTTTAAACCGTTTTAGCAGATTGTCCGGGACATTTAAACGACATGAGACAATTTCCCGACAAGTTTAGAAAATTTTCGGCGTCAATTTTTTTTGACGGGAAGACCAAATCCGGACCGGCGTTTAGAAAATTTCCGGGCAAGAATTTTTTTTTGACGGAAAACGAAATCCAACCGAAGGCTGACAACTTTCCAGCGTGAGACAATTTTCCGGGACAAAAATGATTAAAAATGATATTTATATAGAAAATAAAATAACTCTTGACTAAAAGTTTAAGTAAATAATTTGTTTGGTTTAACTTTTTGAAAATTTGGGCATAAGGGAGAGGGGCCAGTAGCCGCCCACCCTAACTTCGAGCACTAGACATTGAATTTCGACTATTTTTTTTGGGTTTTTCTGTATTTCTCTGTAGGATGCATTATGTGCACATGGGTCGAAAAATGGTCATTTCAACATGTCGCCCCATACATCCGCACCAATGTCCCAGTAACCCCTCGCCATCACATTTGTACACTTGCCTTAATTTCATTGGTTAATTTTACAAATGTATTGGTGCATTTGTGAACATGTATTGGTGCATTTATGAACATGTACAAATGTTGTGAACATATTGGTGCATTTGTGTTAATTTATTTGGTTGGTATTTTACATGTATTGGTTCTTATTAAAAATTTAATTGGGGGGTCAAGTGATTAAAAACATAGCAGTTATTGGGGCGACAACCGGCCCCTCTAATGATTAGTTTCTATGATTTATTACATTACCATTGAAAAATAAAATAACTCTTCAATTAAAATAAATAAATTGTCTATATATAAGAAAAATAAAAATAATTGTTAACTAAAATGGGACTCTTGCTGCCTATAGAACACCTCTCAACGTAATGATTGTGCTAATTAAATGGATGATACAGATGACAACAGAAAAGATTGTAATAAATTAATAATAAAAAAGAAATGCCAATGAAGTATGATACGATTACCTTGCACAATATCCATAGCCTAAACCATGCACCAATATATTTTTTTTAAGAACATGAGAATTAATCTAACAATATTTACCTAAATAAATAGTACCGGCCTACAGAGATGATTTGATGTGGCAATCCGGCTTAACTCTCCACCTCTGAGCTGCAAAACTAAAAAAGCGAAAACTGGACAAACATGTCGTGAGACCCAGAATAGGGAAAAATTTTGCTCCACACAGAAGCTACATGAAACAATTATATGATATATACCCAATAAATGCTATTCTGATATTATATAATAATTGTAACAAGGACTAGCGATAATATTTCAAGGTCATTGCACATATAACATCCACTGGATTAATATATAATGTCAAATACTAGCTATGAAACAAGTACATCGAACAGCCAATTTAACACTGTTCCATCTCCATGCTATTTTCATATCCATTTGACTGTTTAATGAATCGTTACAGAAACTCTAAGGTAAGTAGATTTTGAAGACCCCCAAACATTTGCTTGGAAGAAGACTGCAGAGGAGTGCTGTAAGACAAAATTGTAAGAATGTGTTACACCTTTCATAATATGATATTATTCTGTCAAGTTACATTTGAATGCATTGCACCCCTTACATAATTCACAATACGTGGAAATTCATAGAAAAAAGCGGAATGCTCCCCATCTAGACCAATCCTTGTGCACCTGTTGCTGCCTGTCAGATTATTACAAGGGCTTCCACCTATTATCAGATCAAAACCTCCGATTGATTTAATCAATTCATCAAGTCTTTCTTCTGTCAGCTTCTGCACATCTTCCACCTCAATCAGTTTACCCTTTTGATGTGTTTTTTCCCACCAGCTTCTAAGGATAAGCCTGTTTTCTTTGCAAATTTCTGCAGATACAACATAATTCAGTGGTATACCCAAACGATGCAAAGCAACTTCTGCACCCCCAATTCCAGAGAACAGAGAAAGGACATTGATCCCCTTTGGATAAATAGGCTTCAAAACAGAAAGATGATATCCTACAGTTTCTACCTGAAAAGCATTGCCAAGGGATCGTATGCGACCTGTGGTAGTAGAGGCGCCACGTGTGTGGCCCACATCAAATCCTAACACAAGCTCCATTTCATGAGGATCCAATGGAGCCAGCTGATCTGGACCAACCCATACCAAGTTCCACTTTTTACATTGTAAAATTACCATATCCTGATCTTCCTGGGAGGGGTTTCCATTAGAAATCTTGACAATATCCCTAAGTCTATCACATAATGGAACACTTGCTGCCACTGTGTTTATGCAGTTAAGCTTAGTTCTTTTATCCCATGATGGCCAAAACTTTTGTGTTTCAGGTAATGCCTCTTCAATTGTCATGGGTGGTAAAGGTAAAATTGGAAAACGGTTATCAATAGGAAGGTTATGCACATAGCCACGTTTTCTACTTGAAACTGAAAAGTACTTTGAATCCACAAATTCTGGTTCAATATCATACAGAAATCGAGATATGGTTGCCCATACACCCTTTGGCGTACTATACACATTTTCGAAGTAAAAGTATGGTGGGCCTTGCACAAACTCTTTAAGCTTCCGCCGCCGACCCACAGGGTGATTTGGAACTCCAAATCCAACCAATCCTTTAACATGGCGTCGTAAAGGAAATTTTATATCTTCATTTGCTACAAACAAACCTTTGGAAGATGTACTTTCTTTGAGCTTGATCTTCTGGAATGGTTTCTCGCGATGAAAATCTAGGTGCTTTCTTTTATGAAATTTAATTCGCTGCACATCCTCTAGGCTTTCATTCAATACCTGCAAATGGAAACCACGGTTAGCATGACTCATCAAACTGATAACCTCAGGATTATAATTGGCAACATCCAAGCCTACAATTAGTCCCATGTTGATTGTGCAAACAAACTTGTTCCATAGAATCAAAATAATATCCATAATTTTCAATAGTTTTTTTTGGTAACCTCTTCAATTTGGAGGGAACGTGACTGAGAAAACAAGAAATTAACAATCTATTTAAGTGCAGACAAGTACACAATTAAGAATTTGTTCCCAGAATACCATACAGGTCTATAATTGGCAACATCCATCCCTGTAAATAGTCCCATGTTGTTGTGCAAACAAATTTGCTACATAGAATTAAAATAATGTCCATAATTTTCAATACTTGTTTTTGGTAGCCTCTTCAATTTGTGAGGAACTTGGCTACGAAAAAACAAGGAATTTATAATCCACTGAAGTTCAGATCAGTACAAAATGAAGATTTCATTGCCAGAATATCATATAGGTAATGTCAAATTGCCATTGGGTTCACATAGTTAAAATATTATTATAACTGCATGCAATATGAAGAATAAATATAGGTGGACTAATAGTTCTGAGTGTATTTGTGTATTCATCCATTTTTTTCTTTGTTTCAATCACAAATCTAACTTTGTATTGATTTTTACCACAGTAAAAAATCTAAATCCACAGTTTCTTTGCTTTATCTTCCTATTCCTATTAACAATGCCTCAATCTAAAAGCATGCATTTGTTTGGTCTCTGTTTTTTCCTATAAATACAGGAATTTTCTTTTATTTCTATTGGCAAAAACTTAATACCAAGAGGTACAACTGCTAGTTATCATAGGTTTACAGTTCACAGTTTAATTCACTTAATAAACAGAAATGGGATAGTAGGTTGCTAGAACCTTTACCAATGTCAACTCCAGAAATTCACCTTTAAGAAACCTCTTAAGATATACTCAAAGAAAATCTTGTCCTACCTTGTGGGACGTGGAATAAACATTTTTGTGATTCTTTCTTGGGCTTCTCAAAGCTTTCATCTTGGAGAATCTTGAATCTTTTTGTTGATTGCATTGATTGTGTGTTAGCAGCACGCTTGATGCAAGGGAGACTTAACTAACTTGCAATCATAAAAAACTAGGTTGTTGGAGAAAATACTTCTCCAGGTTTGATGAATGATTCCTGCTATATCAATCTGCTAGCAAACCTACTATGAAATTAGTAACTCTACTCAATTATACTACATCACCAGGTTCACTTGTTTCCAGGGATGTACCTATACTGAACGGGTCCAGGTACGGGTCCAATGCTAGGTTTCCTGTGCCCACAAAGCCATATTCCAAGTGCGGGCTGGGTTTTCTTGCACCCACAAAGCCATATTCTTCCAAGTGCGGGGTAGGGTTCCTGGCACCCTTTGTGGGGTGGACTTGAGTTTTCCAAGTCTAGCCCAGGGTTGGGGTTTCCCTTTGCCCCAATCGCATTTTTCTAGGTCTAGGGTGGGGTCTCATATGCCCTTGGGCGATATTTTTTCAAGTCTCGAGTGGGGCTTCCTATGCTTGTGGGACATACTTTTCCAAGTCTGAGGTTGGCATACCATGCATCACCCTCACTTGACTAGTATGAGCCAAGAATCTATTTTCTAGCTCTTTGATAAGCCCAAGGACACAAGACCCCTGAACTTAGCACTAGAGATGGGGAGTTCATCCATCTAGATGTCCCAGTCAAGCTCCAACACTCTTCTAGGTTGCCTTTATACTCTGCCCTCACCAAGCACTCTACCACCCACAACATAACCTCTTTTTGTCTTCACTAGCCACAACAAGTTTGACAAGAAAAAGGTTGCCACTTCAAACTTGACTTCTCATGTCAAGTTCAAGATAGTTGATTCCCAACACCTCCTTGATTACTGTCTCCACTAGGCCTAATTGTATAATGAATGTCTTCTTCAACATAATTTTTCTTATCAACCCTCTAAAGGCCATCTCTCTTTTGGTCGAGAGCAAGAAAAACAAGGGCTCCATTATGAAAGCAGACACTGCTTTTCCAAGGATCAACACAAAGGAAAAAGCATCGCATATCAAAGAGGGCGAAAGTTGATTTCTAATGGAAATCCCTAAGATTTATAGTTTGTGTGCATTGTTGCCATTGTGAGTTTCCACACATCAACGAGACCTTTGCCTTGCATCTTAGTGAATCTGCAATGATCAAAAACGAACCAAGTGAGGGGTTTAGCTCATAATAATGACATGAGACTATTCATAGATATGCTCCTTAGGGAGAATCGTCCTCCAATGCATTTCACAACTTCCCATAGGACATCTTCATTTTCAATTATGATCTCATCAACTAAATCCATCCCTCAATTAGCCAAGTAATCAACTATGGCATTTACTCCCCTAAAACCTATGTTACTAAGTTCTTGTTTCCCTGTCATTGTTGGACCAATCGGGTTCTAGAACTAGAGCAGATGTCAGTTTGCAAACAGGATAGCTAGGGCACAACCCTGCCGCCTTGGTTACCCTGTGGGTGGGATATACCCAAAGGGTATCTAGGGTAGCAAGGTCATGCCCTAGCCAAACGCAGGTCATGTGGCTACCAATAGGGTACCCAAGGCAGCAAGGTCGTGCCCTGGCCGAACCCAGGCTGTTCTCAACCACACTTGGGGGAACACAAAAAAAAAACAAATGTTTTCATTAAAAAACGTAAAATCTGCAAATTTTTAACAATGAAAAATGCATTTCCCAACCCTAAAACATGATTGAAAACCTAAAATCACCCCAAAACATTTGTTGTCAATTCATTTCACAAACACAAGCTCACACAAACATTTAATATCATTGAAAGTTGCCATTTTTGCATTTTTTAAGCTTGCTAGTTTTTTTGAAGGTGAATGACTGCAAAGGCACAAAAGACATTAGCTAAGTGCTACAGGAGGGATCTAGCTTGCACAAAGGACATTTACTGATTAAAAGTAAGTATTTTGTAGGAATTTTTCAAGTTTTTTCAAAAATACAAAACGTTTTTTAGATTTTTTTAAAACATTTTGAATTATTTTTTACTTGTTTTTAATTTTTACTGTGTTTATCTGTATTGTAGGTTTGTATTTTTTTTTTTTGTTTTATTTAAATAACATACTCTAGGGTTACATTTTCAGTTTTTTTAAATTTTTCTTATAACAACAATTTATTCAGAATAGTTGCTAGTTCAAGTTTAGTGGCCCATGAGACAATTAGATAGTTCAAATATGATCAAGCATCACTGCTATGGAAATATGTTATGATTATTGAATAACTTCCATGAGGTGGGGCCTTTCTTTGGCATTGTAGTCACTGTAGGGTTGAGTATATAAGAGCTTCTATAGTGGAGTGAAAGCTCACCTATGTGCTATGACCAACCATGGAATTAGAGTTTGTCAAGGGCCAAACAAGAAGGGATTGCCAAAGGAACAAATTATGACATATATTAGAGAACATGAAGACACTAATGTTGTGAGAGCAAAACTAAAATCTCATCCTTTAGCAAAGAAAGGATTTGGGAGGCCACCTACACAGGCTGCCCCACATCCTTTCTTGGAGACACTATCTATCTAAGAAAAAGATCCCTCTCTTTCTTCCCGCAAAAGAAGCCCATTAGAGAAGGCATTTTAGAACAAAGCACATTACACATTACACATTACATTTACGTCAATGGTCTTCTTTTCAACTTGGTGAGATCACCATATTGGTAGGAAATGGTGATGGCAATCAATCAAACACCTTCTAGTTACACAGGTCCTTGGGTATGAGAAGGTGTACACCACCTTATTGGCAAAAGATTTTTTTTTTAATAAAGACATCACTTAAACCAATTAGAGATTTATGGGTTGAAATAAGAGTGTCCATCGTTTTTTATGGATGGAAAGATTGCAAAAACCGGCCCTTTAATAAATGTCATTGCAATGTGCCCTAAAACAGCAATTTTTTTTTAAGGCAGTTGATTGAGGGACAAGTGAAGGATGCAAACTTCATTTCCAAAATCCTCATTGAGTCCGTAGAGATGGTTGGGTGCTAAGAACGTTGTCCAAGTTATAATGGACAATGCAAAAAACTGCAAGGCAGCAAGTGCTTTGGTTGAGGAAAGGTACGGGCACTTTTTTTTTGTAATGTCCCCATTTTTGGAGTGCTCACTTAATGGAGTGGCTAGACTATTTCCATTCCTGTAGGCTAAGTCAGAGGGCTAAAAGAATGACCTAATTGGTGAGTTTTCACACTTTGACAATTTTGTACGGCAAAATGAGCATGGAAGATGACTTCGCATATTTTTGTAGTAATTTTGATGTGGTCATCACTAATAAACTAATTTTCCCTAAGGTGGAGCGACCCAATTGGAGGATGAAAAATAGAAGAAAATATGGAAAATGCCCTTGGGAAAAATAAGAATACTTTATAATGATTTTCCTTGTGGAGGACTACTTCATTTGAGGTCAATAATATGTTTTATCATGTGCCCAAGTGGTTCGCCCTTGGAGGATGGAAAGATGCAAAATAATAAAAAAATAAAATAAAGTGTTTTCCTTGTGGTTTAGGCCCCCAAGAGGAGGTCGGCCCTAGGAGACAGAAATGAAGTGAAATAAAATAAGAAATACCAAAAGCTAGGTCGGCCTTGAGGAAGGAGTAAAAAAAAGCATGTATAAATATAAGTTGTTGAAGGCATTTCAATCATCATTCATTCACATCACAACTTCGCATTTTGAGTTTTACTCTTGGCTGCACTTTATGGCAGCATATTCCAAGGACGAAAACCCTTGAGAATATTAGGTGGATTGGACAAAACCCCAATCTCATCATGGAGGTGAATTCACACTGAGTTCACACTTGCAATTCATTGGAATTTGAGGATTTTGAGCATTCAAGCCACATCATTTTGGAGCAGCATTTGAAGATCATTTTTGGAGCAGATTTGAGAGCCACCTTTGGAGGAGTTTTTGGACAAAGAGTGACTAGGGTTCATTCCCTAGGTTGAGCACCACTTCCCTAGAAGGGCAACTTCATTATTTTGAGTCATATTTGCTATTCCATGGTATTTATAAACCTAATTTAGGTTGAACATTATAGAACAGAAATCTGGGCTATGTTTGTATTGTTTGAGCCCATGAATTTGGTGTAATTCTAAATCAGCATATCCAGATTTGGAGCAGCAGACTTGTTTAATCAGAAATCAGATTTGTTTTGCACATGTTTGGCCTTTGGATGGTTGGTTTTCATCGTGGATATCTTTGTTGATGTTTCTACATGTTTGGCATATGTTTTATGGATGTATGGAGCATGTTTATTGGCTGCTTATAAATATTTATGCTTCTGAAAATAAAATCAGAATTCAGTCCTAGGGTTTAGGGCAGAAAACTAAATCAGAATTTAGGGTTTTGAGCAGAAATCTAAAGTGCAGAAAATTAGGGCAAAATTCAGAAAATAAAAATCAGAATTTTAGGGCCGATCCCATTGGGGATATTACATTTTTAGACACCATGTATTGTCCACTCCCTCAAATTGGTGATGCAAAAAATTGGCACTCAAATAGAGTGGATGAAAGAAATATACACCATGGATAAGAAGATTCAAATGTTCATGATTGAACCATCATATGTAGCAAGGCATCTTCAAGTCTTCCTCCAATTTGGAGTTGCTGAAGGTAAATTTATGAAATTTCAATATTTATTTTAAATTTAATTATAACATATTTACTTATTTAAATTTTAACTTGTTTTTACACTACATTAGGTTGCTGAGACTCGATTCGCATCAGTTATTTTGTAACGACTTGTGAGGGTGTGAGAGGCATTGAGCACCATGGTCATTAGCAACCAATGGGGTGTGTGGAGGCAATCAAATTTATAGAGAGCACAAAAAAGTCAAATCATTGATCTTGGACGATGAATGGTGGGCTCCTCTGGACTACATCTTAAGTTTCACCAAGCCCATCATGAGTATGATCATGTTTGTTGATACAGATCAGACATATTTGGGAGAACTCTATGATGGCATAGACTCCATGATAGAAAAAATAAAGGCCATAATAGCAAAGAAGGAGAATGACCTTGAAGAAACATTTTTTCTAATGGTGAAAAAAATATTCTTGACCACTAGAACAAGACAACCCTTGCAGCATCTTACATTATCTCCCAAATATTACAACACAAAGATACTTCCTTTGCTTAGAAGAATGACACCATATAGAGACAATGAAGTTGCTGAAGGGTACAAGAAAGCATTTCAAAGAATCTTCTCAGATCTAGAAGTGGTGGATAATGTTAGGACTTAGTTTGGTAGGTTCATCTCATTACAAGATCATAGTATTTGTGCTCATCAAGATAAATACAAGACATGCACTCATAAATGGTGGTACCTCCATCGGAAAAGTTATATGTTCCTCAAACCTCTTGCAATTAAAATTCTATCACAAGTAGGCATTTTTTTTTAACATTCTTACCATTCTTTTGCATTTTTAAGTTGTATGACTTTCTCTCTAATTTCAACAGGTTGCAAGTTCTTCTTTGGCTACGCAAAATTGGAGTACATACTACTTTATCCACTTAGTTAAATACAACTGGTTGGCTACAAAAAAAGCAAAAGATTTGGTTTACGTCCATTCCAACTTGCGCCTCTTGTCACATAAGGAAGTTGACTGCATATAAGGGGCAATAAAAAATTGGGATATAATCCCTGAGTGTGTCAACTTGGATGCATCTGTTCTAGAGCTTGCCAGAGTCACTTTAGATGATGACAAGGCTCCTACACATGATGTCACTAGTGGAAGTGACATTGCAGTTGCTTATGGTTCAAATGAAATTGAACCAAGTGATGGCTTAGATCTAGATGTTTCTGTTGGAGAGCAAGATACAAATTTTTTTAAGTATCGAGTATTTAGTATTTTCAAATTTTGTAATGATTGGACATATATGATATAACATTGAATTATTGATTATCTTTATCACTATCAAGTATCATAGTATCAAATATCAAATGTATTTTCGATTTTGTATAGTGTATATTTTTAGTATCAAGCTTAGTCACAAGGTTCGAGCTCGAATTCGTGTTCGGCAAGGATAAAATTCAGATGAAGTTCGGCAAGAGAACAAAAAATCGAAAAAAAATTCGTTATTAAATTCGCCTTATTTAAATTTGATTTTTTTAAAAATATAAATAATATATATATAGATAATATAAATATTATATTTATAATATAAGAATAAATATTAATAATATAATAATATATTATACTATATAATATAAAAATATTACAATATAATATTATAATACTAATAATATAATATTTATAATATAATAATAAATATTAATCATCTAATAATATATTATATATTAATGATATTATATTATAATCTAATATTATAAACATTATAACATATAAATATAATATTATAATATAAATATAATAATATATTAATATGTAATAAACTATACTCTCACTGCGGCAACGCGATTTCACTCTTTTCTTCTCTATTTCTATTGCGATTTCAAATTATTTTTTTCGGTTACATCACGATTTTTAAAAATTGTTTCGATGATTTTATCGGGTAAAAGAAATTCCGGGTACATCGCGATTTCAAAATGAAGAAAAAACCCTTATTTCTCCGTACGAACATTTTGATGAATCTGAACAAATTTTTTATACTGTTTTGAGGTTCGCCGAATTTCGAACTCCATAGAGGAAATTCAGCGAACCCTTTGACATAGGTATCAAGTATCATATGTTTTTTCAATTCTATATAGTGTATTTTTTTTGCATATATATATACATCCTGTACCCGGAAAAAAAAAAAATTGCCATACAAGTGTACCCAAACCTTGAACTTGTACCATTTCCATACCAAAACCAACAACTTAGCCTAAAACAATGTTGGATTCTAATTGCTTGACCCAAAAAAGGCCAGGCCTAACTTAGAATGTTGTTGATTTTCCAACTGGGGGAAGATCTTTTTACTGGAGCATTGATCACAATCAATGAATCCCCTTGATTGACAAACAGATAATATTTTTATGAAAAAGCAATTTAAGTCCCAAGATAAATGCCCAAGCTTTCGCCTCATTATTGGTGTCCTCTGGTAGCTTTTTGTAAGCAACAATAATGAAGGAGCCCTTACTATCTCTATATTATATAATATTTTTTATTATATTAAAAAATATATTTATAAAATTAAGTTGAAACTTATTTTATCTAAGAGCTTGAAATCAAAGTAAGTTTGGAGGGGAGAATGGTAGGAGAGCACTCTTGCAAAAACTTCTATAAGAGCAGTAGGTGGAGCTTCTTGAGTTCAAACACTCTAGAGGCTTGCGACAAAACAATTGGAGGGGCACAAATCAATCAAAGGAAGGTTTCATAAACAAATGGAAAGACGCCCAATGTGGATGGATCAATCCCCATCACAATTGGTGCCAATGCCATCCTATTGGTAAATACAAGAAAGAAGGTTGAGCCCACAAGAATGATCACTCAAAAGGATGTGTTCCCAGTTTCAATAGATCTGACCAATTCGAATGTCAAGTCAATGTTAGGAGATTTAAAAGAAAGGCCTCATTAACAAATCGTAGGGTTTTGGGTGGCCTTGGCTTCTTTGGAAGTATGGATTTGTAAAAATTGGGGTAACAACTTTTTGGTCAGAGCCTTGCCAAAGGTTTTTTTCTTGGTGATTTACCCATATGGGGATTCTAAAGTTAGCTTTTTGAATGGTGACCCTTGGATTTAGGCCAAAGTAGGCTTATTCTAGCAAGAACGAAAACCTTATTTTGACCCCGCTTAATGTAACTTGAAAGCTACTCCCATTTGGCTTCAATTATGCAATTTATCTACAAAATATTGGACTCCCTCGACATTCTCAGGGATTGGCAATTATTTGGGAACTTTCTTGAGCATAGATGACAATGTCAAAGAAGGTATGTTGGGCACTTCTGTGCAAATTTGTATGAGCCTGGACTTGTCCAATCCTATTCTAGGTTTTGTTAATTTGATGACAGATGAAGGTTGTTGAAAAAAAAAGTAGAATTGGAGGGACACATTCCTAGATGCTCTGTCTATCAAAATTTTGGTCATTTTCAAGCCCAGTGTAGAGATAGATTTCGTAAGCAAAGGAATGGAGGGCGCTGGCAAATTCACCTCTAATTGAGGAAGTTAGTAGGACCTTGGGTGGTGAAATCTTAAAGCCTTACTCTCCCCCAAATTGCTCCTTTGTTTGTCCTCTAGAGAGGTGGATCCCTTCTTAAGAAAATCGTAGTCAATTTGCCTCTATGGCAAAAAGTAAATCCATTATTGCTGACCTTGTTCAAAGAGGCAATCCTCTTTCGAAGGTTGATCTTTTGGAGGATTCTCCAAAAAGGGACACAAAAGGAGAGGTTAAGGAGCAAAAGCTAGAGACAAATTTGTTTCCTTTAGAGATTCTCAAAATCTCCTAGTCAGAAAATTCCAAGATCAAACTTAATTGTGGTTCCTCGAATCAAGAGGGGTACGAAATCAGGTTTGGAAACAACTTAAGACATGGTGTTGGCAAGGAAACAAAAAAAGTTGAAGGGGTTTTACAAGTCAACAAAAAGAGGGGTAGAACTCCCCTCATGGTTGTTATGATGCTCCTTTCATGGAAAGTTAGGGGTTTGAATGCCCCTAACAAAAGATGCTTCTTCAAGTGTCAACTCCATTCACAAAAGACTGATATTTTTCTATTACAAGAAACGATATTAAGCAATGAGGAGGCTTTCTCTTCAATCTCTCAAAATTGAATCTGATGGAAAAGGCCCTTCATTGGAGCTTATGGGGTCTTAAGTGGTTTGGGAATAATTTGGTCTCCTCTCTCCACAAATATTGTAGTTGTGGATTGTGGTAGCAATTGGCAATTTTGCAAAGTCCAAAGTTGGGTTATGAATTTGGCCTTCTTCCTCTTCAACATTTATGGCCCAATTGGTCCTTTTCCTAAGAGAAGGTTGTGGGAAGTGCTCTCTTCTCTATAAGTTGACTTAGTGCTGCTTGGTGAGGATTTCAATGTGATCACTTCTTCATATGATAAAAGTGATGTTCTAAGGCCCACTTAGTCGCAGTTAGATTTTGTAGCCTTTGTTGATAGCTCCAATATGTTTGATGTGCTTCCAAAAAATGGGAGATTCGCTTGGACTAGTAGAGGTTCAGGCTTTTGATATATAGCTGAAAGATTGGATCGCCTCTTTCTCTCTCCCTCATGCCTTAGCAAAGATTGGTCCTTGGAAAGTAAAATTCTTTCGGTAGCTAATTTGGATCATTTCCTTGATTCAATCATTATCTCTAAAGATTCCCTTCCTACAAATTGCCCCTTCAAATTTGAAGTGATGTGGTTAAGGGATCTGGATGTGGAAGAATGTCTCAAATCTTGGTGGAATTGGGCTCCAATGACCCAAGGAATAAAGATATTCTCTTTGACACAAAAGTTGAGCTACATTAAGCAATCTTTAAGAAATTGAAATCATCAACATTTCAAAAAATATTTTCCTAGAGGGACAGAATTGAAACAGAATTGGCAGCCTAAGTGAGCTGGTGCAAACTATGAGAATGGATCAAGAGTCATGCTAAGCATAAAGTTTTGTTGGCTGAGCTTTATGAGATCCAGTGAAGGGAGAATTTTTTTTCTAAGGAAAAGTCTAGAGAAACTTGGCTAAAGGATGGTGATTGTAATACAAAGTTTTTCCATAATTCAACCAAGGCCTGTCAAAGTGTTAATAGGATCTATTCTATTCATTCTAGAGAAGGTAGGTTGCTAGAATTTCCTTCTAAAATCAAGGAGTAAGCAGACAATTTTTCTGAGAACCTTCTTAACTCCTCAAAAGCTTTAAATCTGGTTGATCAAAGCTCCCTTCTGAGTTTGATTCCTTCACTGATCTCTCAAGATCAAAACTCTTCCCTCATGTCTCCATTCATGAAAGAAGAGGTAAAATTCACTTTGTTTTAGATGTAAAAGATAAGGCCTTGGTCCCAGATGGGTTTCTTGCCACATTCTTTCAGCATTTTTGGCACATTGCAGTTAAGGAGGTGTGGGAGGTTGTGGAGGTCTCTCGAAAGTCTCAAAAAATGATAAGAGACTTCAATAATACTTTCATTCCTCTAATCCCTAAGTCAGCCACTCCTTACTCCTTTCTTGATTTTAGACTAATCTCTTTGTATAACACCATCTATAAATTCATCTCCAAAACTATGGCACTAAGGCTTCGTTACATTTTGCCCTTTGTCATTTCGTCAAAGTAAAGTGGTTCTCTTCCTAAAGAGTTGTTACTAAAGGCATCATTATGTACCACAAGGTCATTCACTCGGTGCTTCACAATAAATCCAAAAGTATGCTGATTGAGCTAGACATCAATAAAGCTTATGATAGGGTTGATTGGAGATTCTTGATGTGAATCCTTAGCAAATTTGGATTTTGATTGGAAAGGAGAGAATGGGTTTACAATTGCATTTCAGGCCCTAGATATTTTGTTCTCATAAATGGGACCCTGACTAGTTTCTTTGAACCCACAAGGGATCTTCATCAAGGAGATCCTCTATCGTCTTTTCTTTTTATCATTATGGTTGAGGCTCTAGGAAGATCTTTTCAAGCTACTTTGAGTAGAGGTTAGATCAAAGGTATTTAACTCCCCAAGGATTTAGATGCCTTCACCCACAACAATTTAAGATGATACTCTTCTTTTTGGAGAGTCTTCCATAGATGGAGCGCACGAAGTCAACTCAACTCTTGCTTCCTATTCTTCCATGTCAAGTCAAATAATTAATGATGAAAAATCTGAAATTTTCTTTTGCTAACACTTCTCCTTTGCTTCAAGGTTGGATTGTGTGTTTGCTTGGGTTTTGGATTGGTTCTCTTCCAAGTAAATAGTTAGGAGTTTATCATTTCATAGGAACTAGAAGATTTGTCTTGTGGAAAAAATTGGTGGAAACCTTTCAAAAACAACCAAGTTCTTGGAAGGGTAAGTGGTTGTCCCTAATTGGCAGAATTCACTTGATCAAATCAGGCCTCTCTACTTTGCCCATGTATGCTCTAAAGACCCCAACAAGTATCATAAAAGCCTTAGAAAAAATTATGATTTCTTTGGCAAGGTTCAAGAAATCAAAAGAAACTTCCCCTTATTGCTTGAGATAAGGTTTGCTCTCCAAAAGATAATGGTGGAGTAAGGATCAAGTGTTTAATAAAACAAAATTTAGCTCTCAAAGCTAAAGCAATGTTGGGTATGTTTTCTTCACCCTCCACTAGATGGAGTCAACTACGTCCTATGTTATCAGGTTTCTCCTTTGGCAGGTTGATGTGCCTGGACTGGGACGTTCTGGGTTTGGATATGGGTCCAGGATGCCCGAGGGTTGGCCCAGGTGTCTCCGCGCCAAGGATGCTTAAAAAAAGCATATTTTTTATTTATTTTTTACATTTTTTTAAGTCCAAAAAACCCTAAAAAGGCTCTATTCGCCCTAAAAGGGAAACACAAAACACTTTTTGCCTCCATTCATGAAAACAAAAGAGAAAAACTTCATTTTTTTACCTCCAAGCTGCCATTGTTGATGGTTGAAGGTTGCTACATTTTTCTTCGAAGGTGAAGGCTAGGGGAGTGAAAGAGCTACACAGATAGGAGAGGAAAAGCAGCTCAAGGAAGATTTATTTAGAAAGGTGAGTGAATCTTGTAATTTTTTCAAGTTTTCATGAATTTTTTAAAGATTTTTCAATTTTTTTAATTTTTTTAAACCTTATATACATAATATAGGAGTTATAATACCAATGTTTTTTTTTTTTTAAAGTTGTAAGATGGTAAATTTGTAATGTTTTTTTTGTTTTGTTGTATAATTTCATACAGAATGGCTCATAGTTCTAGTTCATTTGGTCTATCTATAGAGAGCTCGTTTAAAATTGATGCAGTGTAACATCTTTGGCGACATACAACCATGATCGAACAACTACCTGGTGGTGGGGGTTATCGTTGGCATTGTAGCCAATGTTTGAATGAATATAAGAGCTCATATAATCAAGTGAAAGCTCGTTTTTGCACTATGACCGGCGTAGGTATAAAAGTTTGTCTAGGGCCGAATAAAAAAGGGTTGCCAAAGCAATAAATATTGGGATATATCAAGGAACAAGAGGATGCCGACATGGTAAGTAACAGAGCAAAGGAAAGAGTGCATCCTCTTTCCAAGAAAGGATCGCAAAAACCTCTTGGTGGTTTAACAGAACCAGCTGGCCCACATCCTTTCATGCCACCACCATCTTCTAGAGAATACACTACTCATTCCTGTAAAAGAGGCCCATTGGAAAAAGCCTTCAAGAATGAGGCAAGGGAGCTTGCAAATGAGGAGCTTGCAAATAAAAGCATTGCTCGTTGCATTTATGCCAATGGGCTTCCTTTCAACCTTGTTAGATCACCATATTGGCGAGATATGGTGACCGCAATTGCCAAGGCCCCTACTGATTATGTTAGTCCTGGGTATGAAAAGGTGTGCACCACCTTATTGGGCAAGGAAAAAGCTTCCATAGAGTCATCATTGAGAGCAATCAAGGATACATGGCCTAAAACAAGACTGTCCATCGTTTCTGATGGATGGAAGGATTGCAAAAATAGGCCACTAATTAATGTCATTGCAATGTCCCCTAAAGGGGCTATGTTTTTTAAAGCAGTGGATTGTGAGGGGCAAGTGAAGGATGCAAGCTTCATTGCCAATATCCTCATACAAGCCATTGAGATGGTGGGCCCTAAAAACATTGTCCAAGTTGTAACGAACAATGCTAAAAATTGTAGGGCAGCTGATTCAATAGTGCATGGTACATATGGGCATTTTTTTGGACACCATGTGCCATCCACTCTCTCAACTTGAAATTGCAAAAGATTGGCACACAAATTGAGTGGGTCAAGGAAATCTACACGAAGGCCGAGAAGATTCAAATGTTTGTGACAAATCATCATATGTCACAAGCCATCTTCAAGACCTCCAAATTGGAATTGTTAAAGGTAATTTTATTTTTATTTTTTACTTTTAGCATATATAATATTTTTAAATTTTTGCTAAGTTTCTACTTTTTATTATTTAAATTTTAATTTTTTTTTACACAATGTTAGGTTGCCGAAACTCATCTTGCATCACACACAATCGTCTTGAGATGACTTGTGAAGGTACGAGAGGCATTGAGCACCATGGTCATCAACACTCTTTGGAGCGTATAGAGGCAATCACAGTCAGAGAAAGCCCAAAAAATCAAAGCATTGATCCTTGGTGATGAGTGGTGGGCTCGTGTGGAATATGTTCTGAATTTCATTGAGCCCATCATGAGTATGATTAGGTATGCAAATAGGATCAACCATGCTTGGGTGAAATTTATGATGGCATGGACTCCATGGTTGAAAAAATAAGAACCATAATAGAAGCCAAGGAGCAAGACTCCACAAAAGCATTTTTTAAAAGATTGAAAAGGATCATTGATGAGCGTTGGAACAAGATGACCACACCCTTGCATCTCTTAGCGTTTGCTTTGTCTCCAAAGTATTATAGCAAAGAAATACTTTCCCTACCAAGGACAGTGGAACCATAGAGAGATAAAGAGGTTGTTGTTGGGTACAAAACTGCATTCAAAAGAATATTTCCAGATGGAGATTTAGAGAGAATTGTCTCAAGTGAGCTTGGCGAGTTCATATCTTCAAAGAATCAAGATGTTTTCGCTCTTCGAGACAAGTACAAGAAAGATGCTCATGAATGGTGGTACCTACATGGTCAAGATTAATTTCACCTTCAACCTCTTGATAAAAATTCTATCTCGAGTATGCATCTTTTTATTTTTTCAATTTAACTTCCTCATTTTTCTTTCCCTACTATATATTATAATTTTATTAATTTATAATTTAAATTTAATAATTATGTTTTATAATTTATAATTGTAAATGTTGTAAGTTTGTATCTTGTATGGTATGCAAATTTAACAGGTTGCAAGTTCTTCTTCAACTAAGCGGAATTGGAGTACATACTCCTTTATCCACTCAGTTAAACTAAATCGATTAGGTACAAAAAAAGTTGACGATTTGGTCTTTGTGCACTCCAAATTGTGCCTCTTGTCACATAAGAAACTTGATTACAAGGAGGGGGTGACAAGGAATTGGGATCTAACTCTTGAGTGTGCCGATTAGATGATACTGTTACACAACTTGTAGAAGTCACTATCGATAAGGACCATGAGACAACTACACATGACACAGACATGGCTAGTGGGAGTGGTGTTCCAACTGATTGTGATTCAAATAAGTTGAACCAAATGTTGACTATGATGCTCTTGATGAAGACCCATATGATGATTATTGAACAATCAATATTGATTGTAACTTTCATTTTGTATTGACATTTGAGAAATCACCAAATTATGAATTTCAATTCATGAGTATTTTCCTTATTGCAAGTTATGAGGTATTTAGATATTTTATTATTTTGTTTATTGGCAATTATGAGTATTATTGTTTTACTATTTTAGTCTTAGAGTCTTAAAGTTTTTAAATATATATTATATAAATAAATAAATATATATATGTTGTTGTACCATACTCGAGCAAAAAACTTTTGCCGTATCCGCGTACTTGATCCTCATACCCGTACTTGAACCCGTACCAGGATAGGCAACTTCGACTACTTCAAAGAAAATATTTAGATTCCAACGATCCTACTAGAATTTTGACTTTGGCTGACCCAATGCTGGGATCCCACCTTTGGATTTTCATGATGACTAGCAAGCCCATCATTATTAGAATAATATCTTTCTATTTATGTTATTAATGGTCATCTATGTCGGCAGTTTTCTACTTTTAGAAAATTTGCCTCTTGTACATTGTATATATTGAGCATTTTTGCTCATTTGTGAACAACATCGATTCTTCGTAACATGGTATCAGAGCCAAGTTAGGCTCTTCGGATTCCATACGTCGTACGGCTTGTACGGCGCCCTAAAGGCAGCCGTACCCATCTCTTCTTCGAGTCTCTATTCACGTGAAAGGGTTTCATGTTTGCATTTCTAGGTCGCTGTGTTTCAACTCTGTGACCCGCGTTTTTTTGGAGGTTTCTTTTTCTGTCTGAATCACGTTTTTCCATGGTCGAGCGTTTCAAACTCTAGGCTGCGATTCTTGTTGCATTTCTCCGTGATCGCGTTTGAAGATTTGCTTTCTCAGATCCTGTGGTTGTGATTTTTTTTGGCAGATCGCATTTTTTGTCTGAAGGTCTTTTTTTTTTCCTAGAGATCGCACCAGTGCCCAGATCGCAATTTTTGAAGATCGCGATTTTCATAGTCACTTCTCCAAGGACGCAAACCTTCTCTCTCTGCAGTCACGGGTTCTTATGGCACCCTGTTTTTTTTTTTTTTCTGAGATTCACGTTTAAAACCCTTGTCAACGGTTCCTTCTCTGCAAACGGCGTGTGAAATCGCAGTTTTTTCGTGGATTTTCTCTTCCAATGATTGCGAGTTTTGACTTGGCCAACGTTTTTTTCCTCTGACATTGGCGTCTTGTGTTTCCGGTCAAGGTTTCTGTGTGTTTGCCCGCGCGCGACTTCCAGCTAGGGTTTGATCTGTAGCGTGTGCCACTCCAGTTTGCGGTTTTTCAACTCTTTATGGTTTGCTATTGACGGCTAGGGTTTCTGAGAAATCGGCTAGGGTTTTGACCCTTTGTTTCAAGCCAAAATTTTATTCTAAGTGCAGATTCTTTGTGGGTTTCTCAAGAGGATTTCTGGGTAGTCGTCAATTTTTTCTAGGTGCCTCGTAATCCGTGCTTTGGGATTTGTGCGGCCTACATGCCTAATCGATGTTTTTGGGTTTTAATAATTTTGTCCTCAAAAATTATTTGATGTGTTTTAATAAGTTTTCTCCTTAAAAAAATTTTGTATGGTTTTCTGATTTTTTGCCTGAAAAAATCATGGGAGGGTTTATAATTTTTTCCTCAAAAATTAAGGGTTTGCTCCTGTATGCCCTAGTCAGGGTTTTCGTAGTTCGGGAGGGCTCTCTGGTTTCTGGACAGGTTTTACCGTTTTTTCCTTAAAAACGATGATTTGTATTCTGATTCGTGTCTGGTTTTGATCGATTTTTCACCTCAAAAATTGTGTTTGGTTTTTACCATGTGTAAGCAACCTGGGTTTGGCGATTTTTTCCTCAAAAATCGTACTTTGTTGCAGTCTGTTTTCGTCACACCTGGAGTTGCTGGGGCGAACATCTGCACAACTGACTTCTTGCAGTCTACTTTGGAGTGTCATGCTCATCTGCAAAAGTTTGGAGGGTTTGCCGATTTTTCCTCAAAATCGTGGTAGTTGTTCTTGGTGTGTCTTTGGTTACAGGGAGGGACAGTTCTCCAACATCAGGTTGGACAATTGTTGTTTTTGGTTATTTCCAGAAGTTCTGCAGTTTCTGGGATGGTTGGTGGCAGATTCATCTCCAGTGGCAGAGTCAGTGGCAGGCTCTTGTCTTTTGTTGCAGAAGCGTTCTGAGAAGGAGGCAGCCTTCTCTGTTATCTCTTTGGGTAGTTAGAATGATGACCATTAAGGGAGGGTATTAGAATAATATCTTTCTATTTATGTTATTAATGGTCATCTATGTTGGCAGTTTTCTATTTTTAGAAAACTTGCCTCTTGTACATTGTATATATTGAGCATTTTTGCTCATTTGTGAACAACATCGATTCTTCGTAACAATCATCACCAACCACCTTTCTTGGGAAATCTATAATGGCCTTTCAGCTGATTTCTTATTTGACTCGTGGAATAGTTTCCCTCCTTTGACAAAGAAGATGTCTCTTTTAGATGCAAGAACTCTTCTTTCAAGAGTTTGTGGATGCAAAGTATGCCACAATCGGCTTCATATTGAAATGATGGGCTTCTCAACTATTGTTTGGAAATATTTCTCTCAGCTACCTTTTCCAAAAGATCAATTACAAGAGCTCCTTATTCTTGTTAAGAGAAGAATAAATTTCAGCGATGAGGATGATGTGATCCCCCAAACTAAATCAAAATTAGGGTTTTACTCTGCAAAACTAGGATACTTCCTTTCTTTGGATGTAATGTCCATTTTTTGGTCTATTCCAACATTCTTGGAAAGTTCCAACATTCTTGAATTCCATCATTCTTGGAGAGCGCTAACTTTCTTTGGATGAAGTTATGTACTACAGACCATTGGTTGCGAAGTTATGTACTACAGACTATAAGTTGGGAAGTTATATTGTGCAATAAATATCGTAAGTTAAATAATTATTTTAAGTTATCAAAAAGTAACTTTATTTTATATTTCTATTTAACAGCTTAATTAATTATTTAAAAGGGTATTTTAAGTTGTGCAATTAAGTGGTGCTAGGCACAAGGGGCAAAAAGGTGGACTTCTACACACATAAAAATGTTTTATTTATATTTTGGAGGAAAAAGAGAATTATTATTTGGTTGTCCTAAAAGTGCCTATAAAAGGAGGTGTTGTGCACAAAGAAAAGGTTAGACATGTTATTGCATTTGCTAATTGCTCTGAGTGAGAACTTAAGTTCTTCTCATATGTCTTAAGGACGAAAATCCTCTTGGAATACCAGTTTCGGGGACAAAAAACCTCCTAGCTGGATATAGTGATTTCACCCAAAAATCACATTGGTCTTGAATAGTTGTGATTTCTATCATTTTTTTCAGTTTGTCTTTAAAATGGAAGTTTTTGATGTTCCCTAATGCTCTTTCTTGTGTAGTTGCAAGTTCAATTTTCTATGTTGAAATCTTAGAAGAAGTTTTGGTAATTATTCTACTGTTGTGTGTGTTCCTTGCTAGAGTTTGTACCTTCTCCTATCATGTTAAGGGGCAAAGATAAGCTCTTGAGAATAGGACAACATTAGTGGATCCTTCCATAGATTATCTTCATCTGCTCTCCTCTCGACTACATACTCTTTCTCAGTTCTTTGACTCCATGAACACACATAGTTATTGAATGTATTTACTTTTTTGCAAAAACAAGTCTTTTTTGAAAATATCCCATCATAGAGTCACCATCAAGCTCATCTAGAAGATGTTGAAGGTTACTCAAAAACCTTTGATGATTTGATTGAGGAGACATTGGCTACATCATGTGAAGCACCTTTGGACAATTTATAGCACCATGGTATCTTGTCTAGTGGAAAGAGAAAAAATTATTCATGTTGTCCTTAGACAACGCCTCAAAAGCAAGCCTTGTAGGTTGAGGTAATCTATACCTATCATTCTCGCTATTTCTCTAAGGATGCCCTTGATATTGTTAAGTTGATACATTCTAGTGAAGTTGGCTCTTCATACTTGTCATGATACTCACCACCCTTTGCAAGAGAGGATCAATGGAACTTTAGACCAATGATCTAATTGAATCATTCCTGAGTTCACCAGTAGTAAGCATGTCATCCTTGAGCTTAACTGCTCCCTCCTAATCTTCTTCTAGTTCATTAATCTCACTGGATTTGATCATGAAGGCACTTTTTGAAGGAAATGCATTTATACAACTCAAGAGAATCTTTGAAGAGGCTTCAAAGTAGCATTGATTCTACCAACAAGGTGATTGAATCATGCAATGAAAACTCTCATAGGCTCATTGATTTCCTTCTTTGCATTTGACATTTGGGCAAAAAGAATATGATTTCCCTTAGCAAGCTTAAAAAGTGACAAGAACTTCTCATGCATGATCTCCCATAAGTGATTGAACCAACAAGAAGATGGTGGAACCATTTTGCTATGCTATTGACCAAAGTCTTAACAAAAATTTTGACTACAACACCTTCATGGGCCACTCCTACAAAACTACACATGGTGAAGGCTGCAATGTGCTCACCAATATGTTGTGTGTTGTCACCATGAAATTTGGGAAATCCTTGCCTCGAACCATGTGTAAAGTCAATATGCTCTGCAAAAGCCTATGTAACCTGGGGACGTGTCCCTTGCCAAATCAAGGTTGTCCCCATCAAGGGACATTTCAGGGACGCAGGGATGGGTTGGAAATGTCCCCTCATTGTCCCCTTTTTTATTTTTTTAGGAAATGTTTCCAATATGTCTTTTAAAACATCGGAAACGTTAGGGGACGGCTAGCCGTCCTCAGGACATTTCAAGGACATCTAGATGTCTCCCAACTGTCTCAGGGACATCTAGCTATCTCCTACGGCCCAACACTTTTCATGTTCATTTTTTCTTTAAATACACAAAAGTAATAAAAAAAAGTTGTGGGGCCCACAAGAGCCCCCACACCCCTTTAGATAAAACCTCAACCTGAAAAAAACATTATAACATCCAAAAACAGAAAAGGAGCTCATTTGTGTCGTTTTACAAATTGTGAAGAGGAAAAGTAAAGAAGAGCATAGCTGTGAGAAATCAATTGAAAGAAGGGAAGAGAACTGAGCAAAGGGCAAAAGAGGACCAAGTCTCCATCATTTGATGTATGTTCATTATTTTTGTTCATTTTTACAATTTTTTTTGTTTTTTTTTGTCAAAATTTCAAATACTTAGGAGGGTTTTTTTGTTTGTTTGTGTTCTATGTTTGCACTTGTAGCTGCCATTTACATTTTCAATCAAAAAAAAAAAACAATGAGCAACAGTGAGTGTAGCAAGGGTCAAGAAATTGAAGTTGGACAAAGAGGTGGTAGTAGAATTAGAGGTGATGTTGGAGGTACTTCAGGAAGTGGGAGTGTTTCAGGGACACCTAGTTCAAACAATCCATTTCAATGCCCATCCAACCTCTTAAAAACTTATCCAAAAAGGCCCATTTAATCCTAAAAAACCACTTTTACAATTTGCAACCATAGACACTAAGAAAAAAATTCAAGGGGGAGTAGAGTATGGTTGTGTCATTTTTGCAAAAAGGATTATAGGGGCAGCTATACAAGAGTTTACTACCATCTTTTAGGCATACCTTGTCAAGGGGTAAAAGCGTGTTTAAATATAACAATAGTTGACAAGTCCGAGATGACTAGGTTGCACATGGAGGGTGAAACGAAAAAAACACGAATGTCAATGGAGTCTTTGTAGCTTGGTGGGTCATTGCCTACCAAATTTATAGATGTTGAGCATAAGAGTCAAAGAGGAAAGAAAAGGTCCACTACTGTTGCAAGCATGTTTAATGTCCAATCACGAGATGTGGCTGATAGTTCTATTGGCAAATTTTTTATGCTACTGCCATACCATTTCATGTGGCACACTCTCCATATTTTAGACAAATGTTCAAAGATGCAATTGCTATTGGCCCTTCATATGTAATGTCCCCTTCCTAATCAGTTCAATTTGGTGGACAATTAGCCTATCTAGTGGGTTCCCATAGGCTAATGCGTTAGGGTTAGGGTTAGGGAACTTTGAGGTGACAGTTTATCCAGCAGAATGGCAGTATCAGATGTGTTTTCGAGCCCCGGTGGTTATGATGTGCACAACACCCTTTTATGAGGTGATTTTAGTTGAATTCTCCAATACTTGCTATTTTTAATAAGTTTCGAGCACTGACTGAACTAGCTGGCAGGGTTACTATATTTTGATATGTGAGTGGGAGCGGTGGATATTGACATTTCGATATTTGATATAGTGAAATGATTTTTAATTAAATAACAATAAGTTATTATTTATAAAGTGCCTATAGGGGCGCCTAAGGGATAAAATAAAGTGGAAATGAAATATAAGCTTTGTGGGATGATCACCACTTTATGGGAGACATAAGGAGTTTAAAATAAAATAAAAATATTTTATTTCCCCAACTTGGGCGTGGGGTTTTGTGTAAAATGCTACCCCAGATTTTTTTTTTTTCAAAATTCATACAATGATATGGCAAAGTTAGCATCAAAGCATAAACCGTCTAAAGGCCTCACACTTTTTGATCACCAAGATCCCAGGATGGGCAAGGTGAGAGCATACAGTGATTTTGGCTTACAGTAACGAGTATGCAAGAAAGAAATACACTTCTTCCGCTGCGGCGGGCATCCACATATCGTGGGGATTCACCACTTTATCAGTGGGTATGAAATCAGCATGAAAGATTACAAAGCCATCCACTTATTCAGTGGGTATTCTCCATTTGTTCAATAGGTAAAATGAACAAGAAAGATAAAGATTCTTTTGCCCACACTAGCGGTAAACCATCCAGGGGAATATGATGTGTGTTGCAACATAAAAAAATTTACAAATGATATATTAATCAGCAAATTGCTCAGATAAAGCATTAGATCAGCATATTAACATTGCTTATGTCTTGCAATCACAAAGAACCCTGCATAAGAAATTAGTATCAATAAACACCATGCCCAAAATGCACACAGCTGATAACTAACAGGGATATATTGCTGATCATGTCTGAGATATCAAAACCAGTCCCTTACTGTACTGAATGGCAGCCTAAAACAACTCAAACTTCGATTAGAGGTCTATGTCATCAAGAACTTTCACCAACCTGCCATACAATTGTCACTAACTCTGCAACAAACATTGTTAATCCAGTCCCTGATAAGTCAGATGGTGATCACTGATCATGCAAACAGCTGAGAAAATCCTCTCTGAGAGATCAGTCTTTTGACATTTATATGGACTGCCCTGTCATGGGGAAAAAGCATCAGCACTAGGAAGAGCAATACTGTCATATAACAGTTATTGCAACTCTCATGAACATTATATTAAGGCCCAAACACTGTTTATACCACATCAGACCCAGCCATCAATGTATAAACCAAATCCACTGCTGTACGGTTTTATGAAGCCAAGTCTTGAGTCACATCAAACACAATGAATGCATTCAGAATAACTGCCCATACAATCTCAATTGTCATTTGATTGCATTTTCAACTGAATACCACGAAGGCAGGAAACAATAAAGATAACATCAGCAAAGTACAAAAACCAGTGCAGGTTCGTACGGCCCTAGGAGGGTTGACTTCCTCACAACTGACTCAAAACTTCATTACAATCTACAAAACCTGTCTAGGAAGAGGCGCCAAGGCAATGGAAAGAAGACCCAATCCAAAACTACCACAATAATAACCACCGTAAATTTAAAATGCAAATCGCCCAATCAGTAAGTACGGCTCAGAAGGTACGGATTTAACACTGCAATTTCAAATCTGCACCAATACTATTAAAAACAGTCTCAAAAGAAACGCTAATACATGACAAAAGATCTCCAAACAAGTTTTGAAACAATCACAACCATCATAATTTCTATTTTCAAATCGTCCAACACTACATAGTACGAACCAGCAATGAGACTCCATTATTTAATGATCCATTGAAATAACCAATCACAATCACTCTCCAAACAAATCAAAATCTCATGAATAATATCATCAAGACATCACTTAAACAAATACTCCAAAACTCCATGAAGCTCCATGTGATTTCTGAGTGAAATCACCCAACCTCAAGAGGGTTTTCGTCCTCAAGAGCATTCTACACGAGGGTTTTCGTCCTCAAGAGAATATGGAAGAACTCACAGGTTCAATCCATTTGCAAACAAAATCAATTCATATGGCATCCCCTTTCAAATGAGAGCTCATTCTCTTTTATAAGGCACTGGAGGAGTTACAAAGGAAATGAATTATTTCTTGAAATTAATAGCATTTTCCTTCTAACTTAAATTATTTCTTTTTTCTTCCACTTAAGTGCTCACTTTTATGTGCCTACATAAAGAATATGTTTTTCCCTTTCTAATGAGCTATAACACTTAATAATTTAATAATTATTTTCACCCCTAGGAACTTAAGTGAAAATAATAATTAAAATAGCTCATTAAATATTAAATTTTGTGGAAAATCCCAAACGGCCTCCGAATGCAAAATAAACTGAACCAATATGCTTTGTAAGGTTTGGGATGTGCAACAATGCCTTCCGGGTGACTTTCCAAAAATAGAAAACTCCTCCAAGAATCTTGGAGAGCAAACCAAAAGCCCGATCAAACTTTAGAAACCATCACTGTTACCCGGAACATCAACTGAGCTCAAAAACATGACAAAATTATCCATTTACACAAGGAAAACCCAATTAATTGTTCTGCAGACTGAACTAAGACCACTCCAAGAACATTGGAGTTCTTCCCAAACATGTTGGATAGCCTCCAAAAGGCTAGGAACAAGCACAAATGCCCATAATAATCAACATGCCAAAAATGGAACATTACATTTTGGAAGGCAAATAAATGAGTTTTTGGAGGCTCGTTTGCATATGCTTGAAAAATAGTTTTTTACACAGGTTTATGCTGGTTGAACGGAGTT
The DNA here is from genome assembly GCA_027924645.1 of Cunninghamia lanceolata. Taxonomy (NCBI): domain Eukaryota; kingdom Viridiplantae; phylum Streptophyta; class Pinopsida; order Cupressales; family Cupressaceae; genus Cunninghamia; species Cunninghamia lanceolata. The sequence goes on along the minus strand of BSBN01000459.1, from coordinate 6,928,427 downwards.
CACCAATTTTCTGCTTCTTCACGGAAACCCTCATGATGGACATCTGTGGGAGTGAGAGACCTATCTAGGGTGTTTGCTGATAGTCTTATTTCAGAGGTTATGTTGGAGCATATTGAACAGATTTGCAGGTGTTCGCGGAAGGGTTTGAATGCAAAACAATGAAGATCTTTCGAATGACAAATTGTACAGGGTTTATGAAAGTACGAGGGTGTGTTTAATGCAGATTTTAGTGAGAGTTTTCAAACCTTTAGAGCTGTTGCTAGGCCATACCATTTTCAAGGGCAAGCCGTACCAATTTTTGGTCTTTTTGAGCTTGGTTTGGAGTAGAAAACAGTCTACTCCAGCATGGAGGCACAAAGGCTTTATTGCAGGTTTTTTTGTGGAGTTTGGACTGAGTTTTGGGAGGAGTTGCACATTGTTTCTTGTTGTTGTTCACTCCCAGACCTGGCCGTACCAACTAAAGGAAAGACTTGGCACCCTAGTGGCTAAAACACCTAGGGTTTACTCATTGCTGTGCATCATTTCTTGGAAGGAAAAACTAGGGTTTGTTGTTCATGGTGATGGATTTGTAGCTCCAGTTTGTTGTAATCTTTATTTTAGACCTACAATCAATTGAATCAGCAAATGGGTATTTTTGTTTATGCATTGTAATGAGATTTCCCCATCTGGGTATCTCTTCTTTTGACAAGATATTGTACTTTCAATTTGTTGCTGGGTATGGTTGTTTGAAAAGAGTGTTTGTGAAGTTATTTTTGATTATGTTTAATTTGCCATTATATCTATTGTGAGAAACAACTTCTGCATATCCGTCTTCTTCTATAAACAAACACAAAACTGAAAATACAAAACAACAAAAAACAGAATAAATCAGGGTGGGACATTACATCATATGTTCCCCCTGGAGATCATAAGCTACACACCTCCCTCCTTGATAAGGAGTAGTCCAAGGTGAGTATAGTGATGGAGGAGTTGAGACAAGTTTGGATAAGGGATAGCTACTCTATCATTATGGATGGGTGGAATGATATTAGACATCAGCTATTCATCAATGTTATTGTCACATGTCCATTGGACTCTTATTCTCTTAGAGCTATTGATTGTTTGGGGAAGAGGAAGGATACAAGCTTCCAGTTTCAGATTTTAAAAGATGCCATAGAAGAGGTTGGGCCCTCTAATGTTGTACAAGTAATATTGATTCCGCCCATGTATGCAAATTAGTTGGCTTGATGGTGGAACGTGCTTACAAGCACATTTTTTGGACTCCATGTTGTGTTCATGCGTTGAACAATGCATTGAAAGACATTGAGAAGATAGATTGGGTGAAGGAAGAGGTGTCAGAAGTTAGAGCCATTCAGATGTGCTTTTGCAATCATCACACATCACTTGCTTTGTTTAGGACTTTTTCGATGAAGGAATTCCTCAAGCCCATGGATACTAGATATGCAAGCTACTTTATTTTGTTGGAGAGGATGATTGAGGTACAAGAGCCTCTACAATTAATGGTTGTTAACTCAAAGTGGGTTAGATGGACAGAGGCAAGCACAAGTGAAGGTAAAAGTGTCAAACAAAAAATCCTTGACGATGATTGGTGGTCCACTGTCATGTCCCGATATTAAGGCATTGTTTAAATTAAAGATTCAAACATCACGATAAGAGACGGTGGTTGCTACGTATAGATATATATTATTTAATAAATAATATTGAATAATATTATTATATGGATATTTTAATATAATTAAAATATAGTATATATTTAATTTTAATTAACAGGATATATTATTGAATATATTAGAAATCGAATATATTTAATTAAATATTATAAATTACATACTATATAAATTAAAGATCATATTATAAATCAAATGTAAATATTAAATGTCATTCTTAAATATAAATTTAATAAATATTAAATAATCACATTATATAAATATATATATTATAAATAACAAATATAATATATATACATATATTATTATAATTACCATATGTTAAACTACATATAGTGTGAATATTAATATAAGTATTAATGATTATATGTAATGATCTGATATTTTACCAATTAAAGATTGGAAATAATAAACATTGAGGAATTCTCCCTATTACCCTCTATACTTTCCCATACTTAGTCAATTTTGAAACCAAGAAGAAAAAGACAAAATAAGAATCAAAACAAAGAAATTAACAAATGAAAGTTATTATACTTGCTAAAGGATACGATGCATAAGGAGGCATTTTACAAGAGTCATGTCTTCTCCAAAAGGGCAGTAAATGAAAGCTATATAAACATCAAATCATATTCTCCAAAAGACATGAAAAACATCTGCAGTTCAAAGGTCAAACAGAAGCAAAGCAAGATATATATATTTCTGTGTAAATACTTAACTTCAATCAGCAGATAAGTCCATAACCAAAACAATTGGCATAAAGTAGATACTCTACATAATTCAGATCTGTTATCAAAGATATTACAGCAAGCATTATAAGAAGACTTTCCAACAGCAAACTGCCATTCTTGCAGGCTCTAGTAATCAAACTGACATAATACCACAGGTATGACAGTACATTGTTTCCCTTGCTTGTATTAATGTTCAGTATAACACTGCATTTATTTACAACCAGTTCTGAGCAATATAATTCATGGACAGTCATATGTAATATTCACTAACTGTGTATTCTATATCCCATTCATTAACCACATATGGGATCAATGAAGGGTGACATGTCTAGTTTATCATTCATAGTCGATGTATTGGTCTTGGCTACCTAGAGTACCAAGAATCCTCACGGATGCCTTAGCCTCAAGAATACACCAAGTAGTTCTTGAATAAGGATGGGAGATAAACATAGCCTATGATGAACAACAACATGCTACACCCTATCAACCCCATATGGTGTTAAGGAATAGTATATAAGTTATAGAGAAGAAGTGTATGTTGATAAGATCATGAAGATAGCATGTGAAATGTCATGATAAATGGTGAACAATGAACATATGAATTGCATTGTGTAACAGTAACAATAGTTGACTGTGATAGCATGAAATCATTATAAATTATGAATTGTTTACATTGCAATCAGTTTAGTTAGATTATGTAATGAGTATGAAATATTTATGTGCATTTTCATTATAATGAACTAAGGAAAGAATACAAAGAGTATAAGTACATAAAAGGCATGAATTCCTAAAATAGAGGAAGGCAATAATGTTAATCAACTCACCACTATGAGGAGTAGGGAAGATTAGGGGCGGGCAATCAACCAAGGATAGGTACGGGTTCATTGGTCTAGAGCACCCCTTCGAGCCCTTGTCTCAAGATGGTACCTTAGGGAGCAAGAGGTAGTCTTTTGACTTGAGTGGTCTAGAGAACCCCGAGTCAAAGGAGGGTCCTAGAGTGGCTTGGGTCTAGAGTACCCCTCGAAGGAAGAACGACCTATACCATTGGCATTGCACCCTAACGGATTCACTCTCATAAGATGGAGGATTTGATTAACAAAAGGGCCAAGTAGATCTCTTCTAGGGAATCATGAAATGTATACATCAATCTATGATAACAAATGGCATATGTTTATAGATGATATGTGAATTTAGAGAAGAATTGTATACTAATGTTCTCTTGGGTGAGTTGAATTGTGCAAGGTCAAAGGAAAAATTCGGACTCACTAGAAGGGGACATTACATTATATATACTCACGATTATATAATTCAAATATTCTAAGAGAAGTTATAAGTATTAAGACAGCGATTGTTATTATTACCACATTATCCTATATGGCAGCAAACATATAAAAGAAGATACGTTGAATTAGTTATAGCAGCCATTACCTAATACAAATGCTTAAAGATGTGAATCATATATGTTAAATAATGCAGCGATTAGCACATAGACTAAAGTCAACAAACACTAAAAGGTATCACTTGAAAAGCCACGTCACCCTTCACAAGGGGCAGGGCTATGGTATTTAAAATGAAATTCAGTATTTCAAAAAGGGGATCGAAGGAAAAGAAGAGGCAGATCGGAGAAAGATAGGAAGAAACGCCAGCAAATTAAGGGAAATAAATATAAGGTAGAGAATATTAAGAAGCAGTGCACAGGTATATATTGACTAATACATATTTTATATTTAAGTAGGAGCCAAGAAATAAAGATTATAAATAGGAATACGTATAAGATATAGATGTGGAAATCTGAATATATATATGTACTTGTTGTTGCTCAAATAAGATGAATAAATTTATATGTTAGCAAATAGTGGAATCCAATGTATGGTTAAGTCATAATAGAAATCTGAATGAATGGTGCTAGACCATACTCAATAAGATAAATAGCATATATAGGTAATCCACTGTATAACAAACAGAAATATATATTAGGTGAACAATGAATAATAAATGAATTGGAAATACAATCTTAAATAAAAAGCATGATCAAGTCATATGTGAATATATACAACCTTAAAGAGAAAACATAATCATCTCATCCTTCTTTCTCTTCCAACTATAGGAGAGGGGTCTTGTTAGGGAAAGGCGGGATAATTCCATCACAATGCATTAGAGAGGGTTTAACGCGCCCTAGACGAGGGAAAGGCGGAGTAATTCCATTCATGATGCATTGGAGAGGGTTCAACGCGCCCGAGACATCTAATTCCCCATCCATGGTTATGGAAGATAACATGGAGAGATAAACATATATTTCTCTACTACTTCATTCTTTAAAGAATATTAGGTCTTGTGGGGAGAGGCGGAGTAATCCCATCCGTAAGAAGGCCCGTAGGCTGGGATAACATCTCCCGTAGGCTGGGTCAAGAGATGGTTTCAACGCGCCCTATACATGTAAAGCCTAGTGCTATGAGGAAGAGTAATAAGGAAAATATGCATGATTGAATTATGGAATGCATTATAGAATAGTTATCAATAGCAAGTAACAATTAAGAAATAAATAATCCTTTAACAAGGAATGATGTGAATACATTATCATTGAACTTATTTGATCTTATCCTAGGAAATTATTAATGTATAATGTTTCTAATGTCTCCTTGAGAATCACTTGGAATGTAGATTCAGGTTTAAGTGTTTCCACTAGAAAGGGGACATTACATCCACAGTGAGGTAAGAAATTGTTGTTTTTTAATTAACTGCTGATTTTAGTATTAAATTTCTGATTTTATTATTAACTAATAAATTGCTGATTTTAGTATTAAATTTATGGTTTTCATTTTATTATTAATAGTAGATAAGTTGCTGATTTTATTATTAAATTTCTGATTTTATTGTTTCTAACTTGTAAATTTACTAAATTATTTTCGTTCTTTGCAAATATATTTGCTCTATCATTCTCACCTGTTGTGTCGGTCATAAGATATGTTGATACAAACTCTCCTAGCCTTGAAGAGATTTAAAAGACATTTGATAGCATGCTTGGAAAGATGAAGCAAGCCATTCATAGCACGGATCCTAATTTGGGATTTTATGAGGAGCATATTAAGTCCACTGTGACACAACGGTGAAACACTATGAACACCCCGCTTCATATGGCAGCCTATGCTCTAAATCCCAAATGGTATGCACCAAGACCTGGGAGAGTGCCTCCATCCAATGATGAGGAGGTGAAAGAAGGGTTCATGAAGGCCCTTGCAAAAATGTATAGTGAGGAGGAGTCTGCATAGTGGCTAGCCTTTGTGAATCTTCGTGGCCCAAAATTCAGTAGACCAAAGGCGAGGATGGATAGAGCTACATTAACTCAAAACAACCCTATTGGATGGTGAACATGGCATGGCAAGGATGCACCAGATTTGAGGGTACTTGCCACTCATCTTCTTTTACAGGTTGCTAGTTCTTTTACTATAGAGAGGAATTGGTCTACATATAGTTTCATCCAATCAGTCAAGAGGAATAGGCTTACCTCTAGAAGCTGGTGGTTATACATAGTGCCTTGCGGCTTCAGGACCGACAGACTCCTGATTATCGTCAGTCTCCAGCTGCACGTTGGGATGTTGATCCCAAAGATACTACACAAATTGATTACGAGGAGGAACAGGATGTATTGCTTGGGGTTCCATTGGATGAGGCAACCTCTCATAGTGATAGTGATTTAAACTCCAATTTTGATGCAATGTTAAGAGATGCTGATTAGGGACAACTACATATTTATATTTTCTATATTTTGTCATTTTGTAGTTGAAACTTGTAGCCTTTGGCCATTTTGATGTAATTTTTATATAATAATATAATATATATGCACATTGTCAATTAATTCAATTAAATTACACTTAGGCCAGGTAAACTTATTCCAAACCTGTTTCCACCACGAAATCTCAGAACTCCCAAACAACTGCTTATCCAGAACTTGATAGCCTGAGGCAACAGAAAATTTACCTTTCGGATCTGAACCCCAAGCCAACATATCACTACCAGGAAGTGAATTACAAACCCGACCCGACAAAATCATAGCTAGCTCCTGCGGATCCTCAGCTACACCACCAGGAGGCCACTCCTACAGATCCTTCCACCTGCACACACTATGACCCAGAGTCTGATGAGTTTTGAAATCAGCCACCCGGCACCAACCAGCATCAATAAAATGCTGACACAAAGTCTACAAATGAGGGTGCGTAGACAAAATGGGAGGATGGCCATCTCAAGAATCATACCAGAAGAGTGCATCCTGACCACCATTGCAAATCCAAAACAACCCCTGCTTGACCAGTTGGGCACCCCTTTTGAGAGTACCTCAAATCATAGAACCCTTCCCCTCTAATCTAAAGCAAGCAACATCAACACTCTCAACCATACCCAGATATTTTGAAGTAAGAATTTTAGCCCACAGCTGATGTTGCTGTGAACACCACCGCCAATACAATTTAGCAGCTAAAGCATGTCCATTCAAATCAACCTGACGTAAACCCAACCCACCTTCCTGCTTCGGTCTACAAATGACATCCCACTTAACCAAGCTCCACTTCCTATGAAGAAGATTGCCAAACCAAAGGAATTGTCGAGAAACTCTCAAAGTCTTTGATAAAGCTAGAAGGTGCAGAAAGAACAAAGTATCTATACAGAGGAAGGGCATGCACCACAGACTTTAAAAGAGTCACTCTGCCTGCAGAAGAAAGCTACCTGCAGGTCCAATGACTTACCAGATTTCAAAACTTATCAATAATCCCTTTGCCAAAACAATTTAGGAAGCAAGCAATTAGCAATCAGAATGCCAAGATAAACAAAAGGGAGAGTGTCAATTTGGAAACATAGAATGCCAACTATTCTCCTTTGAATAATCCTAGGAGTATTAAACAAATAGATAAAAGATTTCCCCTCATTAATACTTTGACCTGAAGCAGCCAAATAACTGTCCAGAACATTACGCCTATTGATAGCCTCCTCAACCCTGGCCCTACCCATTAGCGCAGTATCATCAACAAACTGAAGATGGGACTGGTATTTCCCCAACTCCAACCCTGGATCAAGCCACTCACCACCCGAGATCTAATAAACCTCTCCAAGCCCTCATCCAGTAAGATGAACAAGTAGGGGGACAGAGGATCCCCTTGTCTTAACCCCCTAGAGGCACAAAACAACTCCATTGGCTCACCATTGATCAGCACCGAAAAGGAAGAAGTAACACAGCTCTTGACCCACTCAATTCAGTCACTAGCAAAACCAAAAGCTCCCAAAATCTTGAATAAGAAAGTCCATTTAACACGGTCATAAGATATAGCCATGTCCAACTTGATAAACATGGCTTTTTCCTTAGAATACGCCATAGAATGAATGGTCCCAACTGCAATGGTGACACCATCCATAATCTGCCTACCAGCAACCCTTGCTCCTCAAAAATTAACCTGCTTAGCCAAGGTTTCAGCCTCTCCGCAATCAACTTTGTAATTATCTTGTACACCACATTGCATAAAGCAATTGGCCTAAAAAGATCCAAAGTATTAGCCTCATCCTTCTTTGGTATTCCTCACCTCTTCTTTCAGTGCTCTTTTGCGAAAATTATATGGCACTTCTGGTGGAATCTCTGGCGCCTGCCATGTAGACATGCTTCTTCTGTGGAGGATTTTTGGAAGAGCCAAGGGTCTCCTCCTGTTAAGACTTCTTTTCTTCTCATAGCTTGGAGCATTGGCCCCAGTTTGATAATTTGGCATATTTGGTTGGAGCGCAACCGTAGAATTTTTTTGGATAAGTTGCTTGTTGGTCAGCGTTGGCTGAGAATTCTAGGGACCCTGAAGGAAACATTGACTGCTAAGTGCGATTTGTCTATTCCTGTTGAGCCTGGTGACCTTGGCGTGGTTAGTACTCTGGGTCTTCCTGTGGAAAGAAGGAGAAATTTGAAGACTGTTCACCATGGGCGTGGACGGGAGAGGGTTAATCTGATTGGTCATTGGTGTCCCCCTACTTTGGGGGAGTTGAAAATTAATACTAATGGTTCAACTAGAGGTAATCCTGGGCATGTTGGAGTTGATGGTATTGGCAGAGATAGCTCGGGAGTGGTGGTTTTTTTCTTCTCTATATATAGAGGTCAGCATACTAATAATCTCATGGAGGCTATAGCTATTCTTCTAGTGTTGGAGCGTGCTTGTGCCCTTGGTTGGAGGCGGATTGTTTGTGAATCTGACTCTCAGGTTGTCATTGATATGCTAAATAGGAGACATTGTGAGGATGTGAATTGGCAGTTGGTTGTGGTGGTCAAACAAATTGTTTCTTTGAGTACCGCTTTGGAATCTATTGTTTTTTGTCATGTTCCTCGAGAGTGGAATAAGGTGGCTGATGGTTTGGCTAGGTGGGCGTCTAAGCAGACGAGGACTTGGAATGTGTATGACTAGAGCAATCTTCCTAGAGATTTGGCCCTTGTTCTTGAAGATTGGGTCATGGAGGATATGAGATGCTTCTTGGGTGTAACTTAATTCTTGGTTTTTTGTGCCCTTGGTGGGTGTGCTTCACTTTGCTTTGTAATGCTTTTCTAATTCAATAAAGTTTTTACCTCCTCTTTTAAAAAAAGAAAAATTCAATTAAATTTTATTAATTTGTTTGTCGCTCTCATATGATATCTCTACTGAACTCTAATATTATGTGTTAAGGTTTTATGATGTATATGATGATCGTCTTATCCTATGTCACAAGGTTCGAGTTCGTGTTCATGTTCGGCGACAATAAAATTCGAATGAAGTTTGGCAAGGGGAAAAATTCAAAAAAAAATCGTTATTAAATATGCCTTATTTAAATTTGATTAAAAAATATATAAATAATATATATTGATAATATAAATATTATATTATAATATTTATAATATAATACTAAATATTGATAATATAATAATATATTATATATAATATATAATATATTATATATATATATATATTATATTATAATATTATAAACATTATAATATATAAATATAATATAAATTTTATTTAATATTAATAATATTATATTATATATTATTTAGACATATAAATATAATATAATATTATTAATATAAATATTAATGATATAAATATAATAGTATATTAATAATATGTATTAAATTATAAGCACAAACTAACATAAAAAATGAGTAAAAATCTTTTAAAAAATACCCAATCCATTATAGTTTTAAACGAGATTTCCTTTGTTTTCTTTGCGTTTTTTTTTTCATCCATTATTAAATGCGATTTACTTTTTATTTGGCGTTTTTTTAGGGTACTTGCGTTTTTTTAGGGTAAATGGCGATTTTTTTGGCTTTGCCACTCGCAACTGTTCCAGCCGAGGGAAAAAATGTTTTATTTGAAATACATTTTATCAAAAAATAATGCCCTACGAACATTCGACGAATTTTTGCGAATTTTTTATACTCTTTTAAAGTCCGCCGAATTTCGAACTCCATAGAAGAAATTTGGTGAACCCTGTGATAATGCTATCATATGAATATTTGAAATTTTCTATTTTTTAAAATTTCCCCTATTTTTTTAATAGTCATCCCCTGCTGTCCCCTAAGAAATGGCCCCCTTGTCATCCTCGTCCCTGAAATGCATGCCCCCGTCCCCTGTCATCCCCATCCCGAAAACTTGGGGTAACATAGGCAAAAGACAAAGGACCAATACTAGCTCCCCATAGCAAAGGAGGAGGTGGACCCTTATTGTTATGATCGTTGGCGCCCATTGTCTATAGTGGCTCCTTGTCCAACACTAAAAATATCTTGATGAGTTCAAGAACTGTTAGTAAAGAACTATCTTCACTGGAAGGTGCTTGATTGAGCTCTTGAAAGATAGGATTAAAGAGCACTACTTTCCTTCGTGATTTGGTGTAGACCTTATCAACCATGATAAAATAACTTCAATCAAAGCCGATAAGACTGACTTTCCAACAAAAAAAAAACTTGTCATATCTCATTCCCCAGTAGAGTCGCCAAACGTTGTTAGCATTTTCATTTGTCTATTGCAAGACAACACAAAACAAAATAGTGTGTATGGTAGAACCATTCTTCAAATTCGGAGGAGAAGCTCCCTAAGATCTAAACCAGCCTAAACCTAAGCTAAACTAACCCTAGACTAAAAACTATAGAAAAGATATACAAATATGCACACTTTAAAATATTCTTTGGGGGGGAGTTTTGCATAAGTGGAAATAACAATCTATGTTTTTTCTCTAGGATAAAAGTACTAGACTATTATCAGTCGTACCCGTCACAAATGAGATTTTCAAATATTGAATGAAATCAAACTATCTAAAGCACAAACAAACACAACCACCTCGTACCGGCTAAAATAGAGACCAATAATATGCTACAAATAAGATTTGAAGGAATAACAATTTGAACAAAGAACAAATGCACAATTCCAGAAACTAATTGCCAAGTTGCATACAATACCACTTAGATGGACAACAACATGAATACAAAGCTTAACAAAGTTAATTCCAATTTAATCAATGGAATTACAATCATAGGTAAACCAACTGAACAATAGTTTCTACAGCATAGGAATAGCATGAACTATCCTCTTGAGTTTATGTGCTCAAAGCACTTATTTATAGATTACAAATGCCCAATCTTTAGGACTTTAAAATAATCTTATTTTAATCTCAAAAAGCAAGCTTTAAAGAAAAACACATAGGCTATAGAAAAGTTGGAAAGAAGAAACTTTAAAGCAAACCTAAACCTAAACAAACAAAGGAATAAAACAGCCTAAAGACAGGAACTCCTTTGCCAGAAATTGAACATGGCCGGTAATAGATACAACTAAAAATAGCCATATTCCGCACAATGGTGTCTTTTACACTGCTGAAACTTCGAAAGTCCCTTGAAATGGTGTCAAAAACTGTTATGATGACCTGCACAAAGACAAGAAAAGAGGCCACATCTCTACTGCAAACACCAATGGCAAATTATTTTGATTGCAATAGCGAAGAGCCTGCATATATAGGCAATTGTTTTGAGACCTTTCATGCTTTAAAACTGCCTTTTAAGGCCGACTGATTTTAGGTGCCACATTTTCTTGAGTAAATGTGGCTGACTTATCATGTTGGCATGCCTCTAGAAGAAAACTGTTGGGCAACTTAACATAGGTGGAACTCTTAGTTGCTTTAGCCGACCTTTACCCATTTGGCAGAGGTTTAAGAATGTTAAACCATGTCAAAAACGCACTGGCAAAGATGTTGAATGGCTTAACTACTCTAGGCACATGCCACAGTAACTTCAGCCATCTGTTTAAAACATGGGCAGAAATATTATGTCATGCTGCCATTGGCAGAATTTCCCATCACTTGAACTAAGGAAGAAAAATTAAATGGCTCTTTGAGCTTGGTGCACCTTCTATCATTTCATTGTTGATGAGTCAAGCTCTTCGAGCATATATGATTTTCTGTATCTATCTGTGTGGATGCATGTGTGTGCATGTAGAGAGAGAGAGAGAGAGAGAGAGAGAGAGAGAGAGAGAGGAAAAATAAGGCATTAATAAGCACAACAATAAGAACAGAATCTGTAAGGAATCAAAAGTACAACAAATAATTATATCGGCATAGGTACATCTAACAATAATATAGAGAGAGGGGGAGAGAGACCAACCTCCTTTAGAGTAAGGCCATTATATGGATCTTCCAAATGTCCATCATTTGTAGCCTGACTATGTCTAAAAGCATCTATTGAATCGATCAAGATATCAATTGGAATATCTACACCTACAAGCTCAACCACAAAACAATCACCTCATGGTGAAGATCTTGCCCAAAATAAGAGACTAAATGGTTTCCATGTCAAACAAATAATTTATTGCAGACTATTATCCACAACTATTTACTTAAATGAATAATTTTTTTTTTTTTTTTTTTTTTGTTTTAATTAAATAAGCAAGTGAAAAATGATTAGTTTCTTTTGTCTATTTTCCAAGTCTGAGCTCTAATCACTAAGGTAAAATATAAAACCAAAGGTAATCATTTATTCAATTTTATCACAATCTGCAATTCAATGATCTTGTTTTCCTTTTGATAACAAATGTTTTTATCAAAATTTTGTATAACACAAGAAAGTGAAACCATTGCATGGAGAGCGTCAAAACAATCACCACAAGCTGTAGAATAATACCAAAAGTAGATGCCAAACAACCAAAGCATTAACAATACTCAAAATCAGCATAATTTAGTTAGTCTCCCCATGATTTAAGTGTCTTATGGACAAGATAAGAGCATTAATGTTTTACATGTCAAACAAATAATTCATTGCAGGATAAATTTTAAATGAATAAAAATAAATAAAAACCAAGTGAAAAAGTGATTAGTTTCTTTTGTCTATTATCCTAAGTTTGAGCACTAATCACTAAGGTAGAATAGAAATCCAAAAGGTTCAGCACCTCTTTTGTCTATTTATCTCTTGGCTGCCATTTTGGTTCAGCACCTTCCTAGGACGAAAACCCTAAGGAAGATAGGTGGATTGGATGAAAACCCAATCACACTTTGGAGGTGGACTCATATGGGGTTGATAATTGTGCATCACTGGAGATTTGCAAGGAAAGACGAACATCAAAGCCATATTTGTTTCTGCAGAAACCCTAAGGCCAAATTGTGAGATTTGTGCCAAATACAATTTGGAGGAGAGAAGATAAATCAGATATTCAGATCAGATTTGAAGCACCTTCATTTGGAGGTGTTTGTGCATTGATAGAGTTAGGGTTTTCACCCTAAGTGAGCGCCAAAGGAGGGCGATTTCATGTGGGAGCATTGCTGATCATTCCCAGCCCTAGACGCCACCAATTTGCATGTATTTGATCATTTTCAAGGAGCGCTGCCTAGCTGAAGAAGTTCGACCAGCTAGGGTTTGTTTCATGACATCATTCTACATCATTTTGTGGTATGTACAACCTATTATTAGGTCTGATTTGTAAAGGCAGAATTCTGAGATGTATTTGGGCATGTTTGGCCTATGTATTTTGATGTAATTGCATATTCAGAAATTCTGATTTGTAGCAGCAGACTAATTAATTAAGAAATCAGATTTGTTCGCTATATTTGTTTGCATTTGGATGTCATATATTGTGGATGAATGAAAGATCCCTAATGGATCCCTTTGCTGAAATGAAGTATTTGTTTTTGTGATTTTATTTGTTTTATGATTTTTATTAATTTTTTTGTGTTCTTTCAGACTAGAGAGGAGATGTAGAAGGGGTTTCAGTTTTCTTGAAATGTGTATTTGCCAAGATAGCAAATAGATATATATGCAACTGCAATCTCATGTAAGAATGAACTAAAAATAACAATTAAATGATAGAAAAGCACCAACTAAGAATTTGAAGCACATACCCATCAGATCTGTATTTTATATTCATTGAAAAGCCTGGTTTGCAACCGTACTTGCATACAAAGATGGTATTGGCCTAGGAGAAGCTATGCATGCAACTAAAAATGAAGGATATGTAGAATAATGCTGATTTGGTACTGCTGCAAGCTTATATCTGCCATAGAATGCCCAAGAATCTATCCAATGATGCACAAAGAAAGACCCAGAGTAAGCCTCCCACAAGCATGAATTGGGTTGTAGTCCAATTCACCAAAATCCCTAAGAGTTTCCGTTCCCAAGAGACTATATGCTGCTGCCCTCTTCCTCAGAGTTCAGATCTGCAATGAAGCTTCAAAATAATATGCAAAAAGATGCCTCCAAAAGCACTTCCAAAGCACTTTATCTTTTTCCCAAGATGGGCGTCCACTTTTAGGGTTAGGGTGGCATCAAAAAAGAATCATTTAATGATTCTTTTCTTTATTTAAAGACTCCCAAGTTGGGCGCCCAAGTTGAGGGTCCAACTTCTCATTAATAAAATGTCCATCTTTTAACACAACATGTGTTAACTAGGAAGAGGGTCCCTTTATTAAATTTTTATTACAAAGTGATATTATTAATCACTTCAATTTATTTTTATTAAATATTAAAGCCACACTTTAATATTCAATAATTATTCCAAGTCCATCACCTGGCCAATCTGAACTGAAAACTGTTGTAGCCCGCGCCACTGGTGATGTCGCCACATGGCAAGGTAACTGACAGTGCCTCCCTAAAATTTAGGGATACCTCCTAAAAAATAGGAATTGTGACCAAAACTCTCAAAAATGCTCCTGGAGGTCCCCTGATGCCTCCTGGTCAACTCTCGGTCAAACCCTAAAAAATAGGAACCCTTCCTAAAAAATAGGAAACTGTCGCAAACTGTCTGGAAAGGCCTGTAAAGCTCCCTACCAAGCTCCACTGCCTCTGGATAGGTCCCCTAACCACTCCGCTGACCTACGGGAACCCGGATGATAGGCCAACTCTCAAGTCTCTGCTAGACAGAGCTAAAGAGGGGACATGACAGTCCTCCCCTCTCGGAGATGCTTGCCCACAAGCAACTGCAAGGCCGGATGCTGTAAAGTGGACTCTCCCTCCCAGGTGGCGTCCTCTATAGGAGGACCTCTCCAATGAATCAAGTACTCCCGAATCACCCTACTTCTCAGCCGTCGTTCCCTCTCCTCCAAGATCTCCTCAGGAACCAAAGTCAGCTTACCTTCCTCATCCAAGGGAGGTAGATCGAGAGATGCTACAATATGTTGCCCCAGTGCCTTTTTCAGGCAAGATACGTGGAACACATTATGAATCCGGCTGTCAGGTGGTAACTCAATCTCATAAGCAACCTCTCCCACACGCCTGAGAATCCGATATGGTCTGTAGAAGCGAGGCTTGAGCTTCTCAGCTCCACCCCTTCTAAGGGTGCTCTGTCGGTAAGGCGGCAACCGCAAAAAAACCATGTCACCCACCTCAAATACTCTCTCAGTCCTATGTCGATCAGCGTAGACCTTATGCTGATTCTGTGCCTGCTGTAGATTCTCCCTGAGAGATCTCATGATATCCTGGTTCTCCTGTAACCAATCCTGTGCCAAGGGAACTCTGCTGTCACTTACAGCCAAATCAACAAAAGATAATGCCTCGTAACCATAGAGGGCTCTGAAAGGTGTCATAGCAATAGACATATGGTGTGTAGTATTATAACAATACTCTCCTAAATATAGCCAACGCACCCATGCCTTCTGCTGTCCTGACACATAGCTGCGCAAATACCCCTCAACCCACTTATTAACAATCTCGGTCTGCCCATCTGTCTGTGGGTGGTAGCTGGTACTGGGTGTCAACTCCGTACCTGTGAGCCTGAAAAGTTCTTGCCAGAAAGAACTCATGAACCTACTATCCCTATCACTCACGATGGTCTTGGGGAGACCGTGGAGCCTAAATACCTCTCTGAAAAATAACTCCGCCCCCTGAGATGCTGTGAAATCAGCTGCAATAGGGAAGAAGTGGGCGTATTTAGTCAACCTGTCTACTACAACGTAGATACAGTCTTTCCCTTGCACCCGAGGAAGACCTGTAATGAAATCCATGGAGATTCCTGACCACTTCTGTTCCGGTATAGGTAAGGGCTGCAATAAACCGACAGGAAAAGTATGCTCAGACTTATTCTGCTGGCACGTCATACACTCGCGAATATGACGTAAGATATCCGCCTTGAGACCCTTCCAAGAGAATCTCTCCCGAACCGCCCTGTAGGTCTTACCATACCCTGGGTGCCCTGCTGTCGGACTATCATGGTAAGCATGCAGAATTTGTTCCTTCAACTGAGAACCAGGAACCAAATACACCCTACCCTTGTAGTAGATGACTTCATCTACTACAGTGTACCGATCATCCAACACCAATCCATCCATGACCTCACAAGCATGCTGATTTTTGGAGTACTCAACTAGAAGTTGAGCCTTCCAATCTGCTGAAATCTCGTTCAAGGAACATAGGGCAGCGAGTGATGGTTTTCTAGAAAGTGCATCAGCCACAGTATTATTCTTCCCCTTTATGAATTCGATGTCAAAATCATAAGCCTGAATCTTGCTCACCCATTTTTGCTAACGATCATTGAGCTCTGTCTGAGCAAGGAAATATTTCAGACTATTGTGGTTTGTTCTTACCACGAATTTGCTGCCAACAAGATACTGTCTAAACTTGGCTAATGCATGCATAATAGCCAACATTTCCTTATCATATGTAGAATACAACCTCTCATTATCCCGCAGCTTCCGACTCTCAAAAGCAATGGGGTGTCGGTTCTGCATCAAAACCGCTCCTATGCCCAAACCAGAAGCATCACACTCAAGTACAAAAGGCTGCGAGAAGTCAGGGAGTGCTAAAACTGGGCAAGTGCTCATAACCTCCTTGAGCCTATCAAAGACTCCCTGTGCCTGTTCCGTCCATCTGAAAGCCCCTTTCTTTGTGAGGTCTGTCAAGGGTGCTGCCAACTGAGAGAAACCCCTCACAAATCGCCTGTAATAAGCACATAGACCAAGGAACCCACGTAACTCAGTAATGTTCCGAGGGCGGGGCCAATCTCGAATTGCCTGAATTTTCTCCGAATGCACCTTCACCCCATCAGCACCGATCACATGACCCAGATATAAGACCTCTCTAAGTCCAAACTCACATTTGGACAACTTAGCAAATAGAGACTGACTCTCCATAATGCTAAGTACCTCCTCAACATGTCTGAGATGGTCCTCCCAAGTACGACTGTAAATCAGAATCTCGTCAAAGAATACTAGAACCGACTTCCTCAACTGCTTGTTGAAGAGATGGTTCATACATGACTGGAAAGTGGCTGGGGCATTGGTAATTCCAAAAGGCATTACCAGGAACTCATAATGCCCATAGTGACAACGGAAGGCAGTCTTGTGTACATCCTCTGCTCATACACATATCTGATGATAGCCTGAACGAAGATCAATCTTAGAGAAGTAGATAGCTCCATGAAGCTCATCCAACAACTCATCAATGCGTGGAATAGGGTATCTGTTCTTGATTGTCTTCCTGTTCAGGGCCCTGTAATCTATACACATCCGTAGAGTCCCATCCTTCTTCTTAACCAGTACTACAGAAGAAGCAAAGGGACTAGAACTGGGGCGAATGAAGCCCATGTCTAACAGCTCATGAATAGTCTTCTCAATCTCATCCTTGTATGCTCTAGGATGACGATACGGAGTGGTGATCACTGGCTTAGCTCCATCCTCCATCTCTATCCCATGCTCAAACCCTCTATCCGGAGGTACACCAGGAGGTATGTCACCAAATACTCGGCCATGCCGATCCATCACTGACTGTATGTCAACATGAAATGCTCTACCATCTTGAGGAGTAGGTGTCTTGGATTTCACAAAACGTGTGACCCAGATCACATCATCATGTCTAATAATAGACTCCATCCTGCGAGAAGATACCTCTTTAGGCCCAGCGTCAGATGCTGCCCTCAAGATCACCTTCTTTCCACCAGATAGGAACTCTAACTGCATGCGGTGGTGATCAATAATATATCTCCCAATACCCTGTAACCACTACATACCCAAAATCACATCATAATCTTCTAAGGGTAGGATATAAAAGTCATCCGTCAAGGTAAAATCCCCCATCTAAATGCTGAGCTGTGAGATCCTCCTAGTACAACCCAACACTGCACCATCTGCAACCTTAACTCCAAAACCCTCGAACACCTCAGACTGTAATCCATGCCTCTCAACCAATTTCTGATCAATAAAATTGTGCGTGACTCCTATGTCAACCAAGCTCATGACTCGTTGTCCCTGTAATGTACCTTTCAACCGAAAGGCATGGAACCTAGGATAACTGGATAGTGTAGCCATAGTCACTTTGGCTGCCGCCAATGAATCAGGGATATCTATCTCTAGCTGGGGTCGCTCCTGAATAACCTCCTCAGGGCTGTCCTCAGTGTCGGTGTCTGGTATCTCTTCATCCCCAAGCTCGGATGTGACCTCAATCAAGTGAACCCGGCCCTTACCCATACAACGGTGTCCGGGCTCCCAAGGCTCCTTGTAGGAAAAGCATAATTTCTTCCTCCTCAAATCATTCCGTGACTCCTGATCCATCCTAGGAGGTCTAGCTGACTGTCTATCTCTAAACTGTGAAGTATTGGCCTTCTGAATAGGCCATGATTCCCTGAATGGCCTCTTATCTGACTGATAAGGAGTGGTGTCCAATCTCAAGGTCACATCAATGGCATCCTTAAGAGTGGCCGGTTGGAAGGCACGTACCAATCCCTTAAGCCTATCCTGCAATCCCTCAATGAATAACATCACGCTACGCCTCTGGGGCATATCAGGTACCATAACTGCAATACGCTGGAACTCATTAACATATGCTTCTACCTGTCCAGTCTGTCTAAGATGTGCCAACTCCCTATAGTAGAGTTTTGTGTCCTTACGGTCAAACCGGGTAATGAGTCGTTTGGTGAACTCTGCATAGGAATGAATCAAGGCATGATCCTGGGTGACCAATCCATGATGCCACCAATCGTAGGCAACCCCATCTAAATGTAAGACAACAAACTGAATAGCCTCACGCTCAGGCATGGGTCTTAAAGATAAATATATGTCTAGCTTGTGCACCCAGGCACGTCCACTCGTACTACCCGTACCATCATATGTAGCCAACGTGATCTTCCAAGTAGCTCTACTGAGGTCATAGTTCTGCTGCTGTGGTCTAGTGCCTCGGTCTCCTCTGAACCTGGCAGAATCTCTGCGATGTGCACAATACTGTGGAAAAGGAAAGACATCCCTGACCTCGGGGGGTAGGGTTCTCCACTCAGTTGTAGCTGCCATGACTGAATCCTAGAATTCCACCTCTGGTGGCTCTACTTGTACTGGTCGTTCACCTGGTGCAAACTGAGGAAGTAAGGGTCTATCCCTGGCTTGTCCACGCCTAGGGGAATGAAGGGAGCTCCTGGCTGATGCGTGTGACCTGTGACTACGCTGACTCCCCGCCACAGATACTGATCTGCTCCGTCTGCCTCTATCTAATTCCAACCGGTCCAAGGCATCCTGTATCCTGTCTAAGGTTTGAGCAATCCTAGGCTGAGTGTTGATGAGGGTTCTCATCATTTCTCTCTTCATCATCTTGATTCCTCCTGACATTCCTCTGTTCTTCTGCCATAACTGGTTCCTCTGCCATACCAACCCCAAGCTCGTTTTGGGCTCTCCTGCGTGTATAATACCTGTCTGTATGCATAGAAAATAATTCTCTGAACCCCACAGGCTGGCAGGTCAAAGAGCTCTGATACCACTGAAAGATCCCTGATGGATCCCTTTGCTGAAATGAAGTATTTGTTTTTGTGATTTTATTTGTTTTATGACTTTTATTAATTTTTTTGTGTTCTTTCAGACTAGAGAGGAGATGCAGAAGGGGTTTCAATTTTCTTGAAATGTGTATTTGCTAAGATAGCAAATAGATATATATGCAACTGCAATCTCATGTAAGATTGAACTAAAAATAACAATTAAATGATAGAAAAGCACCAACTAAGAATTTGAAGCACATACCCATCAGATCTATATTTTATATTCATTGAAAAGCCTGGTTTGCAACCGTACTTGCATACAAAGATGGTATTGGCCTAGGAGAGACTATGCATGCAACTGAAAAATGAAGGATATGTAGAATAATGCTGATTTGGTATTGCTGCAAGCTTATATCTGCCATAGAATGCCCAAGAATCTGTCCAATGATGCACAAAGAAAGACCCAGAGTAGGCCTCCCACAAGCATGAACTGGGTTGTCATCCAATTCACCAAAATCCCTGAGAGTTTCCGTTCCCAAGAGACTATATGCTGCTGCCCTCTTCCTCAGAGTTCAGATCTGCAATGAAGCTTCAAAATAATATGCAAAAAGATGCCTCCAAAAGCACTTCCAAAGCACTTTATCTTTTTCCCAAGATGGGCGTCCACTTTTAGGGTTAGGGTGGCATCAAAAAAGAATCATTTAATGATTCTTTTCTTTATTTAAAGACTCCCAAGTTGGGCGCCCAAGTTGAGGGTCCAACTTCTCATTAATAAAATGTCCATCTTTTAACACAACATGTGTTAACTAGGAGGGGGGTCCCTTTATTAAATTTTTATTACAAAGTGATATTATTAATCACTTCAATTTATTTTTATTAAATATTAAAGCCACACTTTAATATTCAATAATTATTCCAAGTCCATCACCTGGCCAATCTGAACTGAAAACTGCTGTAGCCCGCGCCACTGGTGATGTCGCCACATGGCAGGCTAACTGACAGTGCCTCCCTAAAATTTAGGGATACCTCCTAAAAAATAGGAATTGTGACCAAAACTCCCAAAATGCTCCTGGAGGTCCCCTGATGCCTCTTGGTCAACTCTCGATCAAACCCTAAAAAATAGGAACCCTTCCTAAAAAATAGGAAACTGTCGCAAACTGTCTGGAAAGACCTATAAAGCTCCCTACCAAGCTCCACTGCCTCTGGATAGGTCCCCTAACCACTCCACTGACCTACGGGAACCTGGATGATAGGCCAACTCTCAAGTCTCTGCTAGACAGAGCTAAAGAGGGGACATGACAATGAAGTTCATGATTGACATTATTATCATAAGGGTCCATTATTGCTATATTATTTGAGTGTTTGGGATAAATATGTGTTCGTTGTTCCTACTTGTTTGAAATCAGAAATATAAATCAAAATTCTATGTTTTGGAGTGGAATTCTAAAGTGCAGAAATTTAGGGGAGAAATCAGAAAACAAAAATCAGAATTTTAGGGCAGATCCCGTTGGGGATACTACAGTGGTATCAGAGGTTTGATCTTGCCAGCCTGAAGGATTTTATATTGGTATTTTGTATTGATAATCATCTAATGTTGATATATGACTTCCGCAAATAGAGAATTCATCACATACCAAAGAAGGCAACAAGTTGTTGATACAAGTTTTGAAGAAGAAGAAGACAACATGGGTGATAGAAGCGATTAAGAACCTAGCATGAAGGATATTCTCCTAAACATCTCTAGGGCGCAGCAAAATATAGTGCCCATCATGGCTCAACTTATGCGGAATAACGGAGGCAATAATGGAGGCAATGGAGGTGATAGAAGCAATGGACATAATAATGCTAGCACTTCCAGAAATAATGGCAGTACTCCTATTCATGCATCCATGGTTAGACCACTCATGGCTAATTTTTTGAATCAGCAAAGAGCTACAGAGAATGAACCACAAGTAGCAGGTGAGACTTTTGAAGATTATACAAGAGAATGGTTAGCATTGAGTGAAGAATGCCGAGACACGTTACCATGGCTGGATTTTTACAATGTAAAGTACAGGAACAAAGATAGACCTAGAGGAGAAAGAGGCAACAACAACAACAATCATGACTTGCAAAGAAAATTGGGTAAGGTCAACATCACTATTTTTCATGGTTCGAGGAAGATCATGGCACAAGCATGGATCCAAAAGTTGGATAACTACTTCACATTGAGCCATACGTTTGAAAGAGATGCTATACAATTTCCTACACTTCACTTGGAGGGAGATGCTCTAGATTGGTGGTATAATGGTATGGTGACTCAAAGTCATAACCTTGTCACTACTTATGTGGACTTCTCATAGAGATTGATTGATAGATTTGATGAGTCAAATCCGGACCAATTCTTCAGGGAGTTGGCACAAGTCAAAAAGAAGGAATCCGTGGACACATATATCTCCAAGTTTTAGAAGCCTGCCGTATCGGTGCCAAATGTTTCGGAGACTAGGTTGACATATCTCTTCATTGAGGGACTTGAAGAGCCACTTTGTGGATGGGTGAAGGCCCTAGATCCACCATCATTGAGTGAAGCTATCAAGAGGGCTCTCGAGGTATGACGTTTTCAGCGCTATCGAAGCCCAAGTTTTAGAGTAAGCCTTTCACTTCATCTAGAAAGGACCGAAGAAGAACTTTCAGAATGATTGGCCGAGGAAGACAACAGCAGAGTTAGAGGCAAAGAATGAGCTAACGAGAAAGAAGCTTTGCTTCTCATGCAAGGAACCTCAAGAGCCCGGTCATAGATGCCTTGGGAAAGGCAAGGCATACTACATTGAGGTCACCTTCGATGTTGATGAGGAGATTCCAAACACTACTTCGGAAGGTGATAAGCAGGGCAACATGTCTACTTTGGTGAAGTGGCCGAATCAGCTGAGAGGGCAACATGTCTACTTTGGTGGAGGGCGACTAGCATTGAACAAATTTCCACATCCTTTGAAGAGTGTCGATTTTCCTTGAGGCCATTTGACACCATTTGGAGCATCAATCTCTTCATCATAGAGTTTCATGTTTACATCAGTTTGACTCAGATCTGATCGCCTTGTGTTGGAGCTGCACTTTGATCATTGGAAGTTGCATAGAGGCCAATCAACATATCAGCCATCATAGGAGGAGGTGAACAGCATCTTGAACATCATTTCTAGTGGAATCATTGAAGACTACAATCATCTTGAAGCATCTTTGACATCAACTTGAAGTCAGATCTGAGGTTCGCTCACTTGGTTTGGCAATTGTCATCACAATTGGCATGTTACAAGTATTCGTCATTCATCACTGCATTTGTAACAGCAGCCTATATATGTAATTTGGCTATGAAAGAGCCTTGCAAATTGACGTAATTGTGCCATTGATCAATCTGATTTCATAACAGCAGAAATCTGATTTGTTTAGTCATCATTTTGTCTATCTTCCTAGTGTGGATTGTGTAATTCAACTAGGGTTGAGTGTACATTTTTGGCATATTGATTATGATGTATTTTGCATGATAAGTGGATGAAATAAGTGTATGTTCAGATCTGAGATAACAAATTCAAAATTCAGTCCTAGGGTTTCAAGTTTGAAATTTGAAAATTCAGAAATTTTGGCAAAACCCTAGTTCAGGACATTTCATAGTGGGTGGAATATTCTACATCAAGATCTTCCACAATAGCTGAAACAACTATGGCCTCCTTATCCACCAAGGGATCCTTCAACTCTTGACATATCAAATCAACCTTAGCAACATCTCTTTGTCCACTACATAACAATATTTCTGAATTGACCTCATATGCATGAACAATACCTTCTTCAAGATCTCCCAAAGTGCAATTGAAATCCTTGCCATTATGATGTAAAGAAAGTGAAACAATGCTATGGCCAAGTAATGGGACATCATCAAGACTCATACCTTCATGTAGCTGATCCATCTTGGCAATCTTCATGACAGTACCTTCTTCACCCAAGTAGCTATCATGAAGTCCTATGTACTCTTCACTTGTAACCTCAAAAAGTGACTCTCCTCCATCTTTATCCTCATAGGGCTGAACTGAACTCTTGTCTTCATCTTCTCTAGGGATTGGAGTCCAAACTTCAATGCATGTTGACTGATTTCAGCCTTCCTCATGTAGGCATACAGATCTTCCTTCCCTGGATTTCCATCTTCATGAACCTGCAAGAAAAATCCAAAAGGAGTTGCTAACCTGAAATCAAGTGATGAAGCGTTGTACACTTCAATGATTTGAGTGGCCTCTTGTTTATACAACCATCTATCAATCTCCTTCTTCAATTTATCTTGGCTTTGTTTAATAGATTCAAATGATTCCATCTCTTTGTCTTCCATGTATGATCAAACCCTCCAGGCTGGCAAAATCATAGCTCTCATACCAGTGTAATATCCCAAAATGTAATGTCCCGTATCCAAGTTTTAATATATATAGAAGCCAACCTCCCTCTAGAAGAGACAACAGACACCTTGTCTTATTCCAAATAGATATTATTACCAATGGTTAGTTATTAAGCAACAACAATTAAATGTTAAAGGCAGCACATAAGATAAAATGTGATATGATACGATTTCGTTTGTAAGGAACGGTGATAATAATAAGAAAAGAAATTAGGATATTTCAAATTCAAATACAATCGTGACTGTGGCATTTGAACTGTCATGCCCCCACCTGAATTTATGAAATATCCCTTTGGGCTGACTTCATCAGCAATACCGATGTCAAGATAAATGTTTTAATTGCATTCAATTAAAAGATATTTTAAAGAGATTTAAATTAAAGATTTAAACAATCTCAGTTATGCTGGACAGCGCCAATATGGATGTTTGAATTTGTAACATACACTGTTAGATAGGGTTTTTTGTGCCAAAGTTTTTTGCCCTTTCTAAATGATATTAACTGCCGTTCTGGTTTAGGGTTTATATATTGTTTGCATGTAATGTTTTTGCAATGAATCCACAGAATATAGAGCATATAACAAGAACCCAGAAAAACTATGATAGAAACAAGCAAAATAACAAAGACCCAGTTTGTATTAGGTCAAAACATGAATTACAAGAACATACCCATTTGCCAGTTTACAACTTCATACATCCGTTGTAGCCAGGCCAACAACATGCATATGGGAACTCGCATATATTGCCACAATAATAGAGTTTGGACAACAACAATTTCAATAGCTTCTCTTGACCAAATCGACCCCAACACACAAGAGTGTGATCTCCAATGAACTCCCAAATGGTGCCTCTAAAGAGTACGGCCAGTTCTAGCTATGTACGGCCCTACTAGTGGCATGAATCAGCAACATTCAACTGCTAAAAGTCATCAAATAACTCTGTTTTGTTCTACAGATGCTTGTGTCCCTCAACGCCTAAGGAATGAGCACAAATCAGACCCAAAGACACATGAAAATGCCACTAAATCTGGTACGGCCTACTTCAGCACAGTACAGCCAGCATGGTAAATGGTACGTCCAAGCAAGGAGCAGCAGTATCAGCCACTAAACACTCTCAATCTGCCTGTATCTGTTCTCAAATATGTACTCTCAGCGGCACACCAAAAATCTGATGAAGATATGTCTTTTTCTAGCTCCAAAACTTCACTAAAATGAATCAAACTAAAGCCCAGATGAAGCCCCTGAATGAGACTTCCAAAACCCTTCCTGATGCTATCTCTCAAGCACAAAGAAGGTGACTCTGAAGAGGTTTTCGTCTCAGCAGAATCAAGTACAAACCCTCGAAGCTCAAGCTCCAAAGCAATGCACGACAATGTCTAATTTTCCGAGTGAATAATGCAAATGAGCTCCTCTTTTTTCTTTTTACTCACTTCCTCCCAACGCCCAAGATAGAGATTATTTTAATATTTTATGTCATTTCATTAAGTCCCCAATGTCTCATGAGGGCACCCATCTCCTAGCACCACACTTAAGTCATAACTTATATTTTATAAAGTAAAGTCACTTTAATAAAATAAAGTCACTTAAGCCATGTATATATTATAAGTTAAATATTCAATTTAACTTATACATCGACAAATAACACCCTAGATCTCGAAACCACAAACTAAATGCTAGGTGCATCCAATCCGGCAATGTTATAAATGGAAAGTCAGTCCACACCGATCGTGAACCCTCCTCCCTGACTTACTACAAATAGTAAGTCTTAGTGAATTGATCCAATTAGGCTCCCTAACCAATGTCGTTAGCCTGCGGGAACCTGGTAATAGGCTAATCTCGTCATCCAACTGTCTGGGCTAAGTAGGGGACATTACAAAATTAAATAAATGTATTTATAAAAGAGGCTGACATCATTTTAAAAGGGATCGACTAAATATGTTAAGCGATCCATATTTAATGAAGAGGTGCGATCTGTATAAAAAGATACGTCCCATGGCGAAGGATACAATGATCTCATGAAGTCGCCGCCATTGAAGAGATATAAAAGAAAACACAATTGACATCAATCAAAGGATATTGATTATTGATTATAACAGCAAGCATACAAATTCCATTCGCAGAGATATATATATTTATTCAGTAATATAAACTATTGTGGACAACAAAAGGATACATTGCAATTCTTGAACTGAACTAGAAGTTCAATAAGAATCATTATTGAATATAAATGCAGAAATAAAATAAAGAACATCAGGGCAAATCATTGTGAAAATATATTGACTGTCATTTATCTTTACTTATTGCATATCACTGCCATATATAAAAATACATATAATATTTCAATAACCTGTCAACAAGGACAAGGAGGAAGCATGCACTATGGGAGAGAATGGCTAAGGGCACCCTTTTACAGTGGCAAGTAGGGAGAGAACAGCTACTAGGGTACCCTACTGCCCTGTGAAAGGGAGAGAACGGCTAAGGGCACCCAAGGGCAAAACTCTCCTACTCTCCATGTTGAGGGTTTATTGACAAATTTAAGATCACTAGTCAAAGAAGAATGGTGGGGGGACTGCACATGGAGGGAGAACGATTGTCTTAAGGCACCCTGCCATGCCTCCCTGTACCCCCTCTTCTATGACTTAATTTCGCAAACAAACTGAATTAGCTGCATAATAATGAATATATGATTTCTCTATAGTGATATTATTTATGAATTTGAATGCAATGTAATCTTGTCTAGCCCTAATGATTAAAGATGTATATATGTATATCTATATTTTGTATATGTTTTTCCTATGTTGTGACTGCAGAATTCAAGTCCAAGAATTATGTAATTTAAAGATATTCTATGCAGTAAATCATAAACCCTAAACCTAACTTGTGGCATTTGAATTTCTAGGGCAATTTAGGCAAGGGACATTACACAAAATGGGATATTTTGGACCATTTTGGATTTACATGCTTTCCAAATGAATCTTGTTTGGAATTTTTGATTTTTCTAAATTGTAATTCTGCCCTGGTTTCAGCACTTTAGTTTTCTGCTCAAACCCTAACTTCTGAACTTCAAATCAGACTTAAATAAATGCATACGACAGTCCATAAAACATGCCAAATCATCAGAATATCATCCCAAATGTGTTTACCAGCAAAAAACTTGAATTCCACAACCAAATATGCAATAGATCCACTTCAATTTGCAACCATAATAGACTGAAATGTAAATCAGAAGTCTGCTGCTACAATTTCTCAAAAATTCAAGTCTTCAAATACATAGGAATATGATGGACACGCAAGCCAACATGCCCAATATAAATTACTATCAAACCCTAAGGGTTGTACATACCAAAATACAATGAAATAGACGTCCAAAAAGATGACAAATGACCTCCAATGGGTGCTGCTCCAATTAGGGCATGAAACCCTAGCCTCTAAGCTCTTCAACACCAAGGAAATCTGCTCCAAACTAGTGCACCCAGGTCTGTTATGTCTGCTGCTCCAAAGAATGATGTCAATGATGCCACAGAAGCCAACAAACCTCCAAGAATCCGTCCTCCAATGGTGGCGCTCCAAGGTAGGGTTAAAACCCTAGGCAATATGCAACAATCCACACCAAAGGAAGGCTCCAAGATGATCTTCAAATCTAATTCTACTCTTCTTCTCCACAAATATCAATGAAGCACAAGTGAACTCCCGTCACGGAATCCTCCAAAGGAAAAACTAGGTTTTCGTCCAATTCCTCCTAGAAACTCAACAGTTTTCGTCCTTAGTTCATTATGCCAAACTTTCGTTGCAGCCAAGAGATAAACTCCAATAAGAAATGAATGATGAATGAATGATGATGCCAATGCCACAAAAACCAACTTATATTTATACACAATTTCCTTCATTTCCAAAGCTGGCTGACCTAGGAGCATGAAGTACTTTTTATTTATTGATTTCTTCTCAAGGAAGGCCGACCCATCTTGTGCAAAACTTGGCACCCAAATAAATGGTTTGCTGCCCTCTTTCCTAGGCCGACCTAGGCAGATTAAACCCCTTCTATTTATTATTCTCCTCTCTAAAGAGGGCCGACCCAACATGAGGAACCTAGAGCGCCAAAAATGCCAAATTAAAGATTTGAATTTTTCTTCTTCTCTTCCCTTCAAGCCTACTTTCTCAAACGTGCCAAGGATAGGAATTAGTTTATTATTTATTTCTCCTTCATAGGTGTAATGTTCTTTTTTTTGGCGCATAGATTTTTGTGCACATTATGCTTGTTCCTAGTCTCTTAAAGGCTATCTAGCATGTTTGGGAGAACTCCAATGTTCTTGGAGTGGTCGTGGCTCAGTCTGCAGAATCAGTTAAGTGGTTTTCTTTCTAGGAATGGCTTATTTCTCTATGCCATTGAACTTAGTGGATGTTCAGGGTGACAATGATGTTTTCAGAAGTTGGATCGAGCTCCCGGTTTGCTCTCCAAGATTCTTGGAGGAGCCTTCTATTTTTGGAAAATCACCTGGAAGGCATCATTTCGCATCCCAAACCTTACAAAGCATATTCGTTTAGTTTATTTCGCATTTGGAGGTTGTTTGGGTTTTTCCGCAAAAAGTAGTATTTAATGAGTTATTTTAATTATTATTTTCACTTAAGCTCCTAGGGGTGAAAATAATTAATAAGCCCCTAAGTGTTATAGCTCATTGGAAAGGTTTTTAAGTCTTCTAAATGATAGACACTTAAAAAGGGGACCTCACACATGATATATTTTTATTATGTCAAAAAAAGCCTTTTTCAGAGGAGAAATATGAAGAGATAAAAAAGAAATAATATTATATTCTTCTCAAAAGGTTATAAATAAGGGATGAGAGCTCACTTGGAAGGGTTATGCTTTGGATTTGTATTGTTACTCTGTTGGATTGAACCTGTGAGTTCTTCCATATTCTCTTGAGGACAAAAACCCTCTTGTAGAATGCTCTTGAGGACGAAAACCCTCTTGAGATTAATGGTGATTTCATACAGGAATCACATGGAGCTTTCATGATTTTGTGGTATTTTTTATTAGATGATGGATCAAATGAGATTTTGTTTATATTTTTGGCTTGCTTTGATGAAGTATTGATGAAATTGTGTTGGAGTTTGTGAAAAAAGGAAGTTTCCCTAGCTGCCGTACACCAAGAGGGATTTATTTATATCTTGGAGTGTATAGAGTACAGTTTGCTCTTAATGATGCAGGGATCTTTTAGTCATGTGAAGGCATTCTTGTAAACCAGATTTCAAAGTATTCTGATGTGTTTGCTGATGAGTTAGAAGGTACTTCTAGGGCCGTACACGGTTAAGAAATCAATCTCTTCATGCTGACTCATATTTTATGTTATGTTAGGATCATTTAATAAGATGTTCTTTGTCATGTTTTGGTGCTGCATTCTAGCTATTTGGCAGAGGTTTAAAAGGCTGTTAATGCTTATTTTATGCAGTCCGTACCCTTGAGAAGTACAGCTTTGGTTGTGATTTCATCTTACCTTGTGTGAAGCAATATAAGATTGTATTGTCTTTGATATTCATTGGCGCCTCTATGCAGACTTATTACCATGTGAACTGGGCAGAGTTTGAGGAATTTGATGATAATTTGCTGTCACAGGGCCGTACGGACCTGACTGAGGACATGTGGATTTGGTGCAGACCTGTCCCTTTCTATGGCAGTTCTTTATTTGTTTAGAGTTGGTTGATGATCATAAATGTATGTGGGACTGATTATGAGGATATTGGTATTTGATATGCACATTGTGGGAAAGTTGATATCCTCCAGGGCTGCCGTACAGTATATGTTAAGACTGGTTTATGTCTCAGACCTGATCAGCAGTGAACCATTGCTATTTATCAGCTGATAGCAGTTGTGTCATGGTGTTCATTGATACTAATGGTTTGTGCAGGGTGATCATGTGTTGCAAAGACTTACTCATTGCTGATTTCATAATTTAATGAGTTATTTCTAAGTAGTATGTACTTGTGGTCTCATTGTAATAATTATTTATCGTTGCACAAACTCAATACCCCTGGATGGTTTACCGCCAGAGTGGAGGAATGAATAGTATTTATCTTTCTTAATCCACCCACTGAATAAATGGAGTATTCCCACTAAACAAGTGGATGAATGTTGTATATCTTTCTTTACTCACTCATTGAATAAGTGGAGTATTCCCACTGAATAAGTGGATGCCTGTTGAAAAGCAGATACCTGCTATATAGCGGATGAATGTACTTAGTTTTATTTGCAAAGCATTGTTTAGTAAACCAAAGCACCGTATGCTCTCACCTCGCCCATTTTGGGATCTTGGTGATCAGAAGTGTGGAGGTGATTTAGTTGGTTGCATTCATTGTGCTAAGCCTGCTGTGATAGTTTGTTAAAATCGGAAAAATTTTGGGGTAGCATGTTACAATAGGCCGTCCCAAACCAATCATGCATCAAGTAGGTTCTCCTCAAAGATGGCGCACACAAATAATCAAAGCAATAACTCTTAACCTTCATCAAAGTGGCATCAACATAGAACATGTTAACAGACTCATCTCTTGGCACAGCCTCCTCAACAAGACAAGTTTCCACACTCAAACTCCTCAAGGTGGTTCGCTTCAATGGATAGAAAAATGTAATATATGGAAGGAACATATCAAAATCATTAGAAAAATACACCAAGCCCTCTCCAAACCTCAATTCACCTTCCAAAAATCCCGGAGTTTGAAAACCAACCCATCTGCTCTCCAATGGTGACCACTCTGAAAATGGGGACATTACAATACCAACAAGAGGTGACCAGAAATGAAATATATCATTCTTGGACAAGTTTAGTCTATATACTCATTTAAGCATTGTGGAGGAAGAAAGGCACAAGACGACATTCATAGTCAAGAATACATATATGCCTACAATAGCATGCCATTGGACCATTTGACTTTCCATGGACCAGCTAGGACTCAAACCTAGGACTGTCCATTGTTGGAATATGTTGTCATTGATGTCAAAGGCACGAGATCGTTAAGTGATGTCATTGATGTCAAGATAAAGAGTGGACCGTTATAATAAGAGGTGCCCATTATACATGCCCATTGGAGAGCAAAGCATACATCCATTACACGTTACCATTGGGAGATTGCATGTTTAAATTCAAGATTTAAACATTTGACATATAAGTGTTTTGGGGCGACATAGAATGGAGTTCAAATTTAATTATACATCCAAGGTGGCCGACTTGTGAAAGAAGAAAAATTTAAATTAAAGTTTTAAATCCATATGAGGCCGACTCCTTTAAGGAAAGAGACAAGGATCATATAAAAGGCGTTTTGAAGACATTTCCAAAGAACCATACTTTGATATACACATGCAGCGATCAGTTTTGTATGATGTGAATACTTTGTGGATACCAACGATTTTCAAGTGTTATATTTTGCAAAGAGGAACAACAATCATTAGTATACATGATGTGAGTTTATGAAGGCAACAAGAAGACAAATTGTGTTAACAAACAAAGACAAATCAGTTTAAGGAAGAAGCCAAAATCACTAGAGGACGAATTGGAGAAGAAGACAAAAGCATATAAGACAAGAGTCAAAGGACGAATTGTGAGTAAAGACAAAGCATATATAACAAAAGTCACAAAGGACGAATTGTGAGTAAAGACAAAAGCATATAAGACAAAAGTCACAAAGGATGAATTGTGAGTAAAGACAAATCAGCTAGAGACATATTATAAAGAAACATATCCATCCACAAAAGACAAATCTATTGAAAAGGTATAAGAGGTAAAATATAGGAACATTTGAAGGCAAGTGTGTAATGAATATTATGGGAATAAGAGCAGATTGAAAAGAATATAAAGGGCAGAAATATGAAGTGTAACTCAGATATATTTTGAGTGTATATGCAGCCCATGGATGAATGACAAATGCAAATATATATGACAAATCTATGTGAAGAAGTATGTGTTTATTTTGAAGAGTTGTATCCATTGTGAAAGGTGATAGACATTGTGAAAGGGTATGTCCTTTACCCTTATTGAAGACATACAAAAGGTAAAAAGAAAAGTGCATAGAAAGCAAGAATCCAATGATATATTTCTGAGTATAAAGAGAGGGAAGAGCAGAAAATGAAGTGTAATTCTGATTTGTTCTACGAGAAAGAATATGTGATTAAAACGTAGAGAATATGAGCAAATTATATTAAGTATAAATGCAGAATTATATGAAAGATGTGTAAGATTTAAGACCAACATATTGGCATGTTTATGATCAGATCTCTGAAAGAAATTTGTGCATAATAGTGATCAGATTTTGGAAAGGAAATTGTGGATCAGATTCGAGTGAGGAGCAGATTTGTGGTTGGATCAGATTTGGGTTTGGATCAAGATTGTGAAAGGAAGTGTGTGATCAGATTTGTAAAGGATTGTGATCAGATTTGGAAGAAGGATATTGTGTGAGTTGTAATCAGATTTGTGAGAGGAAGATCTTGTGAAGAAGCATACTATATCAGCCATTGAAGGATTAATAGGTTGGAGCCTATCAAATAACAGTTGGAGCCTCTTGCTGGGTTGAAGCCCAGTTTATGTGGGGGTTGGAACCTCCAATAAGTTGGTGCCTATAATTCTATCAAGTGAAGATTGGTGTGTCTTGTGAGTTCGAGCTCACTATTTGTATGTGAAGTAGGTTGGAGCCTACAAAAAGAAGAGAGGAGATATATATATATATATATATATATATAAGCAATATTGTGGTGTGGTTTTCTCTCGAATGGGTTTCCACGTAAATCGTGTGTTCTCATTGTGTAATGTCCCCATTGCTGGCATGATCACTTAGCGGAGTTTGAGTTAGCCTATTCTTCATTCCCGTAAGCTAATTCACTTGAAAAGGGAATGCTTGAGTTGAGCTATGGGTTGGATGTCGGCTTGGCCTTGATAGTCGGAAAATTGATTTTGATGGGCTCAACTATTTTTCCTTGGCATATCATGAGCGGCAAATGACTTGATATATTTTTTGCCTTATTTTTGGATGAGTCAAAAATAATAAAATAATCGTCGGAGTGGAACGACCCAATTGGGGGGTTTTGGAGAGTTAAAAAATAAATAAAAATAATAATATTTTATTATTTGTTTTTGGAGCGCTCAAGGAGGGAGAATAAAATAATATTTTAAATCAAATCTTTAATTTGATTTTGGCATCTTGAGATGGTCGGCCCTATTGGAGGGAAAAAGGAGTTTTAAAATAAGTTGTCAACTTTTGTAATAATAAGAGAATATTTTCTCTTGTGGCCGACTTAGAGGGAAAAAGACAAAGTGAAATTCAAATCTTTAATTTGAATTGTGGTGCCTAGGCTTGGTCGGCCCACTCTTGGAGGGAAAGGCAAGTTCAAATCAAATGTTGAGCGACTTGCATAAATAGAGGAGCATCTTGGAGGTTCATCATCACGAACTCTTGTCATCTATTCCATTTTGTATTTGCGACTTGTTTGCAGGACTTTTCCAAGGACGAAAACCCTTGCGGAAAGGTGTATTGGACGAAAACCCAATTGCATCTCGAAGGTGGATTCATACAGAATTCACACTTCCACTTCATTGGAAATTTGGAGGATCTTCTTGAGCATTCACTCCATATCTTTTGGAGCAGATCTGGACACCAATCTTGGAGAGCAATTTCATCATCTTTGGAGCACCGATTTGGAGGATTGAATTCATATTTGTGATCAGCCTTGAGCACCAATTCTTGGAGGATTATTTTCAGATTTTCAAATCAGATCTGAGCGCCATTGTGGAGGGTTTAGTGCAGACTTTTTCAGAGCAGACATTTGTTGGTGAATCAAAACCCTAGCCGCTGCAAATTTTTGCATGCCATTCCATTTTCTAGGGAGCGCGGGTCTTGGGGAGGAGTTTGCTCATGTTTGACTAGCATTTTGTTATCATGTTCGGTATGAATTAGATCTGATTTGTAGTAGCGAAGTATTGGTTGATATTTGGCCATGTTGAACCAATGAATTTGATGTAATTTCCATTTCTTATACTCAGTTTGAGCAGCAGACTTTCATGATCAGATTTTTCAGATTTATATGTGTTTGAATGTGTATTTCATGGTGTAATACATGGATTGCCATTGTATATTCATTTGCCATCATTTTTTTCATGTTTAAAAATTGTTTTATACTCTCTGAAATCAATTGATAAGGTGCAGAAATCAAAATCAGAATTCAGTGTAATGTCCCCTTTTTGGCCATTCTTGTTTTCTTTACTTGTACACAATTAGAGCTCTAGAAAGGGACATTAGAAATATTAAAGATTAATAAATTATAAAATAACCAGTTCATAACATACTTATTGTACCCTAAAATGGTTCATTAAAACTAGGGATTAATTAATATTCATAATATACTCGGCAATTACTATATCAAGCCCCAATCCTTAATCCAACCTAATCAACCCTATGGGATGGGGGATAATCATGTTAGGGCGCTAGAAAACTATTCCCTTCACAAGTGGGCCCAGGGTTTCATGGACACCCGCCAATACCACCACCTGGCCCAATACCACATTGGGGAGCAAGCCCCAGGGTTTCATGAACACCCGCCAATACCACCACTTGGCCCGATAGCTACAAGAACACCCATCCATACCACTTCGGGGCCACTCGATAGCTTCAAGAACACCCGCCCATACCACTTCGAGGCTCACCTCTCACCTACCCGGGGCGACGTTTTGATACCGCATTTCCCTAACAACCCAACCAATCCTCATGAGGGGCAATAGAGAAAGATTAAAGACTGGATCATGAATATACTAATCCCTTGCATATCATGGATATATATTATATAATGTATATAAGCATAGTTATAGAATTTATGGTTATAATAATATGATCGAATGATAGAATTATAGAATTATAGAAGAGTAGAAATATAGAATATAAAGAATGTTAGAATGTTAGAATGATGGAATAATAGAATAATGGAATGATAAAATAGAATGATATAAGGATAGAAGTATAGAGTGAAAGAATGATATAATAATCGAATGGAATAATAGATTTATAGAATGAAAGGATGATAGAATTATAGTATGATAGAATGGCTGCAATATATTCCTTTCCATCTGTATATTAAAATCAGATATCATCCCTTCTTGATACTCAGAAGTATATCATTCATTACTTGTATTTTATATTTATTCTCAATTCAGTATATATATGTACTTGCTTTAAATCTGCTTGAATGCTTTTCTTAATGCATCTCATGTGCAGATCTCCATGTGTCAAAAATATATGTATTAAACTCCCAAGTATATCCTCTTGCCTTCCATCTCATGATATTATATATCTCCCTATCTCTATGAAGAGATGTATCCTTTTCTAAAGATGATGTCCTTTCAAAAAGACATGACTACTCTTAGATCTTAATCGTTGTCTTTTTAGAACTGATCACTCTTTTAGAAACTCATTCATAATCCCTTTAGTCTTTTTACTTAAACACTGCCTTCTACATGCACATGACCGCTGCCTTTAGACTAAATCGCTACATCCTCTTATTACCATTCGCACCCTTTGATCATGAGATAGAATAATTAAGAGTTTATATCACTGTTACTACGTAATCATACTTGTATGTAGGCGCTGTCTGATTTGTCTTATACAAATCAATGCAAGACAAATCAATGCCCATACACAATTTTAATGATATCGCTGCTTTTATATTAATAATTGCTGCAGTTAATATGAATCGCTTGTCTTATATCAATAAGGCAATTAAAGTTTGTCTTATACCAATATATTATAAATTATAATTTATATGATTATAATTATAATATTTAAATTGTTAATATTAATATTTATATTTATATTTATATCTATATTATTAATATTTATATTTGTTATTTATAAATATAATAATATATCTTTGTTAATTAAAATAAATATAAAATATTTATATAATAATATTATTTATTAAATATTATATATTAATAATATATGTTTATTTAAATATTAATACATACGCAATTATCTCTATCATTCAAATTGACTAAACACCACATTTTACAGAAGCAAATTCAACGTCTTTTATCATGATGTTTAAATCTTTAATTTAAACAATGCCTTAACATCTGGATATCACATTCAGATCTAGGGTTTGAATCAAATTTTCGAAATAAAATCAAATATTATAGCCAATACCCTATGTGGGATATTACTGTACTGAATTGTTGGATCTTGCATATGTGTAGTTGATGTAATTAATTGAGTTTTGAAATGTAAAAGATCGTTAGATACTGATTCACCCCCCCCTCTCAGTATCACCGTGTGCTCATCATCCATTTGTTGTTGGGACACTCTACCACTAAGCTACTGACCCACTTTATGACCAGCCCTATTACAATTTGAGTTCGGCCATTTCTCGAACACCCCCTTGAGCCACATTGCGGGTGCTCAAGGCTGCTAGCCTAGCTCTCATACCATGTTAAACTTTCCATGGAC
The DNA here is from genome assembly GCA_027924645.1 of Cunninghamia lanceolata. Classification (NCBI taxonomy): domain Eukaryota; kingdom Viridiplantae; phylum Streptophyta; class Pinopsida; order Cupressales; family Cupressaceae; genus Cunninghamia; species Cunninghamia lanceolata. The sequence goes on along the minus strand of BSBN01000459.1, from coordinate 6,891,956 downwards.
CAACTAGGACTCAAACCTAAGACCTTCCATTTGCTGCTGGGGTGCTCTATGTAATATCCCAAATTTTGGAATTACGGACTTTCCAAAATATCTAAATTAATTTTCTGCTCAAATCCTAATTTCTGAAGTAAAAATCAGACTTGAACAATCAACTAGGGCAGCCCATAAAACACCTCAAAACATCATAATTCCATCATAAACATGATCAACCATAATATACTTGCATTTTACCATCAAGTGAGCATCAAATCCACTTCATTTATCCAACACAAATGACTGAAAAATAAATCAGAAGTCTGCTGATACAAAATCTGAGTTTTACAAGTCTTCAAGTACACCAACAAAATAGGGCAAACATGACAAACATGCCCAGCAATGTTCTGCCCTAACCCTAAGGTTATACATACCAAATAATAGCAAAATGACCTTCAAAATGATAGGGAAAGGTCTCGTGCTGCTCCATTTAGGGCATGAAACCCTAGGTCTTCAATCTTCAAACGCAATGGATATCTGCTCCAACAAGTGTGCCCAGATCTGATTTGTTTGCTGCTCCAAAGGATGATGCAAATGTTGACACGGGATGCCAACAAACCTCCACAAAGATCCTCCCAAGGTGGCACTCAAAGAGTAGAGTCAAACCCTAAGTAAGCTAGCTCCAATCCACCGATGTATGCACTCCAACCTAGGGCAAATCAGGTCTGCTCCTCTGCTGCTCTAAATCAGAAATAAAATCATGCACAAGAACCACCTAAATGCCTCCAAAGTCAAATTGCTCCTCCTCCAATGAAGGGCGCTCAAACTAGGGCAAATCTCCTCCGCAAAAGATGATCAATTCACACCAAGGAAGTGCCACCAACAATGATCTCCAATCTGATTTAGAATTCTGCTCTTCTTCTCCACAAAATATCAATGAAGCACAAGTGAACTCCCATCACAAAATCCTCCAAAGGAAAGAGCTAGGGTTTCGTCCAACTCCTCCTAGGAACTCAAGGTTTTAGTCTCAAGCTCCTACTCCAAGAGATAACTCCAAGTATGAATGAATGAATGCTTGAATGATGAATGAAATGCCGAACTCCACCTTGTATATATACATGATCTATCTCAATTCCCTCTCTAGGCCAACCTAGAGGAAAAATGCTTTTTATTTATTAATTCCTCCACAATGAAGGCCGACCCATCATGGGCAAGTCTTGGCGCCCAAATGCATTAAGTGTTGCACTCTTTCCTAGGCCGACCTAAGCAAACAAGTCTTGTTTGTTTATCTTTTTTCCTCTAAAGAGGGTCAACCCAATATGAGAAGCCTTGAGCGCCAAAAATGCCAAATTAAAGATTTGCATTTCAAACCTTCTTTCTCACAAGTGCCTAGGATAGGAACTATTTTATTATTCTTTTCTCCTTTATAGGCCGTCCCAAACCAATCATGCATCAAATAGGTTCTCCTCAAAGATGGCGTACACGAATGATCAAAGCAGTAGCACCTACCCTTCCTCAAAGTGGCATCGACATAGAACATGTTGGCAAATTCATCTCCCGACACAATCTCCTCGGCAAGGCAAGTTTCCACATTCAAATTCCACAAGGTGGTTCGCTTCAATGGATAGAAGAAAGTAATAAATGGAGGGAGCATATCAAAACTGTTAGATGAATCAATTCATCTTCCATGAGTCCCAAAATGTGAAAACTAACCCAAATGCTCTCCGAAGGTGACCACTCGAAAATGGGGACATTACACTCTACCCCTAACCTACCAGCCCTCTTTTTGACCAGCCCTATTATAATTTGGGTGTGGCTCATTTCTACAACATGGACTATATGACACCCAAACTACATTCAAGCAAATAATATTGCACGTCTTTCATTAGATGATGAAAAGGTGAATTTAAGACCTATTTTTACAATCAACCGCAAAGTGAATTGGTTAAAAAAAACTCAACCAAAATCATGTGTATTTGCAGGAATGGAGAAGGTTGTCCAAGATAGCATCAACAAACCTATGGGTTGCATGCATGCATATGGGATTCCATTCAACCTGCAAGAAAACGTGTGGAGCATGACCATAAACAAATTAATAATAGAAAGGCATCTCTTGATGCTAATTGTTGTCCTCTTGTTAGAACTCCCACACACTAGTTTGGGACTCCAGCCAACTTGTTCATATCCAACCACAATTCACAAATAAAGAGACTACAGACTGTTAGATAAGACATGTCAAACTGGGGTAGCATCCATGCTTACATCTTTTTGCATCATTAAAAGTAAAACCATTTATAAACTCAAGATAACATTTATTTTGAAAACATACAACCTATATTAATAAAAAAGCATGGAAAATATTACATTAAGACCATCAAAGTTCAGGAAACTTTTTGGGAGTGATTTGAAAGAAAACTGTAATGAAACATATATTTGAGGAACAGTCTAGAACATCAGCGAGATCCCACTTAACTATTGCATAATTATGAACAGTAAAAAGGCGAAGATATTAAAACTCTGCAGAGGATGACGTAGCCACATAGGGATACATAACTTGGTCCCAAGTAAGGATAAAATCATCTCCAAATCTATAGAAATGCATCCAAAATCATGTTAAACCTCTCAGTCTCATACTTTATGATAGTTTGCAATTTGGGATATAAAATCATCATTTAGACAAAAGAGCAAGCCATCCTGTACCTCAAATCTAGTGCCTAAACAGCTTCCCTAACAAGTCAGCTCAACTCCCATCCAAGCCACGATACATAAACACAAAGAAGTCTTAGGTGCATTGAACCTGTTATACAAAAATTAGGGAGCATTTCTTCCATCATGGATGAGAAACAATGTGATGCTTATTAACAGAATGTTGTACACATATTTATGCCACCTTATGGTGCCATAAATCCATTATAAGTGGCTATAAATAGGGGTCTAGGTTAGCCTCTCCCAGGAGTTAACAAATCAACTCTCATACAAGCCCCATCGACGCATGAAATAAATGGCATTCACACTCTTTAATCGGCTATTTGTGGCCTAGGACAACTCATGAGACATGATCACCACTTTATGATTAATGGCTGCAACTTTTATTTCTAGCATAAAGAAAAGATGTGATTATTAGATCCTACTAGGTGTCACAAAATGGTAATTAGAAAATCAATTTATCTCATACATATATTTTCATACAACAAAAACTCCAGACAATTCAAAAACACGTATTTGTAATGTTCCCTTAATCATGGTAAGGGTCATATACTCACGCTTTTACTTTGCCTGTTATGCACTTTCTGCGCAGCTAGGTCTCCTTTGTTAGGATGATTTACTATTGTTCGAGAAATAGAAGCTTTGCATTTTAGGGTCTTATGCCAATAAATTCAATAATGAATAGTAAAGGCAAACATTAAAAGTAATATAAAATACCTCAATCCACTAAATGCTCCAATCAAATTTTCAGTTCGTAGATTGACATACCATATCTTTCAATGGCCGAAGACACTTCCTCCACAGTATACCCCATATCCAATAAGCAGTCTTTGACATTGATTTCCTGGGAAATTCAAAGAAATAAATCACATCATAGATAGATATTTAAATAATCAAATGCATACGGTAACTTTCCTAGCTATGAAATTGCTACTTAGAATAGCCATAAGAAACCAATGTCTGAGAAATAAAATATGGCACAACTAAGTCTTCTTCCTTTGCTCCTTCCATCCCCACACCCCTCCCTCTCTCTCTCTCTCTCACCCACACACCCACACCCACACACCTGCACACCCACAAGAGATAAAGAAAAAGAATGTCAAATCCCAAAAACACAAACACAGGATGCTCTCTCTCTCTCTCTCTCTCTCTCTCTCTCTCTCTCTCTCTCTCCCCTTCACACACACACACACACCCACACCTGCTTACCTGCACCCTCCCACCCACTCGCCTGCATGCACACACGAGAGAGATAGATAAAAAGAATATCAAAGCCCAAAGAACACCTGAGATATTATTTATGAATCAACTGTTGTGGATTCATGATCCATACACCATGTATAACACCCATCTACCCTGCTGCACGTTGCTAATTCCCTTAATCAATCCCAAAGACATGTGAGAACCATGTGTTCAACAGGATTATCCCCAAAAGTTAAAGCAAAACATATAAAGATGAAAAGTAATTAAAAAACATCAATGCTGTTCTAATATAAAGTACTAAAAAAAGTCACTAGCACTAACAAGAGGTAGACTCACTAACACTTCGAACTCTGCCCCAACCAACATAGATCATAAGTGACTTTCAAACTCATAAAGAAAAAACATAAAACAGTATTAAAGGATTAAAAAGAAAAGGCAAAAACCTAGTTAGCATAGAATTTCAATGGAATGGGTTACTAACAAATGTATACTGCAGATAATAGGCCAGAAATGACCATAGAAGCAATGAATAATAGATTTGTGAGCATTTTTATATTTTTTCACAAGTCTACCTTCATTAATTTCTTTAGACTCATAATTCTATTTTTTTCCTGATTTGTTTTAAGGTTTACAAATCAAAGACGAGAGAATGCCAGCCAGGCAACATCCAATGGATGTTGTAAAAATACAAGACTTGTTTATAGAAATAATGCTCAAAAGGTTTAACCATGAATGAAGAGTACATAGAATGTAGATGGTTGGTCCTTCTGATGGATATTGGAAACAAATGATCTCGAGTCTGGGACAGTCCACTCTTGACCATAAGTGTCTTCAATAACAGGATCTCACTTTTGTAATGTCATTGACCACATATGAGAATATATTGAAAAACCAATTCTAGACCATTAACAAATTTAGGCCATCCACGATTGCACAGTTTATTGTAACTTGTAGATGTTTCCCTAGTTTGTAAGTTTGCATGGTGGATTGGTGCAAAAGCAGGATAAGGATATCCTTGGGACCTGTTGTTTTGTGCATGAACCAAGAATGCTTTTAGTACAATGAGACAGTTTATTGGAATTAATATACATTTGAAGATAATTTGATTTCAAGTTTATATATTCTTACCATTGCCATTATTCTTATTATTGTCATGTAAATACACATTTGTAATATGTATTAAGCTATGCTTCATGGCATTTCTGGGACAAGGGTTGCAAGAAAAGTGGAGACATGTTTCAGGGATGGAACCGATAGGAGGTGTTTCTGGGGGGATGGCGGTGGAAAGCAACTCAAGAAATAGGGAAAATAATAAAACTCTAAATATCAATAGAGAAAAAAATAAATTTCAAAATATAGAAGTAGGAAATTATAAAAACACCTAAAATAAACCATAGCATTTAGTATAGCAGTACAAGAAAATTAAAAATTTCATCTCCCTCGTTCCCTCTCCTTCACGACTACTGCAATTTGCAAGTGAAAATGGTGGCTTATGGAAGGTCTTTCAAAGCCTAGGAGGTTAGGGTTTCAAACAGGGTATCGAAGGCTTTGTGGGCCACTCACACCCCTTTTTCCTATTTCCTTTTTTTATGTTCTGTATTTAGTGTTACTTTCATAAATGCCACTGAGGACATTTCTTGTCCGACTACCCCATTTCGGAGACATTTCCTACATCTGCCAAAAATCAAGGACAGCTAAGTACCTGAAACAGGTAAGGGACAAGGCACCCAATAAAACCCTAGGGACACGATCTCATGTAACCCTAGTATTCAAATATGCACATACAATAAAGACAATTTTTATCCATATTATTTACAGATACAAGCATAAATACATAGGATGATTTTCTGTAATCGCATGCAAATGGGAGTGGACGAATGGAAAATGTACACCTAAATTGAATAGCAAATTTACATCTGCAAGCCCTAGAACCTTGAGAATTATTTAGAAAACACATGAATGTAAAAATAGAATCAAAATAAATATCATGAAGGCAAACATTAAATGTGTAGATCTCTCCAAAACATGAGTTAAATAACAAGACTGGCCATCTTCTACCATCAATAGAATGAAAATTTTAAGGGATGACCAAACAGGAATACATATTGCCAAATATGCTAGAGGGTTATCTTTCTATAGAATTAGTGTACGCTTAAAGCCCTTTAAAGAGAAAAGATTACTTAAGGCACCATATTCTGATCTTGCATTGCTTGGAAACAACCACAGATATTGCTGGTGTTAGATGACCCTTCAATTTGTGTGATGCTAATTTGGAGGGAAATTCAAAAGGAGGGAAGGAGAACAAGGCAGTTATTTCAGGCCAGCTTGGACCACCCGAATCCCCAATCCTGCAAAAAAGCAGAAATAAAGTTTTAAAACAACTTTAATTATATACAAAAACTTTGTCGCAACAAGATTTGTAACTGAGGGAATGGCGGTCCATGTCTCAGAAATGACTAGAGAAAATGACTGGTGTACCACAGGGGCACATCCTTGGATCTTGGCCTACATCCAAGACAAGGGAGAGGGATGAAACACTCCCCTCCCATTTCCCTTGGCAGAGCAAAAATCAAGGGCTGTCCCCTCTACCAGAAACATCATTTGGGGACATCTTTTCTTCCATCATCCCTAGGACATGGAATAACTTTTGACAGTCTTGGGAACGTCCAAATTCTCCAACAGCTTACATACGTTTAAAAAACACTTGCAAAGAAATTCCATTTTCTATATCCAGTGAACATTAACTTTCCGATAAACTACTATTTCTCTCTTTATATACATAATCATTTAAGGCATAAGGTTTCCATACTCCATGAAATAACAAAGCAAGCTTCTAGAAACAACTATGTAACATATTTTTATATCAACAATTTTGATCGAATTCCATGATATATCTTCAAGGTGAAAAAAGATGTTTTACATATTGCGGACTAGAGCTCCATATATAGATAACTCTAGTGAAGTATGTCGATGCTTCTTTGAGAAGATATGTAAAATCCCCTACCAAGATTTTTGCTTAAAACCCCAAAATTTCTGATTTTTACTATGCAGATATTTTGTCAAACACATTGCATAATGCTGGTTATACTGATTTTCTGAGTTTGTGAGTTATAGAACAGCTCTCAAGGAATTTAGATTATAAATCAATCATCATTGCATCATAACAATCAAACAGTAACGAAAGACATTTTGTCAAACAGTTTGCTGTCTCTTTTCTATTGATAGAAACAAGTTTCCAAGCAGTGCAATATGCTGATACAATTCAGAAATATAATAAAATAGGAAGCTCAGGAATTCCTAACCTTCAATATGCCAAAATCGATTGAAAATGGATGATATTCAATCTGGGTAAGGCTGTTAGGAGACCTATATGCTGCTGTAGCTTCCCAAAACACAGAACCAGCAATACAATTCCTTAGTCACCTCTGAATAGTCAGCAAGTATTAAAATTTTGATTCCTTGAATATCCTAACCTGGGTGGTCAGCTTTTCGAAGGCAGAAATTATTAAATAGAGGCGGTGTCTCATCCCTTATGCTCACGATTTCCTCTAGTTTATGCAAAGCTTCCCCAAAGTCTTCAAACATATGCACTATTCCCCACACACTATCCAAATGAGATCTTCATATATTAATCTTCAAAAGATAAAAATTCATTAAGCAACTCACGTATCCTCCTTCAAGTAGCTGCGACTCATTCCAAGCTACAGCCTGTATAATAAATGACCTGGGTCTTCTTTGACTGCGGCTTCTTATGGAAAAGGCTCTGCTTAGCATAGACCAGCCTTTAATACTTGCGTTAGCACTCCATTTACCAAATACATAGCATGGAAAAACATAGGGTATAAACCCTTCGACAACTTCACAATAAACTCGGATAAAATCTTCAAGAAAACTTCTGCGAATACTTCAAATTTATATTTGCTTGCAAATCAATATATTTGGCAATGAAACCCTTCTGAAGCAAATACACCAACCTCTGAAAGATATCTCACTTCAGCACAAGAAACTCCAAAATCTAATTCCAATAAATGCACCTGTGAATTCTGAGTGAACCCACCAAGGAAGGCTGAATGGGTTTTCAGGTTTTCGTCCTAGGGTATGCTGAACAGTGAAGCTCCAGCTCTCAAAGAAACTCCAAGAAAATAACAAGTCAAGAATGAATTGTTTTTTTGGCTCACAACTCCTTTATATTCTTCTTTGAGAGAAATAAGTTTTTTTTTTTTAATTTCTTTTATTTTCCTGCTCACATAAAGTGACCCCCTTTATAATTTTTCATTAACATAAAATAAACTCACTTTATTAAAACCAAGGTCTAGCCTTAGGACTATTTAAAATTTAATTAATTAATTATTCCCTTATATCCTCCAACTTAGCCTACGAGACTTAAATAGGCTAAAGGTCCCTGCAAATGTCTCATTCGGAAGAAGGGGATGTAATGTCCCCATTTTTGGAGTGACCACCTAGTGATGACCTAATTGGCAAGTTTTCACACTTGGCCATTTTTGTAGGGCAAATTGATGATGGAATATGACTTGGTATAATTTTGTGGTATTTTTGGTGGTCAATATTGATAAAATGTAATGTCCCAAATGGACAAAAATATGACAAATTTGATTTTCCCAGGTGTTCCAAATAATTTATCAATTATACCTTCAATTTCTGGCCTACCTAGATCTGCCCAAACCCTAGGTCTGCTCTAGAAAATCAGACTTTGAAACAAAATATAAATTTACCACAAGTATGCCCTTTGATCAATGCAAGGTATCACAACAAGTTCGCCCAAGTATAAAGATAATTCTCAGCATCACATTCATATGAGTTTAATGATAGCAAGATACAAACATGGAGAATATAATTTGCTGTAATAATCAGGTCTGCTGCAAATATGTGACTGAAAGTATGAAGATAACAAGGCACATGAATGGCTAAATAGCCCAGCAATCTAACAACGTTCAATGACAATCATTATATATCATGATGCTGAAGAAACAATATCCATACTAGCCTCTTCAATAGGCAGATCTGCTGTAGCATAAACACTGGCCCAGAAACCGTAGGCGCAGCAGCATAAACACATGTGAATCTGCCCTAAGGCAGTTCGCCACTCCTCCAAGGTGATCGCTCGAGGGCTGTTAATGATCTCCCACAAGTTCTCCCTCAATACATGCTCAATCCTCTCCTCAAATGATGTTCGCCATAGCCCTAGGGGGTTCGCCCATGATGCAATGCTCCAAAGCTGATATGAATGATGCTCTTATGAAGATGAAGCTCAATTAGACTCCCGCCACGGAATCTCTGCAAAGAAGGAATCAGGTTTTCGTCCAACTCCCTCCAAGACTTAGAGTTTTCGTTCCAAGCCTCTCCTTGAGATTGCTCTTGAAATATGAATGAGTGAATGAATGATTGATGCTCTTGGATGCCAATTGAAGGTGTATATATACACATTACAACTCTCCTACTCCCCTTGGCCGACCTTGCATGAGATTCCTTTATTTTGAATTACAATATTTCCCTCCACTTGGCTGACCCATCTAGAAGCATGAGACTTAATCCAATTTATGGATGAAGAGGGGCGCTAATAATAATTAATTAATTATTATTTATTATTTATTTTTCCTATTAGGCGCCAAGGGAAATATTACATTATCCTTGTCTAATTCGCCCAATACAAGTAATATGATGAGCGCCTATGTAAGATAATGAAATGATGTGTGCCAAGTGGATAATGATCTCCATGACGAATTCCCTAGCTAGGGTAAATCATTATGAACCAAGAAAGCATCAATCGTGAAATGGTAGCATCCATATAGGAGAAGCTCGATCTTCTGCCTCTAATCCTCATGACAAGCCCTCCGAGTGACTGACTCCGGAGAAGACAGTACACTGAAGACAACATATCCAAATGATAATCTATCTTCACGGCTCGTGATGTCCTCAAGATGTCCCGGAGTGAGATGGAAAGCCTGTCCAAGACCTTAGGTGACCATTCCCAGAATGGGGACATTACATAAAATAAATTGCCCTATAGAAGAGCGACCCAATTGGAGGTTGGAAAGATGAGTAAATAAGCATAAAATAAAATAATGATATATCTCTTGTTTGAGCGCTCATAAGGAGGTCGGCTTAAGGAGGAAATAAACATAAAATAGAAATCTTTAATTTGTATTTTGAGCACCTACCTTGCCTTGAAGAGGTCGGTCCAATTTGGGAAGAAAAATAATAAAAATAAAAGGGTAATCCTACCTTGGTCGGCCAGCTTAAGAAGAGGATGAAGTCAGGTATAAATAGAAGATCATTTGTGGTCATTCAGCATATCATACATTCTTATTTTCTCTTGGAGTTTTACTCTTTTGGCTGCAACGAAAGTTGGGCTTGAATCCAAGGACAAAAACCCTCATGATTCTAGGTGAATTGGACGAAAACCTAATTCATCTTGTGAAAGTTTCATGATGGAAGTCTATTTGCACTTCATTGGAGATTCGTGAAGGAGAAGAGCAGAAAATTCATATTCAGATTTCAAGATCAGATTTGGAGCAGCAGTATTGGAGAAGTTTTGTGTTCATTTTGATCTAGTGTTTCATCCTAGAGTTGAGTGCCACCTAGAGGAGAAGGGTGATTTGGTTTATGAAGGGTGAATTGGTGTTTTGAGGGCAGATTTCACCTTGTTAGGGTTTCCAAAACCCTAACCTATTGCTGCAGACCTAAGTGCCACCTTTGGAGAGGACTTTGGAGCTTCATTTGTCATCATTTGCTTGTGATTTGTCCACATTGTCTAGCTGATGTAATTCACCCAGCTAGGGTTTATATTGGATCATCTTGTTCGTCATATTTTGGTATGTATCAACCTACTTAGAGGTCTGATTTGTAAGAGCAGAGATCTGATTTGTATTTAGGCATGTTTGGCCTATACATTTGGATGTAATTGCATTTCCAGAATTTCAGTTTGTAGCAGCAGAATTGAATTCAGAAAAACAGACTTGTTGTCATTTTGGTTGCCCTACATTGTGTATTTCATGGTGTAATTCATGCTTATGGTGAATGTCAACTTGTAGTATCATTTGCCATCATTTTTGCCATGTTTGGATGTGTTTTATGTTCGCTGGAATAATATAATTAAGAGCAGAAATTCAGATCAGAAATTAAGGTTTTGAGCAGAAAACTAAAAAGCAGGAATTTAGGGCAGAATTCAGAAAAAAATATTCAGAACTTTAGGGCAGATCCTATTAGGGATATTTCAGGGGGCATTACAGTCCTCCCTTCCTAAGATTGCTTGCCCACAAGCAATTGCAAATATGGATGCTGAAGAATCCGCTCTCGCTCCCAAATGGGCATCCTATAGGGGCAAGTCCCTCAATCTGATCAAATACTCCTTGAGCACTCTACTCCTCAATCTCCTTTCTCTAACATCTAGGATAGCATCAAAAACCAATACCAATCTGCCCTCTTCATCCAACGGTGCAAACTCGAAAGATGACGTAATATGCTGCCCAAGTGCCTTTTTAAGACAAGAAACGTGAAACACATTATGAATTTTGCTACTCTCAGTGAACTCCAATTCATATGCCACCTCTTCTACTATCTGCACAATCTTGTAAGGGCCATAGAAGCAAGGCTTAAGCTTCTTTGCACCACTCTTTTTCGGTGTAGACTGCCTATACGATTGCAGGCACAAAAAAAACAAATCTCCAACCTCATAACTCCTCTCAACCCTGTGCTTATCTGCATAGATCTTCTGTTGATTATGAGTGCGATGAAGATTATCCTTAAGTGACTTAAAGATGTCCTAACTCTCTTGTATCCAACCCTTCGAATTAGGAGTCCTGCTATCATAAAATTCTAAGTCTACAAAAGACATAGCATCATAACCATACAATGCTCTAAAAGGAGTCATACCAATCGACATATGGTAGGTGGAATTGTAACAATGCTCCCCAAAAATAACCACCTGATCCATGCTTTCTGCTGCCCCGTAACATAATTGCGCAAATAACCTTCCACCCATTTGTTTACAATCTCCATCTAACCATCAGTCTAAGGGTGGTAACTAGTGCTCGAGGACAACTCCATACCAACTAATCTGAATAGCTCCTACCAAAAAACGCTGAGAAACCTCCTATCCCAATCACTAACAATGTTCTTCGGAAATCCATGGAGTCCGAATACCTCTCTAAGAGAGTATCAAGTTCCTCCTTTTGTTCGTGCAGAAGATGTCTCGTCAACTACAAACGAATTGTTGCAGAGTCCAAAGGGTTTGGTGGATCAAAATCAGGGGGTTGACTCTAATGATGGCACAAATCCAAGGAGAGGATAGTTTGCTTCTTTAGGTCTTTCCTTTAGAGCAAGATGTATTGGATTGCTTGGGAGGTATTGTTTCAATGTTAAGATTGTTTTCTGTGGAGCAACCCAAGAAACGACAAGGGATCTCAATGGACTATGGAGAATCTCCTCTCCCACAGGAGGTGGAAGACAATTCTTGCAAATGCTTGAGGGCAATTGCTTCTCTGGCATATTAGGATTTCGCCAATTTCACCTAGTCTCAAGTTTCTTTGGTCTATTTGGTTGGTTTTATGTTTTGATCAGTTTGATTGGGCTGGGATTTTAAGGTTTCTTCAGGTGTGGTTAATGTTCTTTTTGTTGTACCTTGGTATTTTAAGTCTGGTTGTAGAAATTTCTGATTGTAATAACATTTACCTTTCTTCTTTGGGTGAGGGCCCCAATTGACTCCCTCTCTAATTTTTTTTTTTTAAATGTGATTATACCACTAAATAATCTTCAAAATCTCTCCAAGTATTTGTCCTGCAAAGATGGGAATAATTACTTTTTCTTATCTTTTAGATGGGCAAATTGTCAAAGAAGCTCTTGCAGATAATACAAGGAACCATCAAGGTAGAGCAACATGCAGCTGACGTACTAACATGTCAAGGGCCATTTGATCATTTGTTCATCAAGACAATCCACTTTTTTTGTACTGATATTCATCTAATCTATACCATAAATTAGGAAAGTTAAGATTAAAGCAAGGGCACTTGAAGATAAAGCACTTTCATTATTTGTCCACAGAAAATGCACTGGAGCTATGAATCGTCTTCTATGGGCACTACTAGTACCTTACTGAATGGAGAAATTGATTAAATTTTTCCAATTATTAATAAAGAAAAATCACATTTCGTTCTAGTTTATGCCTGGTTTAGCATATATTTCATTCAGGTATGATTGTGGATTGATCAACTCACTGCCTACAAAGGTGGATTGGAACCACTATCAAACACATTTCAGTGACAGAATTAGAAAGGTTCATAACTAAAAGTTTACATGTTTGGGAGTCAACCATCCACGTATTAAAGAAAGGAAAATTCTTCTAGATTGTGCCAACTTCAGCATATATTATGTGCAGGTATAATTGTCAATTGACAAATCCACTACCTAAAATTGGTAGATTTGATCCACTATCTAACACTTATAAGTGTCATTGAATTGAAAAGGCTCATAAAAAGTTCCATCGTCCTTAGAAGGTCATTATGCTTTAGACGGAAGTTGGGCACAGCTCTTCAGCAACTGTGTTTTCAACCAAAAGCAACATTGATACTGCTCTTGTATTGGGCCTAGGTTGGCAACTTGGCACTGATAACTAATCGGTAATCAGTAAAGTTCTCTTTCTTCTATTTACCATTCATATCAATTTTCCAGCAAATAAATAATTCTATTTCATCACAATTATAGAAATTTGAGTACCATTTAACTTTTTGCAATTTCAGATTCGATACATAGGTTTTGCCCTGGAGTTTCCACATCATATTCAATTACGATATGTCAACCCATGTTTTCAGATTCCATTATGGCACATCATCAATGTCTTGGATGTTTCAGAATAGTTTTGTGTGGATATTCTTGGAAAATTGTCCATGGTCAAGTGTAGTACCCATAACGCTCTTGGATATGGCATGAGTTCACAGTCACACCCATACTTTCTCAGAAAATTCTCTCTTCTATGTACTGTTCATTATCCATTTTCCAGTAAATATTAATGTTCTGTTTCTTCGTGGTTTTAGAAATCTGATTATTATTATCTTCTTGTAATTTCATGTTACAGATCTAGGGTTTGCCCTAGAGTTTTTACAGCAGCTCAATTTTAGTATATTTTCCCAAGCATTTTCAGATTTCAGGTCTTGCAGAATTTCAGGTTTTTCAGCAATTTCTGTAAGAACTTTCTAGCAGATGCAGTTTCAGCTTGCTTTAGGTGGTTTGCAGCAGTTGCAAAAGAATTTTTGTTAAGCTCAAAAATACTGTTTTAAGGCCAGAAAATAAGGACACCAGTCTTGCCTTTCCATTTATATTTCTCAAACCATGTTGTATAAAGACTGGGAAACAGAATTAAATTGAAACCTTGGTTGTCTTAATTTTTGTAAAAGGGGTTAACTTCAATCTGGGTGTTGTCTGTGGACACTAGATACAGGCATAAAACAAGAAGCTATAAACTTTCTGCAAAAACATCAATGCTCTCCCCTGAATTTGCATTCTGGACCTTCATGTCAATACAAAGGTTCTTCCTTAAGCTGGAATCCAGTGTCAAGGGTTTCGTGGCATTTCAAATCTGTTTTGCTGATATCTAATTTCTCCATTTAATAAGCTATTTGGGCACAGTAAACAAGTTCCCAAAAGAAGGATTTGATTATTTGTAATATTCCCCAAAGATTTCTAAAATCATGGTGTATAAACCCTGGGAAGCAAAATTGCCTGGACACCTTGCTTGCTGAATTTGTAAGAACAGTAAGTTCAACCTGGGAATTGACTATAGATATAGGCTTAACCCAAAAAGCAATAAATTATCTGCAACAACATCTCTCCCCTGAATTTGCGTTTTGGACCTTCTGTTTAATGAAGTAGTTCTTGGAACTGGGATCTAAAGCTAGGGTTTTTGTGGCCTTTTGAATTTTTTTGCCATTAACTGTTTCACTTTCAGCATTCTCCATTTCATGACTGTTTGGGCAAAGCAAATTAGTTGCAAACAGGAGGACTTAACCATTTGTAGCCTTGTCAGTAATGAAAGAGAGTAGTACTAAAACTCTTTGTGATGACCATTTCAAGCATGCAACGGCTCTTGGTGTCATTAACTTGCTTGAACTCTACAATGAAGCCCTGCTCCAAAGAAATATACAATTATATAAAGCACACTGTCAAGTTCTTCATTTTGAGTTTCATAGTGTCAGCCTTCAGGGATCATTAAACCACATTAATGGCTTGGTTTATGGGTAGGGCTTGTCATAAACCAACATTATGGAAACCTTTACAGATCAGCATTGCATATTTACTCATATCATGGCTTAAACATATAGTAGAATAATATGCTAATGATCAAACAGAAGATTTCCTTTACAATGAGAGCAACGTAACTAATAAAATAATCTGTCAATATCCTTCACTTTGTAAGAGGATACTAAAAAATAGTCAACTGAATGTATAATGGTATTCTATGAATCCCCAAATCATTTAGACTTCATATTTATTGTTTTTCATGCTCTCATGTGTGGGAAACATGTTCCTTCATTGATACCAATGTTAGGCACACTTTGCTCCCACCAACCATGCACTTATGCACAAATACCCAAATAAAATAATCATAAGTCAAGGGTTTCACATATTTATAACTAAAATTTATTTGCATGGATTAATTCCTTAATAAGCTGGCTATAAGATATTATATTATTCATTTAATGTTTGTAATATTCTACTTATCTTTATGAGTCAACCATTCCACGACCATGACAAGCTTGTCATGTACAAGATGTCTGATGAACAATCAATAGCCAAGAAAAGCAAATTGAACAAAAACTACAATATACCTCTTCAAATTGTCTAATATCTTCATTGTCTGTATCTGTGACCTCACTCTCTGAACTCTCTGATGGAGTGAGTGAATCCTCATTGTGTGAACTTGATTTCTTCAATAACTGTTTCTTCAACAACAGAAAACATCAACTGCTAATGTAATGCAGGAAGTAAAGCTTATTTATATTTTGAAAGTAGTTGGGAAAGGCATGAAAAGAATAAGTATTGAATGAAGTATGAACTACCTCATAGGTCAAGATGGACTCAAAAATTGCAGCCTCATCCTCAGTTCCTAAACCAACAAATCAGCAGGCAATGAGAACACATCAAAGAATAGAATGAAGTATTTTGCCATTATAAATCAAAATCAGATGTCATTATTCAGATAAACATGCTTAAAGTATATCCATACCACATTCTTCAATAGCTTTCTCAACAATATCAGAAGCAAATCCCATCAACATAAAATGCCTCCTGATTGAGGATAAAGATGACTCACATGAGCTTCCCTGTAAATCAAAGGACATACAACACTGCCACTCTTGTTAACATTTCCCAACCAAAAATATTTCCACATTCTTTAAGAATCTTCAAAAATAAACTAAGGTAAAAATTAAAATTATCCAATCACCACAGACCAAAACTTTGGGGCCAACCAACATCTCGAGCTTAATAACCCATATGCTTTCATCGCAAGTTATGAGAAATTGAATGAGAAAAGTGAATTTGCTAATTTGATAAGTCAAGATATAGTTTATTTCTTTTGCAACACACATGGTAAAGACAGAATGGAATATAAATGATCTACCTTATAATTTGAGAGGAAGTCAAGTATAATTGCCTCATCCTCTGTCCCTGAAACAGAAAAATAAAAAGGAATCTCGAGAAAAGTCAAAGATAGAAACATAAACATTCACCATTTATAAGTCAGCGAAAATTATAACAGATCAAACAAAATATACTTAAAGCATGCTCTTACCACATTCTTCCAGTGCTTTGTCTACCATACTAGAAGAAAAACCCATGCTCACAAAGTGCCTTTTAATTAAGCACCACTCTGAATCAGATGAGCATTCCTGTAAATCAAAATGGCGTTTACATAACATAAACTATATTATCGAGAAAACATTATTTTATTTCTTCAGTTGCTTGAATAGAAAAGGAAAAATTCAAACCTTCCAAATTCCTAACTCCCCAAAATCTCAAGAGTGAGTGACATTACCAATCTCAAGGAGCACATAATTTCATAGCATTTCAATGAAACAAAGAAAGCAAAGAGTAAAAAGTCACTGACTTGATTATTCCTTATGTATTCCAATAAGGCATTTTCATTCGCTGAGCCTAGAACAATAAAAGTTGGGCGATAATATGAGAGCTTACACAATGAACTTCAATATCACCTCAAAAGGAAATTAGGGCTTAAACACTAATCCATAGGAATATGCCAAAAAAGTAGCCATACCAACTTCTTGAATTGCTTCGTCCACTACCAAAGCACTGTATCCCATACCAATAAAGTGACTTCTAATTGGTAACCAAGAAGAGTTTGAAGAGCTTGCCTGAAAAACACATAACAGTATAAGAAGGGAAAATGTTTAAATCTTTAAATTCACTTTTCATCCTCTAGTTTTCTTAATAGCATAGGGATTTATATTTTTAAATTTTTTTGGTGATCTGTGCATCTCATAAAAACTTTTGAATTATCAGAAGACTAAATAGTTAATACACACTGCATTGGGGTTTTCTAACTTTTATATTTTTCCATCAATATTGCAATCTCAAGCAAACATACTTTGGGCCTTCAAATCACATCCTCCTTGTATTTTGTTTAATTGAAATGCTTTAGAAACGCCATCAATAATTTTTCCCTTCTCTTTGATCAGAAGAAAAATGTGTCTCTTCAATTCAAGAAATTTGACCAACAGCCTGCTGTTCATTTGAGTATATTTGAAAATAAGCTGCCCTCTTAGTGTTGGTATTTTGTTAACCAATAATAAGGAGGCTTGTGTTCAGTATTCTCTTCCATGCATGACTTTTTAAATGCATGAAATTAATGCCTTGTATGCACATAGAATCAAAGAATATGAAACTAAAAAAAATTGAGATAAATGAACCATGTAGCATATTAAAACCATTCGACCATACCGTTTTTGTATTTCAAATAATATGACATTTTGTTATTAAATGATCTGCTCCAAAATTTGAACTATCCACTCTGTTGATGATTGTTTTTCGACAAGTCAACAATAGAGTAAAACATGGAGTATCCAACTCTCTCTTGAATAAAGCCTCTCGAATGCTAAACAAAGTGATCAATCAAGACGACTCCAAGGTTCCTTTTCTTATGATTCGTGATGGATAGCTCAATGGCTTAGTATGATTTTGCTGATAAACACAAAGGGACTTACACAATTGTTCAAACAACTCGTTGTTTCAATGAAAAAGGCAAACACCTAGATTATCTAAGTACTACAACTTATGATGTATGATATGGCAATGAAGTACTCGATCCTAAATTCTAACAAGATGGATAAAAAAAGACAAAAGATAAAGGGTTCAATGAAACTAATCTAAGCCTAGATGTAAGAGATGATTACTGCTCAGGTGGAATCAACCAACTCTGTTTTGCCAAGTTAAACAACTACACAAAGTTGATGCTATCTTCTAAGGTTATACAGGATATTCAAATCACTTATGCTCATGAAAATTCAACAAACATAAAGATCAAAGTTAAGCTCACTTCATTCAGACTAACCATACACTGCAACTTGCAAGCCACAAATTACAAATGGTGTGAACATAAAGATTTCACCACGAAACAAAAATAAAACCTTCCACCAACTAACATAACACTTAAAAGAAAACTTAATCTAACTTAACATGCGTTTGAAGAAATCATAAACCATGCAACACTTGGAAACATATAGAGAATCACCAAACAATGAGTCTTATATTATTTCAGAGAGCTCTTGCAACAATTTTCAGAGTCTTCAACCTTCTCAAATGAGAACAAAAGAGCCTTTATATAGGCTTCAAGAATACATGAGCGGTTAGGATCGATTGGCAAAGCCAATGGATCAGATGATGCCACCTAAGCAAGTGGTTACAACAAACTTCTATTTTTAGCATACAAAGAGGGAACAAAGGCACGTTTCCCAAGAAGATAAGGATGCCACATCATATCCTTTCACATGGTAGTACTATGAAGTGCAATGAATCTAGACACAATTTGAGCAACATCTTCCATTGGTACACTTGTCGCAGCATTAATGGATCCTTCTGCAGTTGTCACATCTGACTCATAAATGCCAAGTGTCTTCTCCCAATCAACTATCCAAGACTTGTTTGCTCCAAGATGGAATGCAAGTGTGAATATGTTATCCAGTTGTCCCTCATCAATCCCATCCTTCTGAAAGTAGAATGCCTTGACCTGTTGCTTCATGTTTTCAATAGTAATCTCTCCATATGGATTGCATATTGTCGTCAACGAAGTATGCACATGATTTTGTATCCTTAGAAGAACACTTCTTATTCTAGACATATCCACCTCAATCTTATCAACTAGTTGCCCCTTGTTGTGAAAGAAGAAATACCAAGTGGTGAAGTCATGTGAAGTATTTTGATCAATCACCTTATCTCGAACTAGATCTTCCATTGGAGCTTCCATCAAATTCTTAAGATGTGGCATGTAATGCTCCTTGATAGGCTTGAACTCAGCACATGTCTTTAGCAGAGATTGAACTCTATCCTTGAGGCTAATGACTCTATCATAAACTTGCACAATCTCTTCAAGATAAATGTATGCTTTCTCCTCCGTCTTCTCTATCCACCCCTTCATTAGCTAAGATGAAGTTCTCATATCTTCAACTTGTGACACTGTTTCTTGTGAAAGAATGGATGGAGGTATTGGAGTGGCTTCCTTCTGCCGGATGGGCTGCATGACTTGTTGAATATATTGCTTTAGTGTATTGAAGTCTTGCTCCACCTTTTGCTTAGCTTCTCTTTCCTATTTTAGCATGATTTTTACACTATTAACTGATTCTTGAAGTTCCTCCTCTACTTGTTCTCCTATGATTGGACCCATATCAATAGTAGTCACATTATAATCTTCAGGCACCATGTCTCCCAGATCTTTCTCAACTCTAGGAACAGGAAGGATCTTGAGTGATTTTTGAAAAGACAGTTGCTTTCTTCTTTTGATTACTTTTGTGTGCACTCATAAGCAATTCTTCTACCGAAGCAAGCTGATATGTTTCTATGATTGTATTCTCTTCAATTCTCTTCCTCAACCAAGATGGAAATGAAGAAAGGCCCTGTTGTCTTTGTACTTGATTGTATTGTACACACGCTGCATCTTCATCAGATTCCGCTTGTCCTTCCATTTCTTGATCAGCAACATCATTCTCCTCTATCTCAACAGTCGGGCTTGAATGAATCTCTTCGGATGGAACCACCACAGTTTCTTCTACTACTTCAACTTCTTGTATTGGAATATGAGCACTTGAAGTCCCTTCTAGTAAACTAGATGAAGTAGATTGACTATTCTTCTTCTTAAGTTTTTGACTTAATTCTCCTTGATCTTGATTTGGTCTTTTCCTTTTCCTAGCTTGATTGTCACCTTGATCACTTCCACTGTGCTGGAGTCCACTATGTGCACTATGCTGTCCAGACCCTTCTTCATCCATTTTATCATATGTAAAAACCTACCCTTCCTCATTCATTTCTTGTAGCAACTGAGTTATACATGCTTGTGTCATAGCTAGGATTGGCTCCATTAGTTCCTCTTCAGATATATCCCTCTTTGACCAATCAACTGTATAGGGCAAATCCTTTATCTTTTCCAATTCATCTATCAGCATAGTATCATCTTCTATGAACTAATCTGGGATTCAGAATACTTTGGATGCTCTTACTAGATCCCATGTAAGTCTTAAACACTTGAGTGTTTGAAGATCATCTTCATCTTTCACATTTGCCTAGTGATCTTCTAACTACATGACATGTTTATACTCCCTGTCGTATTTCCAGCAAACTTTGAAAGGATCAAAATTAAGCCTTTTGGTGCCATGAGTTTGTAAATGATATGCCTGAAGCTCCGTTTCAGAATATTCAGTTGCTGCCAATGATGGACATTCAAGGTTTTGTCCAAGGACTAGTGGAAACTGGATCCCTCCTTTCTTCTTCAACTTTTGCAACCTGATGAGTTCCAGGAGTTGTCTTGAAACTTCCAACATCACCATCCTATTGGTTGGATATCTCAGTAACCTATATGGATAAGATGTAAAACCCTGGATCCTTATGTATGTATATCTTTCATGCTATGTATACCAATGTCCATATGTTCCGATGAATTCCCTTGTTGCATTTGCTAATCTTTTGTGGAACTCTCCTCTTAATCTCTTCAATATGAACATAGCAAATGCATCATTGAACCTCATATAGTGATTGATGTTCTTGAGATGTAACTGAGGATAACATTGATGCGACAAGTACTTATTCGGTCCAATTCCAACTTCTCCTTTTCTAGTCAAACCAAGATAAACTTCATTCCTTGCTAGAAGATATACTATATAAGAACTCATATGGAATGACTTAGTACTTGAAAAGTTGATGAGCTGCTCATGTATACTTCGACTGATGAGTCCGGCCCAATCAATCATCTTTCCTTTAAGAACCAGCTTGATGAAAGAATACATCCATTACTAAAAGGTTGCTGATTGTGGCATACCTGTTACTCTATTGAGGAACATGATCAAGTATCCAATCTCCGGATGAAAGTCTGATTTATGAAACTGTGGAGGATTGTTGGTATTGATCTTCATTGACGGATTCAGCATCCACTCCCTCTTCATCTCTTGCAATCTCTTCTTTGAATCAGCATCATATTCTTGTTGACTCTGGTGTATAGAGATGCCGATCATCCTATCTTTGGTTGGAATGTTGAATGTGTCTTCAATTGCTTCCTTTTGCAAGTAAGCTAGCACTGTTTCATCTTTGACCACAATTTGTCTAGTGTCCTTGTCATACTTCTTAACACATTCTATAATCATTTCCGGACAAGGTAGAACCGGCGGAAAGCAAGCAGCTTCAATGGCTCCACTCCTTACGATGGCTCTAGCAAGACTACTCCTAGTAGGTTCTTGAAGCACGGTCTTGATATCTTCTAGATTGTTGTTGCCCATGTTCGTATCTCCGATATTCGTCCATCTTGAAACAAGCTTTGACTCTGGGACTTTACTTTTAGCATCCATGCGAATCCTTGCTTGCCTTTCTTTCGATGTCATCGCCATGATCCTACAAACTAGACACGAATAAGTAACCTCAAATACAAATGATCAACAACTTACTTCAGCCTTCAATGTTACAATTCTGATTTTTTTTTCAAAGATTCTAAAATGGAGTTTCACAAGAAGATCATGCCTTTTATCATGATGATTGACTATCCTTTCATGCAAATTTTATTAACACTTAGACAATTTTTCTGTTTAAAACTCAATGAATCTGCCGAAAATGAAGGAGAAAATAGAATTTTACCTCTAGATCAGACTTTCCAAAGGACTGATTTGGATGGATCTCTTCAAAAATTGATCAAATTCAGACCCAATTTGATAAAAATCAGACCTATTCTTTCTAGGATATCAATTTGCTTCTGCTCCTTGAGGCGAAATTGCTATTTGGTGAATAATGAAATAAAATCTAAAGGCAGATATATATATATATAACTTGCATTGAAAACATTGGAACCTGCCTAGGCCGACCTAATTAAATGCAACAAAAATCATTTAATTTATCCATTTTATACTAAGTATGGTGCGAATTTCAATGCAAATCAAGTCTTGCTTTAGAAAATTTTAAAATTTTACAAGGGTGCAGTGGTTAAACATTTTGATTTCTCCTTGTTTTGAGCGCATTAGATAGCCATTTTAAATCTTCTAGGTATTGGCGCACTGGATTATGATATTGAGCTTCTCCTTGATATGAGTTTCAAAAGTTAAACCTTGTCTCTTCGTGGAAGGCATTATAGTCAAGTGGTCTGAATTCATCTAAAAACTTATAACACTGGCATTTTGATGCTTGAAATCAACTTGTCCATCCTAGTGCACCAGATCAAGATTTTAAATCTTCTTTGAAACAAGTCAAGAAACTTAAAGTGAAACTTCCTCAATGATGGCGCATTAGTTCAATATTTTGGGAATTTCTTAAAAAGTCTTTAAAACTTGATCTTATGCTGCATTTATTCCCTACCTTGAGGTGGCGCAATGGTTGAGATCTTTGAGTCCTCATTAAACTCTAAAAATGTTTTCAAC
Source organism: Cunninghamia lanceolata (assembly GCA_027924645.1). Classification (NCBI taxonomy): domain Eukaryota; kingdom Viridiplantae; phylum Streptophyta; class Pinopsida; order Cupressales; family Cupressaceae; genus Cunninghamia; species Cunninghamia lanceolata. The sequence goes on along the minus strand of BSBN01000459.1, from coordinate 6,868,941 downwards.
CCTTTTTCATTGAGGTAGCGCATCACTTGATGATTTTTGATTTTTATCTTAAGAATTGCTCTTCCACACTTCGCAACTCTTGATTTGGATATGGATCTCCACTTGGAGGATGCATTTTGACTTTGAGCGCATTGGTTTAGAGGTTGAGCTTCTCTTAAAAGACTTCACAGCTTGTCAACATCAGTGCAGCAGTTGGGAATTTTGAATACTTCTTATTATCCTATCTCCAAACCAAATCTCCCCTTTACCCTTGGCGCATCACATTTGACATTTCAGCTTCACTTCAAGTCTTTTACCAAGTTGAAATCTAAACTTCATTGAAAGATTTGGCACAACAGATAAAGACCTTGGATGTTTAATCCTAAAAACCTTTGAAAACTTCAAGCTCAACTCCACTCAAAAATGGCGCATTGGATCCATATTTTAATCTCCCTTTGAAATGTGTTCAAATCTTGAATATGGCGCAAGGGTTAAGGTGTTTGACCTCTTCTTGAAACTCATCACAAAATTAAAATTCATCCTCCTCATATTAGATCTCCTTGTAAGCGCATTGGATCAGAAATTAGACTTCACTTAAAAGTCATCAAGGTGGCGCATTACTTCCTGATTTTGATATTTTCTTGACAACATTTCTTTCCACTCAAATTAGATCTTTCACCATGGCACACTAGATAAGTGTTTAGGATTCTCCTCTTGAAAGATTTCAAAATGCTTGCAATTTATCCCTCTTTGAGTAGCGCATTGGATCAGGAATTTGGATATTTGTTTGATAATTTCAAAGAACTTCGATTTGATATCATCTTCAAGGCAGCCAATAGGTGGGGCGCATTGGATGAACAATTTGATATCTCATTGAAATGCTTTCAAAACCAGATTTTATTTTCTTCCATGAGATGGCGCAATGCTTAGAGCTTTTAGATCCTAGTCTTTAGAAGTTGCACTTCAACTTACCTCTATCTTGATCACAAACATTGATCTCTACTTCGAAAGATGCCTTTTGGCTTTGGGCGCATTGCTTAGAGGTTTTGGACTCCGATTGAATTTTCCATTATAAGGGCGCTGTGGTTGAGCAATTTGGATCCTCATTCCATCATTTACAAACTTAACTTCTTCACCATCATTGGCGCTGTGGTTGAACAATTTGGATCCTCTTAACAAGGGCTTATTACATGAAAGTGCGGCAAACAGGGCACAAAAGATCATCAAATGGTGTTCTTCTTAAACTTCATTAAAACCTACATTCAACCCTTACACGTGATGCATTTACATGAAGAATTCAAGCTCCAGATAAAATCATACTTAGAACCAAAAAGTTTGTTCTCTAAGTGATGGCACATCAGATCCAAGTTTTAGTCTTGATTTGTAACTCTTCTTTCAATTGTCCTCTTCACTTTAATAAGGGCGCATTAGATTAGACTTCTGAATCTTCTAAGATCAACAATGTCATACTCCAAAAACTCCTCTCTAAGGCTAGCGCATTGGTTATGGCGCAAGAGATGGCCATTTTGGACTCTAGTTGAATGATTATCAAATAGTTGAATTAGACTCCTTGTAGGGATGGCGCATTGGTTTAGAAGTTGATGCTTGGTTTAGTAATCAGTCAAAACTTAAAGCAAAATATTTCATCCATCCACCTTTGAGCGCCTTAGTCTTGATTTTAATCCTTCCTTGCAATGTGTTCTGAAAATCATCATTAGCTCTTCCTGACAAGGACGCATTAGATCAATATTTCAAACTCTGGTTTGACATTGGCGCAACACTTTGACATCTTGATCTTCTCCCAAAATCCTTCAGAAAATTTCAATTTAACTTCATCAAAAGGTAAGGCATCGGATAAGATCTTGATCTCCACTTGAAACTTTGCATTTGAACCTTCAAAATGAATCTCTCCATCTTGGTGCATCAGTTTATCATTTTATCCTCCGGTTGAAAAAAGGTCCAAAAAAACTTAAGTTAAACCACCCTCAATGATGGCGCATTGGATAAGAATTTTGGATCCTTGTTTGAAAGATGCCTTGATGTTGGATTAAACTTCCCCCACGAGTGGCGCATTGGATCAAGAATTTCATCTCTGATTAAAAACTTGGCTACTTTTCACTTGACAGTACCTCACAAATTGATGGTTTCAAACATGATAGCTTTCAAAACAATCATCATTATTGCTCAAGAAAAGTCCAATTCTGCCTTAGTGCAGTCATGCCCTGATTCAATCAATTGATATCATAATGTCGGAGCCTAGTTGCAAGTGATAACCATGACAAAAGTTGATCCAATCTCCTTCTTAGCTCAAAACAGGGTTGAAGCAAAGTTCTTGAAAAAAAACAACCTAACCTAAAGCGAGAAATTAAAGGGGGTCCCCATCTGCAATGGGGCGATGTGTGATTTGGTCGCAACACACTCACTTCTCAAGTACTTCTAAAATAGATGTTTTTTCTATGGCGATAAATTCAATTTTATAGCACACGCATTGTTTTCTTTTTGGCAGGCTACAAAAGCATGTAGATTCTAAGATCTAAATCTTCCCTCTAGAGAAAGCATGTTTGTCCAGTTGCATGGAGTCAATATTTTGCTAGTTCTCCAATTGAGAGAATTTCCCTTTTCTATTATTTTTTCTTAGAAACAGTATAATTTCTAGAGCACAAAAGCTTAGCACAGAATTGACTGTAGTGAGAGTAATTAGAACTTGATATATTTTGTTGGTACTTGTGAGATTCATTTATTTTGTTAGTTCATTGTTCGCTTTGGGTAATATGTTGATAAATAGTTATAAGTGGTAGCCAACAGTCATGGTCTAACTAACAATCGTTGGGCCATCTAAATAGAATTGTTGTAGTCAAGGAAGGCATCTAATCCGTGGGCAATCCTCCCTAATCTACATTCATTGCAATCAAGCACTACCCTCAATACATCATCTATTGTGCTATTTATGTACAATCAATCTGGTATGAATTGTTCTTTATCTATATATTATTTGTAGGTTAGCAACTAGTAAACATTTGGCATCATTGCCTTTCCAAAATCAAGTCAAACTTAAAGAGAATCAACGTCAGTCATAAATATTGACGACAACACAATAAAATGGAGGAATAGGACTAAATGGGCCAACTAATACAAAAATCTTTTGACACACAAAAACAAAGAGAAGATCAACCATAGACTTCAAACTTGGCAAATCGCAAAGTACTCACATTTTTTCTACTTCCGAGTTTTTTAAAAGTTAACTCGTTGAGTCCCAGGTGCCAAGTCTATGCAAGTTTTTTGTTGAGTACTCAGTGAGTCTGAGGGTTTGAGTCACCTGCATGCCAAACACACAAAAGCACGCCAAACACGCTGCATTGTGCATAAAATTTATGTTTTCTTTCAAAAAATTAAGGATTTTTTAAGTTGTCGAGTTTTCTCCGAGCCAGAAATTTTTGGTCTACCGAGTCTAAGTCGAGTCCGAGTTTGTGAACTATGAGATTTTTGTAGCTGTATTTTGCATTAAATTTATGTTTTCTTTCAAAAAATTAAGTATTTTTGAAGTTGCCAAGTTTTCTCCGACTCAGAAATTTTTGGTCTACTGAGTCTGAGTCAAGTCCGAGTTTGTGAACATGAGATTAACTTACCCAAGACCTCAAGTATTTGTGGAAACTTTCGATTCAAGAGCACATCAAAGAAGAATCGAGTAGAAACTAAGTACCCATAGATTACATCTGGTCTTACTTGGTTGTGACCAAAGAAGTTGATAGATTGTTAGATAATTTACCTAGAACCCTAGCAAGGCACTATATTATTTTACAAGATCTTTATGTCAACCAAGACCATGAAGCACATTGACAACAAATTATACAGCAGTACAAAGAAAGGTGTCATTAACAGGAAGAAGAGCAAAGTGAAAACTAATGTCGACCCCATGAAACTAATGTCATTAAGCTAGAACAAAAGCAAGAGATGACCACAATGTGGTCGAGGGATGGACCGTGAAATCAAACGAACTCCTCGACTAGTGGAACAGCAAGAACGAAGGAAACTACAGGAGTCGGCAGAGAAAAATTCATCAATGCAATTTCAGATCTGATGTGAAAGTCAAAGTCGAAGTATAATCCAAAGCATAAGCAAAAGTTAGAATTGCAGTCGTGAAAGAAGAAATCTAACATCCAACCAACTTCAAAGAATAGTCCGGCATTAATTAAAGAAGAGTGGATTGAGGTTGCCAAGCAATTTGCCCTTCTGTTGGTACCCCTTTGAAACTCCATTTTCAGGGAAGTTGTTGTCCTCTCAGTCAATTTGCCAGTATTGTATTGTCCTTGGTCCTTTTAACTAACAATTTTGTAGGGAAAAATATTTCAAATGTGATATTTCTACATCCATGACATAAATTGTAAAGCTTTTGGTAGACAACTATGTATAGCTTTTTTGCATCAATGTTTTGGATCACACTCCATGCTCCATCATCAAGAAGAGGATGAAAATGAAGTAAAATTGTAGAGCAAGTTTCTTAAAAAGAGAGAGAATGGATTGACATGGAATACAAGGGTTCTAAGGGAGGACCTATGGTCAAAGAAACACAAGTACATATAGAAAAAAGTCAACCAATTCGAGAAAATTAATTTCAAAAAGATGCAAAGATATAGAAACCCGGTAGGAACATATTGTGTGTGTGTGTGTGTGTGTGTGTGTGACAGAGAGAGAGAGAGAGAGAGAGAGAGAGAGCAAAAATATTACTTTTATGGTCCTTTGGTTGCCGTACAAAATACTCAATATTAGAAGTTCGTACGCTGGTGAATGGATTAGAGCTCCAGATTGCTGATTGTCCACAATAATTGGTACAAATTAGATAGCTTTCTACTCTCATAAAATGGTACAGAAAGAGATATAAATCAGGTACTGTATGCTGTAGTGCTCTGAAAATATCACCTTGCTGGTTGTGTACTATTCTCAGGACTGAATATAGACTGTTGTGGCTGCTCAGACTTTCCCACTTCACCAAATATGGATATTGCACACCAAATAGGAATATATATTAACCTCAAACATGCTGCAGCCAACTTGTCAAACCTCCAACAATTCCCGCTTCCACGAGACTTTCCAAATATCACACATTCCACCTTATTGATTTGCTCATAGCCTATCCAAAGTGGCGGCAGATATTTTAGAGGCTCTAAGACCCCACCAAAATGAATTGCTTCTCTTCCTTTAATCCCACGGTCTGCTCCTTATTACATATGCACTCCTTTATTAAGATTTGGTGCAGTTGCTATTCAAATAGCTATTGTGCTGCGGCTTTGTATTGCTATCCTTGTTGAGTGGATGGGTATGACTAGTCTTAGGTTTGCGTCAAACTTAGACAAACAACAATTCCTTCTTCCACGATTCTTTCTTTTAATTTTGCCTCAATACAGCTCTCTATCAACAAAATATGGAACAGCAAAAAGAATTAATGAAGCGTGCGACCTGGCAATGAATTAATGAAGGATTTTAATAATGTCCACAAGTCCAAACAGCCTATGGGACCAACAGATAACAACAACAAAGTCTATCACAAAAGCCTTGGATGGGCCTACTACCCAAACAACACTTTCTTATTGACCTCTTTTTCCTCGATCTTCTGCTGTGAATCTTAATCAAATAAATTGCAGCTTTTGTTATCCTTTCTTCTTCGAACAGGTTAAGCCAAGGAGACCACGTTCAAAATATAAATGTAAAAAAATATCAATGTAAATGGCCCGGATGTCCTCGTAAGCCGGACACTCCATGATATAATGCCATTCCGTTTCCACAAGCCCCAAGGTACAAAAACAGCATATCCTATCTGCCCACTCCTCTTTCAGCCTTGTCCACCTACCAGTTTCACACCTAAGCTGATGCGAACTAGTCCTTAGTTGAGCTATTAACATTTTAGTTTTCCACTTTATTTCTGCCCCTATATATGTCTTTTGCATGTGGTCAAATGACGGATTGAAATGTTTGACATAGTACTCTCTTTTCCTCCCAAGTTGCCTCACCCACATGTTTGCTTTGACTTTTTCCCGCACATACTGCTTGATTGCACCAATCATATTTGGACACTCTTTCATGCCAATATCCCACTTACTCATCCACTTGTCATTTTGTTTCATCCACATGCTCTTCCTTCTATCTAATTTTTCTTCTGCTGCCATTTTGGGCCAACGGGGCAACTCCATGTTCGCAATCTTTTTTAAATAACTTAGCATCCGAATCAAAGTCGATGCTTCCAACGAAAAGGCACTGGCCTCAACTAAAGTGATCTCATAAGGAACTGACGCTTTTGTCTTAAAGCTGCTTGTGATTAGATACTTCTGTAACCTCTTTATCTGTCTCCACTTCAGCGCTGACATGTTGCCACCCCACACCTCACACCCATATAACACCACCGGCACCACCAACAACCCGAAAAGGGTTTTCTTAGTTTTCCAATCCCACAATTCAGCCCTTCTGCATCTGTTTTGCAATGAGTATAAAGCTTTCCATCCTCCTTGTATTCTTTTTGCTCTACACGTCTCCCAGCTGAGCTTATTGTGGAAATCCAGGCCAAGGTATTTGTATTCATTAACCGCTTGCAGGAGGCTGCCTTCAAAAACAAAATCAATCTGAGCCTTCTTTCTCTTCAAGGAAAAGATCATGACCTTAGTTTTGCTAGTGTTCACCTGCATCCCAAACAACTCTAAAGCTTTCAGGTGTTCTCTTAAATCATGTGTTGTTTTTGCCATTAAAATAAGATCATCTACATATAGAAGCAGCATTATTACATAGATGGTTAGGTGGACTCCACCACCAAACTTGTCTATCCAATCCTCCAATTTGTCGATGTATAGCCCAAACAGGGTAGGAGATAGCGGGCATCCCTGTTTGACCCCAATGTCACTCCCAAAGCATTTTGAGAATCCTTGCTTGGTTCTAATCTTGGCCCAAACTTGACCGTACAAACTATGGACAGCAGCCCTATACATTTCAGGAATTCCCAATTCTTCCATTCTACTCCATAATTTGCTTCTAGGAACGGTGTCAAAATGCTTTCTTGAAGTCGACGAAGCAACAGAAAACCTCTTCTCCCTGCAAACCTTCTCAATCAAGTGTCTGAGGGTAATGCAGTGATCAATTGTAGAGTGTTAAGGCCTAAAACCACCTTGTTCTTTCACTCTCTTTCCTTCCTTTTCTGCCCAAAAAATGATCCAACGCTCTACCATGCTCCCAAAGAGTTTTCCAAAAAGAGGATTGATCATTATAGTGTGGTAGTTTGAAGGATTCTTGACATCCCCACTTTTAAGCAAAAGAATAACGACACTGGTTGTCCAATTTTCCGGAAAACCATTTTGAATGACCCCATTAAATAATCTTTTGATGTGCGGTGTGAGGAGTTCCATGCCCCATTTTATGTATTATGCTTGTAGACCATATATATCCTGCGCTTTACCCACAGCAAGCTTCTTAATTCCTTCCTTGATGTCTTTCGTGGAGAAGAGTTTGGCCTTTGAATTGATTATTGGGGGGACATCGTTATTTTGATCCCTCTCATATAGCATGTAATGTCCCCATTTTTGGGTTCTCTTGCTTTGCAATTCGAGATGGCTTTCTGGGTTTGTGTCAGCTTGATCACAAGGGTAATTTGATATTACCAATGAGCTCAATTGGTCCAGAGGACTCATATGCCACTTTCCGTGGCGATTTTCGGCTTCCGGTGTGCTCTCCAAGAATCTTGGAGAAGGCGTCTATTTATAGTAAGTCGGTTGGTTGGCTCCGTCGATCTTTATTCTTCATCGAGATCACACCAGTGCAGTTAGTTTTCGATTCGAACGCATTTCAGCAGTTTCCGCAAAATGAGTGCATTAATAGCTTTATTTAATTATTTTACTAAGGTTGCTAAATATTATTTTAAATATTTTAAAAGCACCTTAGTGTTATAGCTCATCGGAACCGGAATGAGATGTTTTAAATTATGGATACATTAAACAGGGACCTTATGTGTTAAATTATCATTATTTTAATTAAAAGGTCTTTTTCGAAACTAAAATGGAGTTTTAATTAAAAAGTGAATTTTAAAATAGAAGCTTCTAGAGAGTTTGGGGTAAAAAGTATAAAAAGGCATTTGAGGGGCTCATTTGGGATATGAAGTTTATTTTATTTTTTTATAAAAAACCCTTGTGGTTTTGGAGTTTGAACTTGGTTCATCTCAGGTTTGTGAGGACGAAAACCCTTACAGGAAACATTCTCTACGTTGTTGAAAGACACAATCTTGAGGATTTCTTGGTGGTTTCATTACGGAAATCACAGTTGGGCTTATTTGTGGAGATTTATTTCAGTTCAGAGAGTTAATTTCAGTCTGGACAGATTTCAGTGTTTAAGGAAGAATTACTAGCAGTTGTACCTTCTATTGTGTTGGTCGTACCATATATGCAGAGTTATTGAAGTTTGTGAACAGCCGTAGATATCATTATTGAGGGCAGATTTGTCTTTGAAGATTGCAGATAAGGGACCGGTCATAAACCAGTGCAAAGGACAGCGGATTTTGGAGTATTTAGTTGTTGATAAATACCACTAGCTAGCCGTACAGCAGCATATAGGGACGTGGGTTTCCTTGATGATGTTTCAACTCACATTTGTGGTATCTAACACCTTCAATATTGGAGCTTAGGACTGTATTTGCTGTTGCAGCTTTGTTACTAACGGAGAACTTGCATTGTATATGATTTATGGTGATTTCCTATTGATTGTAATGCTCGTCCAAGTACGGCATTGATACAAAGTTGAAGATTTCACTATGGGTATGTCATTGTAATTCATATTTTGGCATGATACTATCTGGGTCTTGATTATTTTGTTCATACATGCTTTAGATTTTCTGGGTTTTGTCTATATGCTTTATATTCCATATGTTCAATGCAAAAAACCTACATGCAAAATATGCACATGAAACCCTAAACAACAACATTCAGAAAACACAAAAAAATTGATACAGAAACCATAGCCGGAACAGTGTATACTACAGTGGTATCAAAGCAATGTATCCTGCCATCCTGTGAGGTCAGACACAGACATGCAAATGATGAACTGAGACATGCAGCCTGGTACACATACAGGTTCCCCGTATTGATCCCTTTGCAGGTACAGATACAGTAGTGGTAGAGGAACTGGATGGTAAAGACCGGGAAGAGCTTAGTATCCAAGAGATGCTGAATAATTGGTGTAGAAGACAGAGAGAGATGCAACATCAGTTGCAACAAACTATTAATCAAACAATACAGATGACGACCAATTATTGCCTCAGGAATCCTGGTATCAATAACAACAACAATGACAGAAACTATGGAGACAGGAACAATGGAGATAGGTATAGGTATAGAGATAATGATGACGAGAAAAAAGCTGAAAATTTCAAAGAAGGTTACAAAACTGAAGTGCCCGTGAAAGAAAAGGTAGGAAAGGAAGAAAATTTGCAGCCTACAAATTATCATGAGAAGAACATAAATCAGTCTATGAATGAGACAGGTATACTTGTGGACAATTTACATCTTACAAGCCATAGGAAGCGTTTGGGTAAAGAAACATTATACATTGCAAAAGATGAAAACTCGAAGGCTTCATAATAATCACACAAAGGAAGAACATGCTATCACAGAGGTTGCCAAGCCTACAAGGTCAAATCAAGGTATGGGTTCTTTGGATGTTACTAGCATTGTTTCATTACCTTTGCATCATATTGGCATGGAATCAAATGGTGGTCATAAGGGCAATTTAGAAATTTCAGCGGGAAGTGATCCAAGTGGAGTGGATAAGTTTGATTTGTCATTGCAAAATAAAGAGGTCACAGCAGTGCATACATCTTCTAGGCCAGCCATAGAGGAAGATCATGAGGTAGAAGACTCTACCTACTACTTTGATGGAGGAGGTGACCATGAGGAAGTTGACTTGTGGAGGCATGATCAAGGTAGGTTGCATAAAGACATTGGGTCCTATAAGCCTCATCAATTGGAGGAGCAATTGAATACGGATGGAGGTGAACCTATGACTACACTAACTCATTTTGAGCATGTACATAAGGCAATGTCAGATTTGTGTTGGATAACCCTTGGGAAGGGTGAACACTTCGAAGAAGATCTCTACCTCACCTGGTTTCAAAGGCTTCAAAAGGTTGTGGCTATGATGAAGGACAACTACTTGCATCTACTTGCAGATAGAGATCATCTATTCAGAATGTGCAAGATATATGCAAGTGCTTTGAGAAAGGAGGAAGGACAATGCAACATGAAGAGGGCAAAGAGTGAAGTCATGGAGGAGTAGCTTGAAGCATCCTATAATGAGGTCATGAAGATCGAAGGGATGGACACACATGAGGATTCAGTTTGCAGCAATGGGACTGAGTTTGTGACACATAACACTCATGATTTCTCACAGGAGACATGCCTTGGACCTGCCCTAGTAGATGGTCAATCAATCATGGAAAAAGAGAAGATTAGGGTTTACCAATACATCACTCAATAGCATAAGGAAAGGCCTGATTTTCTGAGTTTCAACAGCAGTCCTGACATAACAGCCAAACGGATCAGCCTTGAGGCTTGTGATTGTTATGGAGAGAGTCATGTTGGATCTGCCTTGGAGGAAGAACATGCAACAACGATAAGGGAGAAGCTTGAGAAGCGTAAAAGTACTACAAAAATGTATGGTAAGAGTTCTGATTTTATTTGGGTCAGCAGTCTTTCACTGTTGCATACTCATATGTTGATGGCCCTTACACATAAGAATGAGTTTGGGAAGAGCCCTCCTATTAGTGGCTTTCAATTTGAACCCAGGAGAACCAAGTTAGTATGGCATGACATGTGGCATGAATCTTGTATGGAGGCCAAGCAAATGGAGCAATCAGATTTGAGGGAGACTCTTGCTTTTGTTGGGCAGACCATGAAGATGCAGCTGAACCATGACACGAGGTATGGAGATATTTCTAAGATATGGGGTTGGAGTTGCTAATGCATGTGTTTCAGCTGGGTGATGGCATTGGAAGAAAACATGTAGATCTTGATATTCCAGACTTAGTCCATGAGAATCCTTCCACATCTTGCTAGGAGATGGTTGTTCTACTTCTTGGTGCATAGATTTTTGGCGAACAGCAGTTGCTTGGGAGCTTGGTAGAGTTGTTGAGGCTGCACTTAGTAGATCAACCACTAATATCTAGACTTCACTCGAAGAGGGAGTCATAAGGGATGGTTCTTTGATCATTCATGGAGGAGGTACAGAGACGAGTGATACTATGATACAACTCCATTCTTTGATACTACTTGAGGCTGTCCTATGTTTGTCTACAGAGACACTTGCATTGGAGTACACTTTAGAGGTATGGATGATTACTACACCGAGGTATGATATTGTTTTCATCTCTACTTTGGAGGCACTAGGGTTTGTTATACAGTTGGCATGTGACATTGGAATTGGAGATGTGCACGATGTCACTAACCTTCCTACCCTAGCACATGAGTTTCTTTTGCATATCGTGGTGAGAACTACTATTTCATGGTGCATGGATTTCATATTGAGTAGGCGAAGGACAGCGGTAGTTTGGGTGCCTTGGAGAGGCGTGGATTACCTCTTCATTACTAGAGGATGGCATTTCAGTGATACCCTATTATTATATGGCATTAGTTGTTGCAGCAGCCAAGAGGAGGTGTGTGTGAATATGATTAACGGCAATCATAGGGCTTGGGATCCAGGGACAATTTTCAGGGGTGAGATGTTGATTCAGATTTGGAGAGGTGGGCATAACTCTGGAGTTGGTATCGCTGTCTACTTTCCAATCAGCCCACATAGGACAATGAAAGTTATCATGCGGTTGGATTGGCCAACACCTCTAGCCCAGCAATGGAGTAATTCTCAGATGGTGTTGATTAGTAGAGGTAATGTGGTTATTGGAGGAGTTCCTTTGGTCATTCCCACATTCACATTTCCAATATTTTTTGGGGAAGCCTTTTATGACAATTACTGCCCTAGTATTCCAACGTTGATTATGGCAAGTTCAGTTTATGAGCAGATGGACTTTGAGTACTTACATGCTTTGTGGCAGCGGGTTGTGGAAGGACTTACAGAGTTAGAACAGTTATTTCCAACTCTCACCAGTACGAGTGATAGTAACTGCAATTAGTTGATGTTGTTGATGTGTATTTCTTCTGATGATACTGCGATGATTGCAGTTGATTGGATAAGTTGGTGTGCTAAATATGGGCATGTTGATACTTGGAGATTAGATGTCGGTGAGGGGTTATCAGTTTATGATCGGGATGGCACTATTGTTATTGGCTTCTGGTTAGGGATTGATTGGCATCACTTCCAGGATACTATGAGGGGATATGCTAAGGGTTATTCTTTGAGGATGAGCAGATTATTATTTTTGTTGACCAGGATCAAGTTAGGCAGTGGGATTTTAGATATGGACCTCACTGTGGTGCCTTGGCAGGAGACTTTTCATGATATAGATTTCAGCCCTCGTATGTATTTCAGTATGGGTGTTGGTGATGTTCATTTTTGGGGGTCACAGGAGTTGAAGATGCAGCTGGAGCATGGTGAGTTTATAGTTTTAATCAGAGTAGTGAAGCGACAGCATGGTGGAGACTTACAAAGATTGACTTGGGACACCAGGATTACACATGGGTTCAGTTGGTTTCATTCGGGTGTTTTTGTGGATGCCTTGGCATTGCTTGAGGACAAGCAATCTTTGGGAAGGGCAGACTGTAATGTCCCCATTTTTGGGTTCTCTTGCTTTGCAGTTGGAGATGGCTTTCTGGGTTTGTGTCAGCTTGATCAGAAAGGTAATTTGATGTTACCAATGAGCTCAATTGGTCTAGAGGACTCATATGCCACTTTCCGGGGTGATTTTCGGCTTCTGGTGTGCTCTCCAAGAATCTTGGAGAAGGCATCTATTTATAGTAAGTCGGCCGGTTGGCTCTGTCTATCGTTATTCTTCATCGGGATCACACTAGTGCAGTTAGTTTTCGATCCAGGCGCATTCCGGTGGTTTCCGCAAAATGAGTGCATTAATGGCTTTATTTTATTATTTTACTAAGGTTGCTAAATATTATTTTAAATATTTTAAAAGCACCTTAGTGTTATAGCTCATCGGAACCAGAATGAGATGTTTTAAATTATGGATACATTAAACAGGGACCTTATGTGTTAAATTATCATTATTTTAATTAAAAGGTCTTTTTTAGAGCTAAAATGGAGTTTTAATTAAAAAGTGAATTTTAAAATAGAAGCTTCTGGAGAGTTTGGGGAAAAAGTATAAAAAGGCATTTGAAGGACTCATTTGGGATATGAAGTTTATTTTATTTTCTTTGATCAAAAACCCTTGTAATTCTGGAGTTTGGATTGGTTCATCTCAGGTTTGTGAGGACGAACACCCTTACAAGCAACATTCTTCACGTTGTTGAAAGACACAATCTTGAGGATTTCTTGGTGGTTTCATTACGAAAATCACAGCTGGGCTTATTTGTGGAGATTTATTTCAGTTCGAAGAGTTTATTTCAGTCTGGACAGATTTCAGTTTTTGAGGAAGAATTACTAACGGTTGTACCTTCTGCTGTGCTGGCCGTACCATATATGCAGAGTTATTGAAGTTTGTGAACAGCCGTAGATATCATTATTGAGGGCAGATTTGTCTTTGAAGATTGCTGATAAGGGACCAGTCATAAACCAGTGCAAAGGGCAGCGGATTTCGGAGTATTTAGTTGTTGATAAATACCACTAGCTAGCCGTACAACAGCATATAGGGACCTGGGTTTCCTTGATGATGTTTCAACTCACATTTGTGGCATCTAACACCTTCAATATTGGCGCTTAGGACTGTATTTGCTGTTGCAGCTTTGTTACTGACGGAGAACTTGCATTGTATATGATTTATGGTGATTTCCTATTGATTGTAATGTTGGTCCAAGTACGGCATTGATACGAAGTTGAAGATCTCAATATGGGTATGTCTCGGTAATTCATATTTTGGCATAATACTATCTGGGTATTGATTATTTTGTTCATACATGCTTTAGATTTTCTGGGTTTTGTCTATATACTTTATATTCCATATTCAAGATGAATGAAAAACAATTGTCCGTATTGACTAATAACTTGTATTAGCATAAGGGATGGTGCACCTATTTGATTTGTGAAAAATGGCAGTCCCACATCCTTTTATTGATAACAATGACATCTAGGTAGACAACAAATACAATTGGTGAATGGCTTAAGTATGTCATTCGTCAAAACCTAAGTCATGTGACTTGAACTTTATAATGATACAATGAAGCCAAAGGGTAAAGAGTTTGACTTGTAATCAACAAAAAATTCTAGACAAACTTCACAAACAAAAAAATAAAATAAAACTGTCAATTCATGGAACAATAATATATTTCTCATTCCATGGAAAATTCACTCAATACATATCAATCTAAACAAAAGAATGTGTATTAAATAGACAAACATTATGGTCATATTCATATCAACAATTTTAAGATGTTTACCTATTTGATTCATGATACTGTGTTAACTGTGATGTTTATGGAAAACAATCACGTGATTCTAACTCAAGAAGAACTTAACAAGCCAAAGAGTAATAACAGAGTTGCCACTTGGTAAAAGTCTCAGCTTAGAGTCAAGTTTACTTGTTTTCATAAAGAATCAAACTTGGGAGCAATCAACCACTTGCAAAGACTATTGTGACTACAACAGACACATCAATGTGACAGGTTTAGTTAGGTCAAAGGGAATAACCAGTTATTGGAAGATACTTTCTTCGTACTTGAAGGAGATCTTTCAAAATATGCACTTGTTGATAGCTAAACTTCTAATTGATCTTGACAGAGTATGTGTGTAAAAGTGCGTAGTAGTTATGGATGGTGTTCTTCTTTTGAGTGTGATAATCTGCATTGATTCTACACATTTCACACTTCATTGGCATGAGAACTATGGGAATGTCACATGGTGAATTAGTGTGTCACACATGACCTTCGTCTGTCATCTCCTAAATTTGGTGTTGCATCTTATCATTTGCTACGATGGACATGCAACACAAAAGATTATTTCAAAAGAATGGATCCTAATATAAAAAGTCATTGAGTGTTCTGCCTGACCATGTAGAGGGACTCCAAAGGGTAACCAAAAAATGCCGGCATACAAATCCAAGAGTGCATCAAGTGATCTCCACCAAGTGGGTTGCGCAATAGAAGAAACCTACTCTAAAGTCACGACATCCTTGAGTGACTCAGATTATGAAACATATGGACCTCTACAAACAATTAATCAGCTCACAGGCATTGTTTTGCACCGATCAGACATACATTAGCCTTCGGTATAATTCCAAGCACTCAATATCAATCACAAATGGTATGGCTTATTGTGGCCTTGACTTGTAGATACCATGCCTCTCTGACATAAACACCTTAACAAGGACGGTACAAACCTCCAAAGCTGCTATGTCACAAATGACTTCATACTCGAATGGCTTTATGTTGTACTAGAGTCTGCATTATTGGGTATTGTACACATCTCTTTCATAAGGAATCCAACCAAACAAACAACATGCCTATAACAGAGCTTTGCACAGTTCTACAAGCATAGTCATTTCTAAACATGTCTTGGGTTCCAACCACCGACACCTTTAGACATATCCTATCGTGTACCATCCATCATGAAGTCACACAAACAAGAACAGAAATGGATAAAGCACAGAAGTTTTGCAACACATTCAGAGTATTCGTCAACAAGTACAGTATACTCTCTCGTGCCAACAGTTGAAATATAGAGTACCATGATATGCACCGCACACCTCATGAATTCAAGGTCGGTGACAAAGTCTAGTTGCATCTTCAAAAGGATCACTTTAAGGGTCCACACAAGAAGATGAAGCCTCTCTGCTATGGTTCTGTTGTCCTAGAATTTGAACAATGTCCTTGAAAAATTTTAAGTCTTCCACATGTTAGTAAATGGTATTGTCAAATAGTGCCCAAGTCAATTGAGTCATGTTTGTGAAGTCCTAAAGTCGAATCTCAATTTTGGTTCAATGAAAAATGAATGCATCAAAGCGTTTGTGGTTTCATGCAAACTACACCGGAGTCCCAAAACTCCAATTTTCACTATTTTATTGGGGATCCAAATTCTTCATGCAATTTGGTAGTTGCTACACAACTATATCAAAAACCCAAAACCCTAGCAAACTCTTCTTTAGTAGGAACCAAAATTGTAGTTGCTACATAACTACATCATAAGTCCAAAAGTCTACCAATGTCTAACAAATTGGGAAACTGAAGATTTTGTGCAAACTTGTAGTTATTATAAAACTACTTGGTGGCCCTCAAACTGTAATATCCGTAACCAGACCTGCCCTAGAATTGAATTTTTATTTCTGATTTTTCTGCTCAAACCCTAGGTCTGAATTCTGATTTTTATTTATGAAGTATGGATAATCATGGACAGCGAATATACATGTGTCAAACACTCAAATAAGCATGCCAAACATGTATGCTTATGAAGATAACATCAAACATGAATCCAACCATGTAATACAACCATCCAAGTGCATATAAATCTGATTTTTGAGTGTAAAAGTCTGCTTCTACAATTCTGAATATTCTGAATTTAACTTATAACAAATTCAAGGGCTCAAACATACCCAAACATAGCCCAGATTTCTGTTAATACAAATCAGACCTAAACAAAGGTTTGTACATACCAAAATATGGCGAAAATGATGTCTAACAGCAAACCCTATATGGGCGAACTCCTTCAGCTAAGCAGCACTCCCTTGGAAATGACAAAAGGCATGCAAAATAAGGGCGGCGACAGCTAGGGCTGATCAGCAATGCTCCAAAGTGAAATCACCCTCCTTGGCACTCAATCTAGGGTTAAATCCCTAGCACAATCAATGTTCAAAACCCTCCAAATGATGGCACACCAAGTCTGATCTGAAAATCTGAATTTATCTTCACTATTCCAAATTGTATTTGGCACAAATCTCACAATTTGGCCTTAGGGTTTCTGCAGAAACAAATATGTCTTTGTCGCTCCTCCTTTCCTTCCAAATCTCTAATGAAGTACAAATATGAACTCCGTATGAGTCCACCTCCAAGATGGAACTGGATTTTCGTCCAGTCCACCAATATTCCTAAGGGTTTTCGTCCTTGGAACACGCTGAACCAAAGTTGCAGCCAAAGAGAAGAATTCTTCAATGAAAAGATATGAATGTGAATGATGAAAATGACTTCCAAACTACCTTCTTTTATAGCCATCCATAAGACCTCATCATGGCCGACCTCACTTGGCAATTTTATTTTTTTTTTTATCTTCAACTTGGCCGACCTCCCTCTAGGTGCTCACTTCACTTTATTTTTTTATCTCCCTTGCTAGGTTGTCCACCTCTTGGGCAATTTTCTTTATTTAATTTTAATTCACCAAGTGGCTCACAAAAATATTAGAAGTCATTCCACAAGACAATTTGGTCCAGCAAAGTTAGTTAAATATAAATAACCCAAAATGATTAGGATTACTTAGTATTTAACTAATTAGTTTATTCCCTTGCACTTCTGACTTAGCCTACGGGAATAAAATAGGCTAGCCAACTCTGTTGGGTGATCACCCGAAAAAAGGGGACATTACACAAACCCCAAGAGTCACTTAAAGGGTACAGATCCAAAGTTCATGTGCAGTTCGGTAACTTTTTGAAAAACTACATGATACCCACACATTTCCACCAAAACATAACAATAGGCCTTGCATTAATTGTTGAACGTGTAAAATCCTTTAATGCACCCTCATACCCTGTTTCACACTTATACTCACTCGTTCCTTCAAGATTGCCAACCTAAATCCTCTCCCGCCACTTTGCTTTTGCCTACAAAACCCTTGCTTGAAGCTCAAATCTCTTATTGTGTGCATATTTTTCTAATCCTGTCACTTGGCAGAGTTTCATGTTGACATTGCATTAGGGTTTAACTATTTGTTTATTGGGCAGAGTTTTCAACCTTGATTGCAGGCACGGGATTCTCAAGCTGCTTTGACACTTCAAAGGTCCAACAATCCTCAAGGGCAAGAAAGCGGAATCTCCACACACATTTGCATTTCTTGTCAAACTACACAAGAGCTCCAAAATTCCAGCAAGTTCATTTTACAAGGAAGCAAACATTCCAAGTACCCTTGTAGTTTTTGCACAATTATTTGCATTTCATGTTTCCAAACCTCCTACCTTGTATACTCCCTCGCCAAAAGGGCAATCTTTCCCAACTTGGAGAGAGTTGGCATCATGGGCCCCACCCAATAGAAGGTTTGTGAACTCTATCCTCAGCTTGAATTGAAGGCAAGCACGAAGCATTTCAAATGAGCCAATGATACTCTCCTTTTCTACATCATCAAGAAGTTAGAAAATGATCTCAATAAGTGCCTTTCAACAGAAGCTACAGTAGTAATTGCACAAAGTGACAATTGATTTATCCAATTCCCAGATTTCACATAAATCTGGGTGTGTGGATTCATAGGAGCATCATATAAGCTTCAAAATGTGTCAGTGACAAATGGGTTCTTATGGAACTTTGCAGGCAGTTGGCTGAAGTTCAAAAGTTTTTATCAAGCAAACACAAGTCAGGAATTCATTTCCCTGTCTCAATTGGTGACAAAAATCACCATTCATTCTTTCCAAAGAAGAGTTGCCTTTGATCTTAGGGGATTCATGGACAAAACATTGGGGAACATGTACAAGCACATTACAACTCTGGAGGATTACTAGGTTGACTGTGATGACAAGCATGTTGTTTGTCATAAAGAATATTCCAAAATAATGTCTCTCAGATTGATTCTTTTGGCCTGAAGAAAGTTCCTAAAGAAGTAACTAATGGTGTTGCTAACCTAGTTGACCCAGAGTAAAACGATCAGCAAATTTTCTTGTAGCCCATTCCAAAGATAGATTGGTTAGTACCTAAAGTTACTTCCTTGGAAGATAGAATTAGAGTGGTCATTGGTCAAAGTTTAGCACAGCTGGAGAAGAGAATCACAAAGTGCAAGGGTGCCAAAGGAAAGTCTTCAAAAAAGCAGGTAACGATGCATGAATCTTCTAAAGATAAGGGCACAAGCGCTTCTCCCTCTTGTGTACCTATACTTAAGGTTTCCCCGATGTAGGTTGTTTCTAAAGACAGTGGGAACATTCAGTCTCCTAAGTCTGCAAGAAGCCAAGAAAAACTCACTACAAGAAAATCCACCAAATTCAAATTCAAGGTAAGGAGACTCGGGATGTCCCAACCCCTATTTCACTGCTTGTGGTTCCTTCTCCTTTTGCTCCTCCATCTCCTACTCCTGCACCTCCTTCTTCTCCTCCTCTGTCTATTGTGCATCTCCCTCCTCCCCCTCTTTCTCCTACAAATCCCTTGTCCCCTCCAAAATCTACTCCAACTCCTAGGAATTTGCCTCCACCAGCTTCGCCATCTACCACCCATTATGATCCTCCCAAACAGCAAATGTCCCAGTCTTCCTCTTCTCCATGGGCACAAACTCAAATTAGAGCTATTTCACAAGTGGATTCATCTGTATCTGTACCTATTTGGCTGAGTGAAACTACGAGGCAAAGAAAGTGGGTAATCAAACCTGTTTCAACAGACCTCCAAGTCATGGCATATCTCCTTGCACTGGTGCAACAACAGATGCTCAAGGAAACGAGTACACTGAAATAGCTACCCTGGTTGGAGATAAGGACAAGAAAGATTTAGAGATTTCTGACTATCAGATCTCTAGGGTTGAATTGGGAAAATCTACAAGAGAGGGAGATAATGAAAGTGTGCAGATAGTCATGACTTATATCTTCAATAGAACAAACAAAGATAAAAACAAAAGCGCAACTCAAAGAGAAGATTGATCAACTGACTGTGTATGTACAATACTTGGTCAAGCCTGTTCAATCTTCATCGGTGCCAATTCCTCCCATCATCTCAATTGCTGATCAGGATTTCTTGCCAGTTTCAGGAGAAATTGGCAGCATTGTGAAAGCAACAAAAGCATGGACTAAAACCCTGCTAACACAAGGATCAAATTTGATAGAAGAAGCAATCAAGCTGCACCAAAAACTTCAAGCAGAAATTGACTCTTCCAGCCAAGTGGAAGCTACATTTGATGAAGAAATGACTTCCCTATAGTGATTGAATTCAGGGCAAAGGCTGATTTTTCAATTCTGGTATTTTTGGTCACAAAGGGTATTTTCAATAAGGATGAGTCAGGTCTCAGGTTGAATGGCACGAAGCTGCCAAATGGAGAACGAAAATACTCACTAAGGGCAAGGAGAGCTTCAAAAAGGCCAAAGGATTGAGCTTTGATACAATAACAGATATTCAAGAATTTATCAAAAAGATTCCTTGTGATTATTATAGTGATCAGAACACAATCAATTCTGCCAAGAATTTGAAAGAACAATTGGTTAGGCTAATCAAAGGTGAATCATCCAAGGCATCAGGCTTTGATGTATCACCCATCACCAAGTTTGTCAAATTGTTGAACTTGTTCAGTGATTTCGAGAAAGAGCTGGTAAAATATCATAGAACACCCTCAATGGTAGTTGATACTCAGATTGCCTATTCTATCCACTCCAAATATCCTAATGGGCCGGATCAAGCATATGTCAAGGAAGCGATCATCAAATTGAAGAAATATCATCAGAGTCAAGGGTGCAGTTCAAATTGAGGACAATGAGTCAAATCAGCCTTCTTCAAAAAGGCCAAATAAGTGTCAAATTTAACATTAACTTTAATATTATAATAATAAGTTGGTTTCTGAATAAAGTAATTTGTTATAATATTTTAAGTCATAAAATGCCTGTTATTTAAAAATATGTAATTTGAAGCAAGTTAGTTATTGTGCCTATTTGTGAGACAACTGAAGCATTATACATGACTTCTAACATTTTTCAAAAACTTGTATAGGAAAGAAAATAAGAAACTTTTAGCTCTTATTTTAGAAAGATTAATGAGAATGAGTTGCTGAACTTTGTGTCTATAATATTTTCTTCTAATTTGTGTCATTCTTAAAATTGATATGAATCATTTTCTTTCTTTATTCTGAAATATGTAGAACTGTTTAATTGTCATTTAAAATCAGCATAAACCTACTTGTGTGTTATTAAACTTAACTCTGTATTTATTCAATTCAATGCACATTCCTCTTTTTCCAAACTTTTTCCCATTTTTGCTTTTACAAAGTTGTAAACCCTACCCCCTTTCAAATACAACAATTTGTAAAGATTCAGTAATTATTGTGAATAATTATCTTCGGGATTTGGTTTTCAACAAAGGAGCCTCCCTGTCTAATTGAGTAGGAATCTTTATCACATCACGGTTGGTAATTGGTGAAGTACGAATTTACTTAACAATAAGTCCATACACCATCTTGGGTGCAGCTAGTGAGAACGCCTTTGTTCTTGATCTCCCTCAATACCTGGGTTTGCATCCAGTACTCAATGTGGAACTCCTTGAACCATATTTCCCTCCTCTTCTTGAGCCAGCATCAGCCCAACATCCTTCAAACTTTTATCCTAACCATCAGTGCACAGTTGTTCAAGATGAAATCATACAGACAACCACTACTCACACTCGCCAAGGCACACACCACCTATTCAAAGTGACCAAGGTAGGAAAGTATGCAGATATAGCAAAATGGCACAACCTTCAGCAGCTCTGCGTTCAATTTCCACAACTCACTGAAGATGCCATGGAGGTCATCACTTCTCAAGAAAGGGCAAATGATTATAGTGCAGCCACACAAACTTCAGAAAACCTTGCACAAACATCTACAGTGTTTTGTGCTAGTGCACAAGCTTCTATCACATCTTACGCTACCATACATGCTAGGGCAGTCCTTCGTGTGCCAATTCCCAGTTAACAACCTCATCCATGTGTCACTTGCACGCCATTCCACCTACAGCCTGTGACATGGAACACCAAACGACAGAAATCCAACTATCAGCAATCAGAAGGTCAAGCGACATTGCTTATAGAATATGAACCAATTTGTAACTGCTTCTACGTAACATGTTGTAACTATATTGTAGGCATAGTCATTCAATTCTTCACATTGGAGATCAGATATTGAATTGTCCAAGCAATGCATTTTGATGTGTTCAACCCATTCTGATCACCAGAATTCTCATTCTTAGCCTTGCTATCTATAATATCCATTGTATCTTATTCATTTCTCCATTGAATAAAAGTAGCATTATTTGCTAATAAGTCTTTTGTGCCTTTTGAATGTGTATTGGTTAACTGTGTCTTTGGTTTTCCTTTGCATATTCTCTAATTTTGTCTTTCACTAAGATATGATTGTCCCCCAGACCTCTTGGGATCCAGATCACATACCATAGTTGCAGAAATCTTTAAAAATTTGTGATTTTTTTCAATTAATAGCTGCTCTGCCCTCCTGATTTTTCACTGAAAAAATCATGACTTTTTGCAATAAATGTGTCAAATCAATTTTTAATGATTTTTTGACCAAAAAATTGTGATTTTTTTACCAAAGAATTGTGATTTTGTCTTCTTTTAATTTTTCCAGAGCATTTCCAAACGAAATTTGACAGTTTGACCATATTTGAGGGAGCAACATTACATTCGATCAGATCAGATCTACTCTCAGCAATTTCACATCTTGCACCCAATTATTCCAACCTCTAGGGAAGGCCCTAAAAGGATTTTTAATTTATTAATTCATTTTAGACCTACTTTAGTATACCCTAACACTCAACACCAAAAAATTCAAGATTTGGGGTTAGTATTAGGGTTTTTTAATTTTTAGTACGCTCTAATAATAAACCTGAAATTTTTTCAAGTTTTGGGGTTAGGGTTAGGTTTTCTTAATTTTTAGTATGCCCTAACCCTAACTCTAAAGCCTAAAAACATTTAGGGTTTGGGGTTAGAGTTGGGTTTTCTATACTTTAGTATGCTCCAACCTTAACACTAAACCTTGATGTTTTAGGGTCTAGGGTTAGGGTCAAGAATTTTATTTTTATGCTTTAGTGTGTCCTGACTCCTAACCCTAACCCCAAACCCTAAAATTTTTCAAGGTTTATGGTTAGGGTTAAGAATTTTATTTTTATTTTTAACATGTGCATACTAATTTTTGCTAAGTCGTAAAAGCAAAATTCACATAACTTGAAAACACACTCTCTACATTCTCTCTCTACTCTCTTTCTTCTTTTGGCAATCTATCATTTTTGGCTAAACTAGATTCCCCATAAAGGGTCTTGTGAAGTAAGGGGTGCTACAACCCCAACACCCATACCTCAAACAAACCTAAAACCTTTTAATACCATGTCTCCTAACAACCATGACACAAAATACATATTATATTCTCATGCATAGTTGGCAGACTCGCCGAAAACTCGGCGAGACTTTAAAAACCCGTGAGTTTTTTTCATGGGCAAGTTTTTCTGACTTAAACTCGCCGAGTTTTTGTGCAGAGTCTGCCGAAAACTCGCCTGTTTGCATAACAGGGCCCTGTTGATGGTGTTTTTAGCAGAATGGGTGACAATATATTCAAAAATATATTTTAGAAGTATAAGAATGAATTTCTTATACTTGAAATATTTTGAAATATACTGTCAGGATGTTTGAGATAGGTTCCGGATCCATAGGATTTAACATGCAGATTCTAGATTGTAAGATGCTACCCCTAGATTTTTTTCAAAATTCATACAATGATATGGCAAGGTTAGCATCAAAACATAAACCATCTAAAGGCCTCACACTTTCTGATCACCAAGATCCCAGGATGGGCAAGGTGAGAGCATACAGTGATTTTGGCTTACAGTAACAAGTATGCAAGAAAGAAATACACTTCTTCCGCTGCGGCGGGCATCCACATATCGTGGGAATTCACCACTTTATCAGTGGGTATAAAATAAGCATGAAAGATTACAAAGCCATCCACTTATTCAGTGGGTATTCTCCATTTGTTCAATGGGTAAAATGAACAAAAAGATAAAGATTCCTTTGCCCACACTGGCGGTAAACCATCCAGGGGTACTTAATGTGAAAGAAGTTACAATGAAGTACCAATATACTCAATTAGATCAAAATCAAAGCACAAGATTTTAGAACTTGATAAGTAATTCCCTTGAAGATCATTGATGGAGAAGCATACCCTGCATCATAATTGACAAATAGAACATTGCTTTGCTGAAGAAGACTACTTATTCTGATATAAATTGACCGAGCACTGAGTTTTAGCTTTGCTGGCTGATCTGAACATGTACGGCAGCCATGATTGTAGTCTGAAGTCACAATAATTGATACACACAACTTTTATACCAAACTCTGAAACAAAACTGTTAAATCTGATTACATTAACATTTCTGAGCAGCCCATACTCTGAAACACTGATATCATATCTCACAGCAAATAAAACTCTCAAATCAGGGCCGTACGGCCTGTTACAAGTACGGCATTCCCAGAAATTTCAATGCAGCACCAAACACTGAGATAACTCCCTTAAATGAGGCATCTAGGGCAGGTAAAAATTATACAATCAAACCAAGTTTCAAAGACTTCATCAATATTTTCTTATATGCATCGATTCATATCAGCAGAGGTACGGCCTCACATAGTACGGATGACCATCATAAATCATTGACTACTTTTAAACTCCTCAAATTGGTCTTAATTGAATCAATTTATCCATACAAAGATACTAGCAAATGCATAAGGCAGACAAACTTCAATATCAATTGCAATCTCCCAAATCAGCTTTCAGTTGTACGGCTATGCAAGGTACGGATGCACAAAGAAAATTAGACAATACTTTAATCCTTTCAAAATCACCATGGAAAGTGATGCATAGGATAGACAATGATATTACAATAAGATAAAAACCCAAAACTCAACTTCAATATTTTATTTTTTTCAAATCTTCAATCTGCCAGTATGGACATGAGGATGTACGGACCAGCATGGATGAGTATCAAATCTCCACAAACATGATCAAAATACAAGCAAAATCATCTACAAAGGATTACAAATAATAACTATTAATTTCCAATCCAAAGCTTTTCAGAAACTCCAACTCTAATCAGCTCCAGCACAATGGTGATTTTTGTGTGAAACTACACTCAAACTCCAGAGGGTTTTCGTCCTCAAGAGATTTCTACAAGAGGGTTTTCGTCCTCAAGAGAATATGGAAGAACTCACAGGTTCAATCCATCTGCAACAAATTCAATATCAAAAACATAGCATAACCCTTCCAAATGAGAGCTCATTCTCTTTTATAAGGCACTGGAGGAGTTACAAAGGAAATGAATTATTTCTTGAAAATAATAACATTTTCCTTCTAACTTAATTTATTTCTTTTTTCCTCCACTCAAATGCTCACTTTTATGTGCCTACATAAAAGAATATGTTTTCCCCTTTTAAATGAGCTATAACACTTAATAATATTTTAATTATTTTTCACCCTTAGGAACTTAAGTGAAAAATATAATTAAAATAGCTCATTAAATATTAAATTTTGCGGGAAATCCCAAACGGCCTCCGAAGGCCAAATAAACTGAACCAATATACTCTGTAAGGTTTGGGATGAGCAACGATGCCTTCTGGATGACTTTCCAAAAATAGAAAATTCCTCCAAAAATCTTGGAGAGCAAATTAGAAGCCTGATCAAACTTCAGAAACCAACACTGTTACCCGGAATATCAACTGAGCTCAAAGCCATGAGAAATAATGCATTTACATAAGGAAAACCCAAATAATTGTTCTGCAAACCGAATCAAGACCACTCCAAAAACATTGGAGTTCTTCCCAAACATGTCGGATAGCCTCCAAGAGACTAGGAACAAGCACAAAACTCACAATATTCAATGCGCCAAAAATGGAACATTACATAGATTTTGGAGGATCCATCAGATTTCAGACTTAACCAATTTTTCAGGGTTTCAAGGTTCCAGACTTAGCCAAATTCAAGGTTTCAGGAACATGCATCAGGGTGAAAGAACAAGGACCCTTTAGTAAAATGTTGTGGAATTTGACATGATTTTGCAATTTTGAGGCATGGAAAATATGAGCTTTGTAGTGCATCCAGCTATGAGCGGAATTGGAGCTTGTTTGAAGCCATTCACACGAAGAAGAGGAATAAATTAGCTCAAAAGCGCCTCAATGACCTTGTCTTTGTGCAATACAACATTCGGTTGCACACAAAAAGAGTATAAGACAAATCACAGGATCGTATTGATTTGGATGAGATAGATCCTTACAGTGATTGGACAAGGCGGGATGAGCAACCTCCATTGTTTACCACGGACGAGATTCTTGATTTCGAGAGAGGCAATTGAGGATGTGGGTGCAACAGGAGATGTAAGGTTGGAGAACATTCATGAAGATGAGGAGTCATTGCCAGAGCCACATATTTCTAGGATGGTGGTCGAGCCTCAACCACATCCTTCCATGCCAATCGAGGAGCCACCGGCACCGCGTACTCGCAAGACTAGAGCATCTACCTCTTCCCTAGCTTTGACTAAATTAGGGAAGAGGAAGGTGTAAAATGTTGTATTTAGTATTTACTAATTTTACTTCTAGTTTTACTATTTTCATTTTCAGCTATCTATTGTAATTTGTATCACACTATGAGGCTTTCAACCATCAGGATTCCGCATGAGAATGCGATTTTGTAATCAATTTGCATTAAAGTCAATCAAATTTAATAGAAAACACTTTTGTACTCATTTATGAACTCAATGGATTCATCTTGGCATTGAATTTTGCAAAAAAAAAATGTGTTTCTAATGAAATTTAAGTAATTTTTTAAATTCCCGAGTTTTTTGCTGAGTTTTCGGCAAGTTTTTTTGACTCGTCAATTTTGGGCTTGGCGAGTTTTTTGGTGAATCGAGTTTTCCAACTATGTTCTCATGCACATGACCCAACAAAGCCTCCCACTGGGACACTTTTAACATGTGTGTACTAATTCTTGCTAAGTTGTAAAAGCAAAACTCACATAACTTGAAAATACATTCTTCTCTCTACTCTTTCTTTCTTCTTGTGATGTCCTGATATCGAGGCATTGTTTAATATTCAAGATTTAAATATCGTGATAAAGACAGAGAAGTCACTTCCGTCAAATATGGTGTTCGACATCGTCAATTTAGATAATAATTGTGTATATAATAATATTTAATAAACATGTATAATTAATATATAATAATATTAAATAATATTATTTTTATATAATTAAAATATAATATATTTATTGTATTTATAAATATTAAATATAAATACAAATATAAATATTATCAATTTAATATTATTATAATTATAATATAATATATTATTAAATATAATATATAATATACAAATATAAATATTATTTATAATATATAAATATAACATATAAATATAAATATAAAAATAAATATAAATATTAATAAATTAAATATTATTATAATAAATATAAATGGCATGATAAGAGACCGATTTACTAAGGCCAAAGCTAAACTCAAAAGTAATAAAGACTAGTCAGCGATCATTGTTAAGAGGCAGCGCTTAACATACAAATTGAATAGACGGCCTCTCTTGGGAGAAGTCGTCTCCCTTTGAGACATCACACTTTTAAGAGGCATACGATTAGGGATAAAAAGGGGATTTAAAATGAAGCCTTAGGGGAATACATCAGGGAATTAAAAATATATCACAGCAGACATAAAACTATACATATAAAAGGAATTATATTTCTGATTTAAGAACAGAGTTAGGAATATAAAAAGCAGATATACAAGAGGAATATATGCAGAGATAAAAAGAAGAATCATCTAATTTATATATACAGATCAAGGAATATTTTCTGAGTTGAATGAAGATTTAGAAAAAGAAAAAGAAAACAGAATTAAAAGGAATATCAAGGAGAAGTATATAGAAGTATATAGAACTGCAGTCAACGCTAAAGGAAGGAATACAATCCTTAGATCTCTAAAAAGGATACAAAGGCAAGAATTATCTACTGGCATGATGTATCTAACCCTATGTTTATTATGATGAGTGCCTTGTGGTAAATAATGACAAATGCATATAATTGAAAGATTATCATTCGTATCATACGCATTGTGAAACTTGCTATGAAATATAGAAGAAAACATACATCAGTTCTAAGTTTCTAATCTGCGGGAATAAAGCATAAGAAACCAGCAATCAGGCAAGAATATATTTTAGTGAATAAACAGCAGCCTTGGTAGGAATCGTAATGAGGCTTATGTATTATTGTTTTGGTAGTAGTTAATATAAATAATCATGATGCTTAGGTATTATGATTGAACTAATGTGCCAATATGAAGACTTGTATGAATGTTATGATGGAGGAAATGTGGTGCAAGAGGGGGTACAATGATGGGGCACTCTTCTAGGTACGCCACCCCTCTAGGGGGGATTGAATAATCCCATTGGGGCCAAGGGGTTACAAAGGGTACTGCCCTTGGGCTTAGAAGAGATGGCTGCCTGGGCACCCTTTTGTAATCTCATTCTCCTATCATAGACATGTAAATTCAAAGGAACCAATCATAGAGAAAAGGAAAGGAAATGACAAGATGAGGGGATAACGGATACCTCACTAGGTAGACCACCTCATATGGATGGCATGGCTCACATGAGGCCAAGGGGGATGGTATATCCGCTCTTGGGCCTAGGATATTAGGGACACCCCATCGAAGTCACGCTCCTCAACTCTCTTATGGTTGAGTCTCCTAGATAGTTAGGTTTAATTGGTTTATAATGCCATTATGAGTTTGTTAATCATGTTAACTTGACTGTGAGAGATATTATTGTAAGTATTTTCTAACTTGTTTTGCAGGAATCAAATCAAGCCAAGGTACTCTCTAAATTTTTGTTTGCTTGGAAATCGATAATTTAGAGTAAAATTAGTATTGTTCCTATAACGGACATTACACTTCTTTTGGCAATTTGTCATTTTTAGTTAAACTAGATTCCCAATAAAGCATCTTGTGAAGTAAGGGGTGCTACAACCCCAACCCCCAGGCGTCAAACAGACCTGAAACCTTTTAATAGCATGTCTCCTAACAACCATGACACAAAATACACATTATATTCTCATACATATGACCCAACAAAGCCTCCCATTGGTACACCAAAAATAGTGGAAGTTCTATCTATTTAAAAAATGTGACAGAACTCAGTTAATATGAACCTCAACTGGTTATCTTCCTTCAAATAGCTTCTTTACTTCCAATTTCAAATCAACATTGCTCTATTCCTAATGCAACAATTATTCTTTGGTGTAATTCAAGTTAGGTACCAATTGTACGGTTAATAACAGAATTATTTTCCTCTCCATAGACAGTTGTCTCCATAAAATTAAATAACTCTTTTTCTATATTATGGACTGTGGAAGCTTAAAGTCTTTTAACACCACCTTTGCCTTTGGCTAAAAACACTTTAAGGTAAGGACAACTTGCATTTCTGATTCTAAATTTTAATTATTGTTTTCTTGCAATTTGCAATTAGAAAACTTATTCTGTATGTGTAACCTAATGCATTCAATTTGATTAAATTATGGAGCATCAAATATGATCAGTCGATTAGCCTTGATGAGATCAATCAGAATGGATTACCCATGATGAGGAGCCGCTTTTTGATGAGAAGGACCTTACCATATTAAGGGAGGCCAAGGTATTTGATGATGAATCAATTGCAGACAAGCATGGACACCAGAGCTTCATCGTCACAGCCTGGAACCCCCTAGTTGATTGTACTTAGTAGCAGCTAGCCTCATTGTCTCCCTCCACTTTTTGTTGCTTTGTACTTTGTAGGTTAACTTTGATTTCAAAGTTTGTAATTGACTTTCAGGTTTGAACTTCGAAGTCAAATTATGTCGAATGTATTTCAAGTACTATAATTCGCAATCTCGAAATTAATAAAAAAAATCCATTTTTCAAAATCTCTCTCTCTCTCTCTCTCTCTCTCTCTCTCTCTGTCCAATTAATTTGGCTCTAAATTAAAAAAAAAAGTAGTTTTTTCCAGGGATACCCAAGGACACGTCCCCAACTTTTTTTGGGGCGTACCTGTTCTGGGGACATGGGTACGCCTAGGGGACGTCCCAGAAAAATAGAGTGCCCAACGATGAAAAAAAAATATTATTTTACTGTCTTTTAGGTAGGCCCCCACACCCCAGTTCGCCCTAAATGGGGAAAAAGAGTTTTGTATAAGACAATATGATGAAGTTATGTATGCTGATACCTTGTTTTTTCTCGACCAATAACCTGCTGAAATTGTGACAGAACCCTAATTAGCTCAAAAGAATATAAACAGCAGTCTGTTTGATGAAGATCTTCAAACCATCTTTGTCTTATTACAAAACTCTAGGGCAAGAAATTAATGTGCAGTCTTCTTCAATGTTGAAACCTTGAATGTTTGGTAGACTATTCATGTATCAGCTATCACTCTTTGATGACTGGAATCCTGTCATAAATTTCTCAACAACCGGCTGAAACTGCAATAAGACTGCTAAAGGTGATTTCAAACACTGATAATTGAGTGTGAGCAAGCCAAAATATTTCGAAATCTGCTAAATCCACTTGCAAATATACTGAAAGTATAACTGATCTTTATGTAACTTCGAACAGGTAACAGCCAAGTGTTTGGATGATGATAAGAATTGAAAATCACCTTTAAACTCAGCAACATGTGAAAATTTGAATTTGAAGTTTTGGCAAAGTTTCTGCCAAAACTAAACAACCCTTGATGACATCAGACTTTGGCAGATGCAGATTAGGGGCAGCAGCATACTTTCTTTGTTTTTGTATTTTCATATTGTAGTTGAAAGTGAAACTTGCAGCATTTGGGCATTTTGTTGTATTTTTTAATATCACATGCATATTGACAATGAATTATGAAAGCAATTAAGTTTTGACATTTACTAATTTGTTCGACTCTCATGTGAACTCTCAATTCAACTCAAATGTTATGTATTAAGGATCTATAATGTATATGATGAATGTTTTATCAATGTTATCGTATGAATATTTGAAATTTCCCTATATATTTTAAATTTTCCCTATTTTTTATATAGTCGTCCCCTTTGCCGTCCCCAAAAATGGCCCCAAAAAAAGCCGTCCCTCAAACTCATCCCCTACCGTCGCCGTCCCGGAAACTTGGGGTAACCACGGTTTTTTCTTCTTCTTTTGAATTTTTGTGTTTTTTGGGTTCCTAATTTTTCCCCAACTAATTGAAAAATCTCTCTTTAAGTTTGCCAAATTATTCCTGAGAAAGATTTTTGCTACTATGTAGTTCATACAATGTAATTACACTACGGCTTATGCTCCAACTCTAATAAGCCAGAGAGAGCATTGTAGAAGTGTTGCCATAGTCCCACCGTGTTAAGAGAGCAATTGGCTTGCAATCTTTCTGACTTTCAGTTTACTTGAGTCACAGCCCCAAATTACAGAAACTTTTCTATGTTGTGTTTCTCTAGGGTATCCTCTCTCCCTCTTGACGTATGATATTTTTTTTGTTTGTTTACTTGTTCATTTTCTTACATTTACAACTGCTGTCTTGATTTATAGCACTCAAGCCAGCACTTCAATCTATGTTAAGGCTAATATTAAGCATGGTTCTTAATTTACACGTAGATACTTAATTCAGTTAAGTTCATGTTTTCAGGTTCGTACAACTATAGTGTTCTGCATAGTACTTTAGTAGTTGGCATTTACGATTAAAAGCACAGATGCACCGGAGCATTCACTCTCAAATCTACCAGACTGCCACAATTTCAATGGGCCAACTCTATTACCATGATTAAAAAATCCATTAGGCAAGCACACCGGCATAATTGCAATTCCTTTAAAAATTGCTTTAAAAACAAGGAATCACCACAGACAAAATAAAATTGCAATTATCTTTCATGTGTATTTACAAAATCACAATTACCTTTCGCATTCCACTATCATTCAGACAATTGACCTCATGCAATTATTTACACCATGACACTGTATTTATGAAAATTAGTGATGTTATTTGTATATTAACATATACAACCTTATAAATACATCACCTCACCTCACCAATTAATGCATGATCCATGACTCCTAACAACCATGACACAAAATACACATTATATTCTCATGCATATGACCCAGCAAAGCTTCCCACTGGGACACCAAAAATAGTGAAAGTTCTATCTATTTAAAAAATGTGACAGAACTTGGTTAATATGAACCTCGGCTGGTTATCTTCCTTCAAATAGCTTCTTTACTTCCAATTTCAAATCAACATTGCTCTATTCATAACGCAACAATTATTCTTTGGTGAAATTCAAGTCAGGTAAATTGTACGGTTAAAAACAGAATATCTTTCCTCTCCATACACAGTTGTCTCCATGAAATTAAAGAACTCTTTTTCTTATTATGGACCGTGGAAGCTTAAAGTCTTTTAACAGAATATTTTTTCCTTAAAGAGATCCACTAGGAACAAAAGTGAACAGTAGATAATAAAGGTCTATATGCTTGAATGACAACCATGAATATCCAAATCTGGACAGATATGTTAAAGCATCAGCAATGACCAAAGCAGCTTAGATGGGCAAACAAGAATTGGATTTAGACTCTAAAGATTGTTGTAATGTCCCCTTTCCATTAATTCATCCTACAGTGTCACATAAGCCCATTCCTTTATTTTTCGCGATTGGCTGAAGGAAAAAGTCTCTTTACAGGTGGGTTACAGTTTGGAAAAATTGGCAATAACAAATAAATAATATTTAATGGCATTTTCTGTTTAATTTCGTCAGTTTCTGACAGTGCATTATGGGAGTTACAAATTGACTTTTCAAAGAGGGCAGTTATGCTGTCAGAGTGGGGGCACTAAGTGATGGTGACATTTTGACTTGAATAGCATTTGCTATTATGGAAATGCAGTCAGTTTATGGGAGCACTGGGATTTGGGCCCTCCTTTGTGCCATAAAATGAGGCGTTTGGCTATTAGAAGTGTCTCTCATTTTGCTCTTATATTTCTGCATCAGTGTTCTATAGCTGATTTGAGGACGAAATCTCGTGAATTGCGAAACCAAAGGATGAAACCACTTTGGCTCCCTTCAGCAGTCTCATCTAAGGGCTGCAACTGTGCTGAAGATATTCTCTTTCTTCATTTTTGGCGAGTGTTTGGTGGTCTGTCACAGCTGTACATAGTACACAGTAATCAGTTTTGGAGAATTGTTTGGTGTTCATCACATGTGTTGCAAGTTTAGCATTGTCGCATGCTGCTATCTATCTGTCTAATCTAGTTTTATGTTGTCAATAAGATACGGTATTTCAATGTGGTGGGTTGTCTACAAATTCGGGTGTAGTAAGTCAGTTATACAATTTTTATAGAGGTTATTACAGTGGTATTAGAGCTAACACCCTGCCAGTCTATGGGGTATGGCAAAAAACGAAAGATCCATGTCATAGGAGGAAAGAGCATACCTCTTTCAAGACACCTTGATAAGAAACCGGATGGGGCAAGCAAAAATGACTGAACTGCTAACATGGTTGCTACAGATCCATGCCCACCGCCATCCCATTACAAAATCAAGAAAATACCAAAACGTCACAAAGTGGGAAAAGCTCGTAGTATGCAAATCACCACCCAGTGAATTCTATATTCCAAAACCATCAAAACCCATGTTCTTACAAAGGGACAAAAGAGCGGAGCCAAAAATTTTTTCTATGGAGGAGCTGGACGGACTATTTGGAGAATATCAAGGAAAGACCAGTGATTTCAAGGCGGCTATAACATTTGACAGATATTTGGAGTTAATAGGAAAAAGTGTCTGAAGAAGAAGTCAAAGAAATAATCAAGGTGACACTAGAAAGGAATTGAAGCATAAAGTAAACAAATTAACTGCACCCACATTTGATGGCACAAACAAGATCTCTGCTAGGGCTTGGTTGCAGAAACAGTAAACATATTTTACACTCAGCCCCGTGATGGAAGAAGATGCGATTCAGTTTGCTACCTTGCACTTGGAAGGTGTAGCATATGATCAGTGGCATCATGGACTCATCACACAAGGGCATGGCCTTGTGCAGACTTTTGAAATTTTCAGCCAAAGGTTGTTGGATAGATTTGAGCAGAAGGATGAGGAAGAGTTCAAAAGAGTTGCAGTCATGGTACCAGTTATTTAAAAGAAGAGCATCATTTTCCTCTTTGTTGAGGGCTTATTTGAGCCTCTTAGGGGCCTAGTTAAGGCCTTTGCACCGCCTTCATTGCAAGAACCTATCAAGAGAGCCTTGACACTTGAGCCATCTGTGTTAAGGAATAAATTTACATCACAATCAAAACCGCCTACTACTAGATTCCAAAAGGGAAACTTTCAAAGGAGTGGATTTAGCTCACAGCCACAAAAGACTACACAACAACCATTTACAACGAAGATGGATGACATTACTAGAAATGAACTTCGGAGAAAGAGGCTATGTTTCACTTGTAGAGAGCCATGGGAACCCAGCCACAGATGCCTTGGCAAGGGCCAAGTACATTACATAGAGATAATGTCTGATGAAGAGAACGAGTTTGAAGAACCGTAGCCAAGGAGCGCATCATAGAAGATAGCTAAGGCACAGAAGATAGCAGCAACACTCTTGCAACTCTTTTAGGAGCCACCATAGTACCACCCATTCAAAGTTCATGGGGTATTATCTGGGTAGTGGTTACCATGTTGATAGATAGTGGGCCCATCCACAATTTCATTGATGAGAGCTTGCTGACTAAGAGGGATTTGAAAGCAGAGGATTTTTCGGAGTTCAACATCATTATTGTAGAGGGATTCACATTCCCCTGCACAAAGATCATGCAACAACTCAAACTAACCCTTCATGACTATGACATGTGTGATGATTTTTATGTTGTGGGGTTAGGGGAAACAAATATGGTTCTTGGAGTGCAATGGTTGCATTCTCTTGGGGAATTCTCTCAAAACCATCAACCCATGGAGTTGAAGTTTAAATCTCAAGGAAAAGATGTGACTCTTAGAGGTATGCCTGAGGGGTCGCCATAAGTGATAATAATTATAAGTTTGGAAAGAACATTCCGCAAGGGACAAGTTGCATCGGCAGCAAGTTGCTTAGTGATGGAGGGCATGCACACTATTTCATCTTCTAGTAAATAGCATAGTTATCATGTTGATATTCAAACTCTTTTGGATAAGCATAGTATGGTGTTTAGCAATATCCTCTAGGATTGCCACTAGATAGAGGATTCCAACATATCATAGAGTTGGAACCAAACTCTAAGCCTGTCATGATCAACCCTTGGACATATAAAGAGGAGATAGAGAAGGCTATAATGGAGTTGCTTAAAATGGGCCACATCAAACCCAATTCCAGCCCCTTTGCTTCATCAATGGTCCTTGCAGAAAAAAAGATGCACCATGAGAATGTGAATAGATTAGAGAGCCTTGAACAAGAGGACAATCAAAAATAGATACCCCATTCCCCTGATCGATGAGCTCATTGATGAGTTGCATGGGGTAGTTTATTTCTCAAAGATTGATTTGAGATCGAGCTACCATATGATCCGTGTCTACGAGGAGAGTGTGCACAAAACGGCTTTCAAATGTCATTATGGGCACTTTGAATTTTTGGTCATGTCATTTAGATTGACTAACACACCAGCCACTTTCCTAATGAATCATATATTTAGTTGTCAATTGAGGAAATTTGTTTTAGTATTTTTTAATGATATTTTGATATATAGCAAGACATGGGAAGATCATCTAAGGCACTTGGATACGATCCTTGAAATTCTAGAGTAACAGGCTCTATTCACAAAAGAATCTAAGTGTGAGTTTGGGGCCACATAGATTTTATACTTGGGTGATGTCATTAGTGCTCAAGGCGTGCAGGTGGATCAACAAAAGATTCAAGTCATTCTGGATTGGCCAACCCCTACCACACTAACATAGTTGAGAGGATTCTTTGGTCTATGCAGCTATTATAGAAGGTTTGTTAAGGGGTCTTCGCAACTAACAACACCCTTGATCAACATGAAAAAAAATGAGCTTTTGCATGGACGAAAACAACACAAGAAGCTTTCGATAAGCTTACAGAGGTAATCAACTTATGCCCTGTACTTGCCATACCAGACTTCTCACAACCCTTTGTTGTAGAATGTGATGCTTCAGGAGAGGGAGTTGGTGTTGTTCTAATGCAAAAGGGGCACCCCATAGCATTTGAGCGTAAAAAGTTGAAAGATTCGAAAAGGGTTTTTCTATTTACAAGGACACGCTTTCCATTATGCATACTTTGGCAAAGTTCAGACAACATCTAGTTTGTGTTAGATTTTGTAATGTTCCACCCCAAATTGAAATCAATTTTTTTTTCAAAACCCTCAAAGTATTTTGACTTCTATCATGCAGGCATTTCGTCAAACACTTTGCATAGTGATTGTTTCAATGTGTTTCAATGGGTTTTGGAATGGGATCATTCAAAATGCAATTTGAGACAATATTTGTTCAAACAATAAATCCACAATGCATTTTAATATCATTAACATTTTAACAAACACTTTGCATGTATAAAGAAGCAACCAATAACCACAATCTAACCTCAAGCTGGTTACTATCGAAGGTTTTTCCAAGTTAGCTCATCCTATCATGTCTCTTCAGAAGCAAGGGAAAAAGTTTGTGTGGACAGAGCAATCTGAGAGAGCGTTTTAGATGTTGAAGGAGAAACTCACTAGTGCTCCTATTTTAGCTATACCTAATCCTATGGCTGACTTTGTTGTGTGTACGAATGCTTCTATTGAGGGTCTGGGTGCCGTTCTTATGCAAGAAGGATGGGTAATTGCATATGAGTCCCATAAGTTGAAAATTCATGAGCTTAATTATCCTACACATGATCTTGAGTTAGTAGTTGTAGTTCATGCCTTGGTGAGATGGCGACACTTTCTTTTAGATCATCATTTCGAACTTCATTCAGATCATCACAGCTTGCAGTATATTTTTACACAACCTAATCTCAATGCTCGTCAACAGCGATGGATGGAGTTCCATTGTGAGTATGATTTCGATGTACAGTACATCAAAGGGAAGGAGAATGTAGTGGCAGATGCTCTAAGTAGAAGGAAACATGAGATATCCTCTCTAGCTTTGAAGACGGATTTGAAAGGACGTATTTTAGAACAATTGCCCCAGGACTCTTAAAATAAGGAAGTAGAGTAGGAAAAATTGAAAATCGACTCCATGGTGCCTTGAAGGACAAGTTTGAGAGGTAGTCTTTTGATTTTGATGGGTTGCTAAGATATAATGGACGTATTTATATTCAATCTTTGGGAAATATTAGATCTTTTGTGCTAGCAAAGGCACATAGAGCACCTTATGCGGCACACCATGGGGTTAAGAAGATGCATGCAGATCTTAAGAAGTTGTACTTTTGGGCTGGTATGCGGAATGATATAGCAGATTTTGTGGCTCGATGTCTCGAATGTTAGAGAATGAAGGCTGAACATCAGCATCCAACAAGGTTGTTGTATCCTCATGGAATCCCAGAATGGAAGTGGGATGTTATTTCTATGGCCTTCATTGTAGGTCTTCCAGGAAACTCCTCTACTTGTAGTCCTCTCTTGACCACAAACCCTCATCAATGAAATTATGTGTTGCACCACTATCAACCAAGCAATATACTCTTTGTCCCTTCACAATACCTCTTACCCTAAAAGGATAATGCTTAGGAACCCCTGAAAGGAAAGCAGTTGTACCTTGTGCCATGTCATCTTTCTCTAATGGTTGCTCCTCCTTATCACCTTCTGAACCAGTGTCTGGAGTCCCTCATCAACATCAGAAGTGACCTCAATGTAGTTTGTCTTGCCTTTCCCAAGGCATCTATGACTGAGCTCCCAAGGCTCTTTGCATGAGAAGCAAAGCTTCTTTCTCCTTAGCTCATTCTTCGCCTCTAACTCTATTGTTGTCTTCTTCAACCAATCCTTTTGAAAGTTCTTCTTCAGGTCCTTTCTAGATGAAGTGAAAGGCTTACTCTAAAACTTGGGCTTAGATGGCGTTGAAAACTTCATACCTCAAGCCCTCTTGATAGCTTCCCTCAATGATGGTGGATCTAGGGCCTGCACCCATCCAGGAAGTGGTTCCTCAAGTCCCTCAATGAAGAGATATGTCAACCTAGTCTCCGAAACCACCAACACGGCAATCTTCTGAAACTCAGAGATATGTGTCCACGGACTCCTTCTGCTTGAGTTGTGCCAACTCCCTAAAGAACTGCTCCAAATTTGACTCATCCAATCTATCAATCAACCTCTGTGAGAAATCCACATAAGTAGTGACAATGCTATGACCTTGAGTCACCATATCATTATACCACCAATCTAGAGCATCTCCCTCCAAGTGAAGTGTAGCAAACTGAATAGCATCTCTCTCAAACATAGGGCTCAAAGTGACGTAGTTATCCAACTTGTGGATCTATGCTCGTGTCGTGATCTTCCCCGAACCATCAAAAGGAGTGATATTGACCTTACCCATTTTTTTGTGCAAGTCATGATTAGTGTTGTCGTTGTGGTTGTTGTTGCCTCTTGCTCCTCTAGGTCTATCTTTGTTCCTGTACTTCACATTGTAAAAGTCCAACCATGGTAAGGCGTCTTAGCATTCTTCACTCAATACTAACCATTCTCTTCTATAATCCTTAGAAGTCTCACCTGCTACTAGCGGTTCATTCTCCATAGCTCTTTGCTGATCCAAAAAGGTAGGCATGAGTGGTCTAACCATAGATGCATGAGTAGGAGTACCACCATTATTTCCAAATGTGCTAACATTATTATGTCCATTGCTTCTATCACACCTCCATTGCCTCCTTTATTCCGCATAAGTTGAGCCATCATTTGCACTAGATTTTGCTGCGTCCTAGATGTCTCAGAGGATATCCTTCATGCTAGGTTCTTCATCACTTCTATCATCCATGTTGACTTCTTCTTCAAAACTTGTATCAACAACTCGCTGCCTTCTCCGGTATGTGATGAATTCTCTATCTTCAGAAGTCATACATCAACATTAGATGATCACCAAAATAGAACCCTTCAGGCTGGCAAGATCAAAGCTCTGATACCACTATAATATCCCCAATGGGATCTGCCCTAAACTCTGAGTTTTATTTTCTGATTTCTGCTCTTTAGAATTCTACTCCAAACCCTAGAATTCTAATTTATTTTTCTGATTTAAATCATATGTGGACAGCGAGCATATATGCATCCAAAACACTCAAATAATATGCCAACAATGAACCCTTATGACAATATTATCAAACATGAACTTCATCCATCATATATGACATCAAAATGCAAACAATAATGGGGAACAAAACTGATTTCTGAGTTAATCAGTCTGCTGCTACAGATCAGAACTTCTGAATATGCAATTACATCAATCATATAGGCTCAAACATGCACAAATACATCCCATAAATCTGCCCTTACAATTCAGACCTAAAATTAGATTTGTATATACCCAGATGGTGTAGAATGAATGCTCAAACACAAACCCTAGCTGGGCGAATGTCATGTCTTTAGCTAGGCGGCAGTCCCTTGTGGATGACAAATCACATGCAAAATGAGGGCGGCTAGGGCTGGAATGAATCAGCAATGCTCCAACATGACATCGCCCTTCTTTGGCGCACAATCTACGGTAAAAACCCTACCACAATGATGCACAAACACCTCCAAATGAAGGCGCTTCAAATCTGATCTAAATATCTGATTTATCTCCTCTTCTCCAAATTGTATTTGGTACAAATCTCACAATTTGGCCTTAGGGTTTCTGCAGAAACAAATATGGCTTTGATGCTTCGTCTTTCCTTGTAAATCTCCAATGATGCGCAAATATGAACTCCATATGAGTCCACCTCCAAAGTGTGATTGGGTTTTCATCCAATCCACCTATCTTCCTTAGGGTTTTTGTCCTACAAAGGTGCTGAACCAAAAGTTGCAGCCAAGAGATAAATCTCCAATGAAAAGGAATAAGAATGAATGATGATGGAAATGCCTCAAAACAACTTATATTTATACATGCTTTTTCTCCTTCCTCAAGCTGGCCGACCACCTTGGGTATTTTTCCCTTTATTTTCTTTTTATTTCTCCTCCCTTGGCCGACCTCATGCTAGGCGCCCAAAAGAACAAAATAAATATTTTTTTTTTATTTTTCTATTATTTCATCTTTCCATCCTCCAAGGGCGAACCACTTAGGCACATGATAACTCATATTTTTGACCTCAAATGAAGTCGTCCTCCTCAAGGAAAAACATTATAAATTATCCTTATTTCTCCAAAGGCATTTTCCATGTTTTCCATTCTCCAATTGGGTCACTCCACCTTAGGGCAAATCATTTTATTAGTATTGACTTCATCAAAAAAACCCACAAAATTATGTCAAGTCATCTTCCATATTCATTTTGCCCTACAAAATTGGCTAAGTCTGAAAACTCACCAAATAAGTCATTCCCTGAGACCTCCGGCATAGCCTACGGGAATAGGATAAGCTAGCCAACTCCACTAGGTGATCACTCCGAAAATGGGGACATTACAAGGCCATCCATGTTTGGCTTGTTATTGTGTTGGAGATGCTTTGGATCTGCATTTGTCAAAGAAGTTCTTGTTTCAAGAGTTGAAGTTTTGTATTTCGGGAGATTGCGAAAGAGATGAAATTGTGTAATCATGTCTAGTTTCACTTTGGTCAAGTAGATGCAAAATATGAATATGTATGAACATCAAATGGATTGTAGAGAGAACAAATTTCTATGTGAACCAAATTCTTGTATGGAGATGTATATTCATTTTGTGAAAGTATGTGGTTATTGAAATTGTATTGGATCAATAAGTGTTTAAAAGCTTTACTTCAGTAAATTGCTTATACCAATTAAATTGGGGAGTTGTTTCTTCTTGCATATATATATATATATATATATGTTTTTTTTACGTTTTGGTATATATTTTCTGTAGCTGTGAAATGTCTATGCAGTTGTGATCGCTGTTGTAAAATTGTGTGTTAATATATATATATATATATGAAATGTTTTAAACAAAAAATATATACAAATTTTTATTGTGTTGAGGCGTGGGCCATGGGGAGCCCACGGCCTCACAGGCACTGACCTGTGAGGACTGTGGGAGCCCGCAGCCTCACAAGCGCTGGCCTGTGAGGACTGTGGGAGCCCACGGCCTCACAAGCGCTGGCCTCACAAGCCCACGGCTCCCCATTGGGGAGGTCGCGGCCCTCCCTTCAGGCTGCAAAGCCTTTACTGAAATTCCTTTCAACTTTCCATCGAATTTAATCTTTTCGCTCTCTTGTGGCAGATACAACACAACTTATCACAATCTGTATACCTCTGTTAATTCGCCAGTGCCTGCACCAGAAAAACAAATAATCTTATCATATAAGCATAGCCATATATATATATAGATATAGATATATATATATATATGTTCTTCTATTCAATTTTAGTTCTCTGTATATTTATGTTATTCTGTAAACTTGAAGATTTCTTTCAACTTGTCAAACCTGTATTCGAGAAAAGAAAACAGTCACCCATATAAATAAAATTATTTGCAAGTCTAAAATTCTAGAAACATGGAGATGAAAAAGAAAACTCTGTTTTAAAACAAATATGAATTTATTAATATTTAGTTTTTGTTTAAAAACTTGTTTTATTTTATCTTAAATCTATTATTAGATTATCAAGTTGCTTTTAATTAACCCTTTAATTAGTCAATTAAATTTTATTACTTAACTTGCTTTAAAATTTAATCATGAGTTTTAAAGTAATTAATTAGTTAAAGCTATTGCTTTATTTTGATGAATATCATTTAAGTCTATATGCTTTTTCTTAAGTAGCTCGTAAACTAATCTTTTTGAAAGTGTGTCACATTCACCATGAACTTAGTTAAATGTTTTAATCATTATTGATCTCTTGTCAGCTTTGAACTGTTGGATATGAAACCCCACGGTCACCTCGTCCTTTTGTGGTGACTCTTCATTGTTCGGCTCCTTCTATCTTATCTCCTCACGGATATTGTAATCTATATAAGCATAAGTATATGCTGCTGTAAAACATATTTGAGAACACATAAATAAAAGAGTTTTCCCCTGCTTTTGTGGATGTAGCCATACATATGGTGAACCACGTTAAATATCTTTGCACTGTGTGATTGTTTACTGTTTTTTTCGCTTTTCGTTGTTCCACTGTTTCAACAATTGGTATCAGCGCTCGGTTAAGGAGCTGGTTGAGAAATTCGTGACGAATTTCGAAGAAACGGAAGAAGCGGACAAGTGGAGAATAGAGAAGTTTTCGAGGCAGAATTTTGGACTTTGGAAGCTGCAAATTCGTGCCCTACTAATCCAAAAAGATCTAGCTATCACGCTGAAAGGAAAATCAGCAAAACCGGAGAAGATGACAAAAGACGAATGGGATGTGATAGATCAAAAAGCAGCCGCTACAATTATCCTCTCGCTGTCCAGCAACATCTTATTTAATGTTGCAACAGAAACTTCAGCAAAGCAGATTTGGGATAAGCTTTGTGACATGTATGAAATGGCATCCGCAACCAATAGGGTCTTCTTGCTAAAGAAGTTGTTCAACCTGAAAATGAAAGAGGGAAAAGGTTTTTCAAATCACTTGAACGAATTTAACATTGCAATCAGCCAACTTGCTTCCGTAGAAATCAATTTTGATGATGAAATGAGGGCTATGCTACTCCTGTGCTCACTTCCCAACAGCTGGGATAATGTCATGATGACAATCAGCAATTCAGCACCTGGGAGAAAAGGATCTGAAGACAAGGAAAAGAAAGCAATGTTAAGATTTGACGATGTCGCTGCCACCCTCCTCAATGAAGACATGAGGAGAGGGCAAAATAAAATATCCGGTGAAGCCTTGGTTCTAGGCAATAGGGGAAGAACCCAAGATCGAGGAAAACAAAATAGGAGAAGATCTAAATCAGCAAAGAAATCAAAGTCAAGAGGACGGAAAGAAGGTTGCTGATTTTGCGGGAAAGATGGACATGTCAAGAAGGATTGTTGCTGTTACAAAAAAGCCCAAAAACAGCTGAAAGAAAATGAGATTAACACAACTCTTGAAGATGATGGAGGAGCTCTTGTCTTGGCAGCAAGTGAAGCTGAAGCCAACTTATAGATTTTAGACTCCGGTGCCTCCTTTCACGCAACTTCAAACCGGGATGCCTTCCAAACATATCAAGAAGGAAATTTTGGCAAGGTTTATCTTGGAGACAATGAGCCGTGCGAGATAGTCGGCAAAGGTGACATATTGCTACAACTAAAGAATGGAAGCAAGTGGCTATTAAATGATGTAAGACATGTTCCTAAACTCAAGAGGAACTTGATCTCAGCTGGACAACTTGATGCGCAAGGCTACAGCATCACTTTCTCTTCCAACATTTGGAAAGTAACTAAAGGCGCTTTAGTTGTTGCAAAAGGTAGTAAATCAGGATCTCTTTATGTGCTCGAATGTACCGCTGAAGTGGGAGCGGTGATGACCGTAGTTGACAGCGAGACAGAACTATGGCATAGGAGACTTGGCCACATGAGCAAAAAGGGAATGGAAGTATTGCTCAAAAGAGGCCAACTTTCTGGTTTACAATCAGTAGATTTAGAACTATGTGAGCATTGCATTTACGGGAAACAAAAGCGGGCCAGCTTCTCCAAAACCGAACACGACAAGAAGGCAAGACCCTTGGAACTCGTGCATTCGGA
This sequence comes from Cunninghamia lanceolata, assembly GCA_027924645.1. Taxonomy (NCBI): domain Eukaryota; kingdom Viridiplantae; phylum Streptophyta; class Pinopsida; order Cupressales; family Cupressaceae; genus Cunninghamia; species Cunninghamia lanceolata. Next base: position 6,825,231 of record BSBN01000459.1, on the reverse strand, counting down.
TGTCTTTGGTCCCACAGAGGTAACCTCCATTGGAGGAGCAAACTATTTTGTAACTTTTTTAGATAATTGCACCCATAAACTTTGGGTCTATATGCTCAACAGAAAATCAGAAGTGTTTGCAAAATTCAAAATTTTTAAGGCTGTTGCGGAAAATCAAATTGGGAGCAAAATTAAATGTCTTAAAACTGACAATGGGGGGGAGTTTTGCTCTTTAGTTTTTTATGTTTATTGTGCAGACAACGGCATTCAGCACATCAAGGTTGTACCATTTACACCTCAGGAAAATGGTGCAGCCGAAAGGATGAATCGCACGATTCTAGAGAGGGCACGTAGCATGCTCTCTAATGCTGGTTTGAGTAAAGAATTCTGGGCTGAGGTGTAATGTCCCTTCCTTAGACCGCCCAGACTTCAGCAGAGGTTGACCTACTATTAGGTTCCCGTAGGTCAATAGGTTGGTTAGGGAACCCGACCGAGGGTGTTGGAGCTTTGCAGGGAACCTTTCGAGACCTTCAGTTTGACATTAGATGATGATTTCAAGAGTTGAATTGAAAACACTAAAGGTTTGCCTTGATGTGAATAGTGAAAGTGAACAGTAACAGAGAATTAGAAGGAGAATAGTGAAAAGGTCCCCATCCTAATAGCCATAATGTTGTTTTGAAAGATGGTGTTTCCTTTTCATGAGGAAGTAACCCTCAAGGTGGGTGTACCCTCTTAGTGGGATTATTTTATTGTATTTAGTGGAAAATGGAGATGGAATCTATAAAGCAATAAATGGGGCTCTCTTTTGGTCATTCAATCATCATTTTCTTAAAACACAAGTGCAGGTTTGGAGCTCTGGATAGAGTTTTCAGCAGGTTGCAGCTCTTCTGAGGACGAAAACCCTTAGAGGACAGTGGATTGGACGACAACCCAGTTCACATTACAAGAAAATCTACACTGGATTTCCGTTTGGGCGTCATTGGACTTATTTACAGGTTGTAATTGCAGCTGGAGTGATTGCAGCAGTGGATTATCAGGGTATAATTGCAGATTGGGTCTACTTATCAGCATATATCCTCATTTCAGTACCTATACCAGCTGGCTGTACAAAACAGGAGTCATATTCAATCAAATCTTAGCTGGGAATTGGGGTTTCAGCAACTACATGTTCCATAATTTATGCATTGGTTCCCGGGTATGTGATTGTCATTGGGATAGTTTAATATTGCATTTCATAGAGGTCTTTTGGTTGCTGTTATAATCTGATTTAATGGAAATCAGACCTCTGAATTTGTAATCAGATTTGATATAATCAGTTTAAAGGGGTCCCTTTGATGTGCAAGTGTTGTCTTTTAATTATTCAATAGTTCTCTTCCATGGTTTCCTTATGATTTGGTCCTAAAACAAACAATCATTTAAACTCAAACATCAAACAAATCAGCACTCAAGCAAAGACACCAACTTACACTTCGCTGGTCAAAGACAAAAATTGAAACAAACAAATCAGCAGATTCCAAAAAAATCAGAAAATTTCAGATCAGAATTGGTTCGGGATCTTTCAGTGGTATCAGAGCTTTAAAATTTCAGTCCAATATCCATTAGGGATCTTTCATGAGGCAGTTAACACGGCGATTTATTTGATCAATCGAAGTCCTTCCACTAAACTAGACTTTGATATTCTGGAAGAAGAGTGGTTTGAAAGGAAGATCTCCTACAATCACCTCCGGGTCTTTGGCTGCAAGGCGTTCACTCACATTCCAAAAGAAAAGTGAACAAAATTGGATTTCAAATCCATACGATGCATCTTCGTCGGTTATGGGAAGAGCAATACGGTTTCAGGTTGTGGGATCCTGTTGCAAAGCAAATCATTCGCAGTGGCGATGTGGTATTCAACGAAAAAGTGTTCCCAACCCTACAAGCACAAAAAACACAAGAAAAGGAGTATATATCAGTTGATGATTTTAGGAGTAACACTCAGTCTTCACATCCAAGTGTGGCATCACATACAAATGGACATTCAAATCCAGGTAACCAAATTACTCTCCCACCACTTAGTTTTGGTTCACATTCTGGAAATGTTGATATAAGGCAGTGCTCTGCCTCCTCTCTGTCGTCCATGAATTCCCAATCATCACTTTCAGTGGGAGTAATACCTTTGAATATGCACGTGTTTGGTGCACATGAAACAAACGCACCACCAGATCATACGCTGCCCTCACAAATAGAGACTTTCTCATGTGAAGCAATTTCCCTCCCACGTCCAAGTCTTCCTCCTGTGACTACCACACAGCTAGGAAATTCTGACTCTACAAGATCAGTGGAACTTCCCACACGGGCTGGTGAAGCAGAGACGCCCTCTATGGGCCAGCGCTCTCATAGACAAGTTTCTAGTTTTGATACTGGCAAGTTACAAGCATCGCTCTACAAGCCATATGGTCAGCGGCCTAAGAAATCCTATCCACAAGTGCTAAACGCACCACAAGATGCCTTGGAACTGCCTTCCGCTGTGTCTAATATGGCCTCACATAAAGATTCGCAGCATATGCAATTTCCCTTGAACACAGCGACCCCTTCATCCTTGGTAAACACGTCTATTTTGCAAAGTCATATTCCATTGACTCCTACGCAACAGGCTACAAACTGTGATTCAGTTTATAAAGATGTGGGTATGAGACGGGCTGTGGGTGGTAAGTCAAACGCAGCTACACAACCTTTTTTAAATCGGCCATCCCCTATGACCATTACGCAGCCTCCTATTAATTCAAGGCAAATTTCATTAAAGCCTTTGAACACTTCAAGTGCCATGCAGCCACTCCATATAGAATCGATGCATGTTCACAGTTCATCTTCGTTGCCTTTTGCTCAACAATCTGCAGCCACAAAGGAACACAGGAAATACAGAGGGAGAAGATTGAATCACAGGGCACACAAAAAGGTAATGCTAGGAATAATAATCAACAACAGAATGTTGAAATTAAACAGGGCAGTAATGTTACTCAATAGGGCATTCTGCAAATTCCTCCATTGAGGAAATCTACCAGGGAGAGGAAACCTCCTCCTAAGTTTGATGATTATCAATTGCTCGTTGCTAATCTATCAGAACCAAATACATTTCGAGAGGCTTGCAATGATAGGGACAGTGAGAAGTGGATGGCTGCAATGAAGGATGAAATGGACTCTCTAATGGCAAACCATACTTGGGATCTGGTCCAGCTTCCACCTGATCGCAAAGCTTTGAAGAATCGGTGGGTCTATAGAATCAAAGAGGAAGAAGGCGGCACAAAATGCTATAGGGCCAGACTTGTTGTGAAAGGATATGATCAACAAAAGGGAGTAGACTTCAATGAGATTTTCTCACCAGTCGTGAGGATGAACACAATTCAAGCCATTTTGGGTTTGGCAGTAGTTTATGACCTTGAGCTTGAGCAACTCGATGTCAAAACCGCATTTCTCCACGATGATATAGAAGAGGAATTGTACATGCATCAGCCAGAAGGTTTTGTCAAGCAAGGGCATGAAAATCTGTTTTGCAGATTAAGGAGGAGTTTATACAGGTTGAAACAAGCCCCAAGTTAGTGGTACATCATGTTTGATAACTTCATGATGGAAAATAAGTTCATACGTTCTGAATCTGATCCATGTCTATACTACAAGGTCTTGCCAAGTGGTGAATTTGTTTTATTGCTACTCTATGTTGATGACATGCTCATTACCAGCTCTAACATGAGAGTCATTGCTGATTTAAAAAAACTCTTGGGAAACAAATTTGCAATGAAGGACCTCAGGGCAGCAAAGAAGATTCTTGGCATGACCATCATTCAGGACAGAAAGAAAAAAGAAATCAGATTGTCTCAGCAAAAATATATTGAAAAAGTTTTGGACGGATTCAATATGAGAAGTGCTAAGCCGGTTAGCACTCCACTTGCCGATCATTTTCACTTGTCTTCAACATTGTGCCCCAAGACACAAGAAGAACAAGATTACATGAAGAACATTCCATATCCTTCAGCCATGGGAAGTCTTATGTATGCAATGATATGCACCCGTCCTGATATTTCCCAAGCAGTGGGAGTTGTGAGCCGGTTCATGAGTAATCCCGGAAAAACTCATTGGGAAGCTGTGAATTGGCTATTGAGGTATCTAAAAGGCACTTCAGATTATGCCTATTGCTTTGGTGGGAAAGTTGCACGGCTACAAGGCTTCGTTGAGTCTGATATGGCGGGTGACTTGGATAAAAGAAGGTCTACATCAGGTTATGTTTTCACTTTTGCCGGGGCAGCTATCAGCTGGGTCTCAAGATTGCAACAAGTAGTTGCTCTTTCTACTACTGACGCTGAGTACATTGCCCTCACTGAAGGAGCAAAAGAAATGGTTTGGTTGCAACGTTTTTTAACTGAGTTGGGATCCAAACAGCATGTTTTCACACTCTTTTGTGACAGTAACAACGCTATCCATTTGGCCAAGAATGCGGCATTTCACAACAGAACCAAACACATTGAGCTGAGATATCACTTCATCTGTAGCATGATTGAAGAAGGCAAGTTGCAAGTTCAAAAGATCGACACCAAGATCAATCCAGCTGATGCATTGACCAAGGTTGTACCTCGAGAGAAGTTCGAATTCTGCCGCGCTTCTCTCGGCATTGTCAAACTCTGACAATAGGACTAAAGTAGGGGAATAGCTCTGAAAGTTTGCAGCAGTCATTGGGTTTCAAGTGGGAGATTGTTGGATATGAAACCCAACAGTCACCTCGTCCTTTTGTGGTGACTCTTCATTGTTCGGCTCCTTCTATCTTATCTCCTCACTAATATTGTAATCTATATAAGCATAAGTATATGCTGCTGTAAAACATATCTGAGAATACATAAATAAAAGAGTTTTCCCCTGCTTTTGTGGATGTAGCCATACATATGGTGAACCACGTTAAATATCTTTGCACTATGTGATTGTTTACTATTCTTTTCGCTTTTCGTTGTTCCATTGTTTCAACATGAACAATGTAGATAGACTTATGACGGAAACAAAACAAAGTTATGTAGACTCTAGCTTAATGGTTCCTTTGTCACTTATAGATTTTCGCGTGAAGAGATTTCCGCAGAACCTTGTCTCTAGTGGATTGTACTTTTTGAAGACTTCTTAGGTAAACATCATTTTTAATCTAAATCTTTTAATTTTTCCATTTAAAAAAAAAATTCCGCAACGTGTGCCCATTTGTACATGCGTGTACAGGTGGGCATTACAGCTTCTAGAGACCATACTGAGTTTTGAGGAGAGTGGGTGAAGTGGCCTATGAGCTGGAGTTACCAGTAGGCAGATGGATTCATAATGTTTTAACTTTTCCACATATCTTGCCTCAAAAGGGCACTAGGACAGCATATTGCACCATCAGTTGATCTACCACACTTGAATGATGAGAGGAAACTTATATGGGTGTTAGATGCCATCATTGGCATACAAGATAAGAAATTGAGGGATAGGACCATCACAGAGTACTTGGTTCATTCGAAAGGCCTACTCGCAAAGGATGCTACTTGGGAGGGGCCAAAGATATTTGAACATCTAACACTGCATTGCTTGTGGGCAAGCAATCCTAGGAAGGGCAGACTTGTATAGTCCCCATTCCATAAGCCCATTCCTTTATTTTTTTCCAATGGGCTGGAGGAAAAAGTCTCTTTAAAGGGGGGGTTACAGTTTGGAAAAATTGGCAATAACAATATTTAATGGCATTTTCTGTTTAATTTTGTCAATTTTTTATAGTGCATTATGGGAGTTAAAAATTGACTTTTCAAAGAGGGCAGTTATGCTGTCAGAGTGGGGGTGCTAAATGGTATTTTGACTTGAATAGCATTCGCTATCCTGGGAATGTAGTCAGTTTATGGAAGCACTGGGATTTGGCCCTCCTTTGTGCCATAAAACGAGGCATTTGGCTATTTGAAGTGTCTCTCCTTTTGCTGTTATATTTCTGTATTAGTATTCTGTAGCTGATTTGAGGACGAAATCTCTTGAATCTCGAAACCAGAGGACAAAACCCTTTGGCTCCCTTCGGCAGTCTCATCCAGGGCTGCAACTATGCTGAAGATAAACTCTTTATTCATTTTTGGCAAGTGTTTGGTGGTCTGTCAAAGCTGTACACAGTACACAGTGAATCAGTTTTGGAGAATTGTTTGCCAGTCATCACATGTGTTGCAGGTTTAGTGTGTTAGCATGCTGTTATCTATCTGTCTAATCCAGTTTTATGATGTCAATTAAATATAGTATTTCAATTTGGTGAGTTGTCTATAAATTCAGGTGTAGTAAGTTAGTATACAATTTCTGTAGAGGTTATTCCAATTGTGTGCATGTACCAGAGATTTGCCTGAAAATTTTAAAAAAGGCACAGAAAGGGAAATCAAATTGAAACTCACATATATCAAGATAAATAAACAGAATTTCACCATCGACCACCTCCTGCTGTGATTTAAATAGACCAAACTCTTTGATAGAAGCAAATATCCATGCAAAAGCAAATGCAAAAAAACAAAGGCATTGAAAATTATCATCATGCATCCAAGGAGTTTTATGTTAACATAAATTTTGAGCTTAATTTTAGTTTCATGTAAAGGAAATCCTCATTGACTGACTAACAACTTAACAAATAACATCACAGCAGCTTCCCTTCCAAGAAAAAGTTATCATTGGACATTTTCTAAGGGCAGGATCAGACTCTATAGAAAACAAATTTGGAGAAGCTACCATTTAGGATGTAGAATTTAGGGAGTGGTCCCATTAAGGGGGAATGGATGCTGCTGAGAAAATTTCAGAGTAATTTACAGGCTGCTAGGTCTCATGCAACATAAAATCTTCAACTCTACTCTACAGTTTTTCAGAATTTATCATCTAAAACTACCACTAACATGATTCTCTAAGAAAACCACTAATTTGTGACTGTCATTTGGCAGAAGTACTTCTTAGAGTTGCTGAAAAGATTCCACAAAGATCCATTCTCCCTCTCCAGCTTCATTTCGGCCAAAAACATTCAGGTTCCAGTTCCTAAGGGCAGGATTCAAAGAATTTTTATGTGTTCTTTTGAAAAGTTTCATGAAACCACCCACACACCAGAAATAGAGATGGTAATTCCCTCCATGGCACCAAATTAGAAGCAATAATTTAAGCAGCTGTTAAAGAAAGGGCCTGAAAATGGAGCACACGCTTAAGATGTTCTATTGCCAAGTTGCAGCCCACATGCACTCAAAATTTTTTGAATAATTTGCTTCTAAAAATTTTAACCCAAGTAATCCTAAAAAATGCCTCTAGATTTTCCCAATAACGCCTGTGTAATGTCCCCATTTTCGGAGTGACCACCTAGTGGATTGGCTAGCCTATCCTATTCCCGTAGGCTAAGCTGAAGGGCTCAGGGAATGACCTAATTGGCGAGATTTCACACTTAGCCAATTTTGTAGGGCAAAATGATTGTGGAAGATGACTTGGCATATTTTTGTGAGATTTTTTATGAAGTCAAAACAAATAAGATAATTTGCCCTAATATGAAGTGATCAAGGAAGAGAAAGAAAAAAGGAGAAAATATGGGAAAAATGCCTTTGGAAAAATAGAATATTTTATTATAATTTCCTTGGAGGAGGACGACTTAAGTTGAGGTCAAAAAGATGATGTATCATATGCCTAAGAGGTTCACTCCTCTTGGAGAAGAGAATGAAAGAATAAAATAAAATATTCCATTGATTCTTGACATATGGTCGGCCAACATATGAGGAGAAGAAAATAGAAAAAAAGACCATAAATCAAGGTGAGCGCCTAGGAGGAAGTCGGCCAAGGAGAAAGCAGAAAAGACAAATCTTTAATTTGTATTTTGGGCGCCTATCTTGTCTTGAAGAGGTCGGCCAAACTTGGGAAGGAAAAGATTGATATAAAGGAAAGTAAATTGCAAGTCATTCAATCATAATTCACATCACATCTTTCATTTGGAGTTTTACTCTTGGCTGCCCTTTTGGACAGCATATTCCAAGGATGAAAACCCTTGAGAATATTAGGTGGATTGGACAAAAACCCAAATCCATCTTGGAGATGAATTCACACAGAGTTCACACTTGCACTTCATTGGACTTTTGGAGGAGAAAAGCTAGTTTGCATATTCAGATTTTTGGATCAGCATTGGAGGAAGTTTTGTTGTGGCATTTTGTTCTTTGGCACTAGGGATTTACCCTAGATTGGAGCACCACACTTGGAGGATCGTTATTGTGGCCTTTTGGTGTGTACATTACATTAGGGCTTGCCCTAGTTTGGAGCGCCAGACCTAGAGAAGGGCGACTTGGCTTTTTGGAGGCGATTTCACCATTGTTGAGGGTTTCTAAACCCTAACCCTAGCAGCAGCGCAAGCACCATCATTTTGGAGGGTTTGTGGAGCATCATTGTTCATCATTTGTGGTATGTATAAACCTGATTTGTAAAGGCAGATTTCTGACCATATTTGGGCATGTTTGGCCTATGTATTTGATGTAATTGCAAACTCAGATTATTCTGATTTGTAACAGCAGACTTCTATTCTGAAAATCACACTTGGTTATTGATTTTGGATGCCCTACATTGTGTATTTCATGCTTATGATGAATGTCAACTTGTAGTATCATTTGCCATCATTATTTGCCATGTTTGGATATGCAGTTGTTCGCTGTAACCACTTGTTTATATTCAGAAAATAAGATCTAAATTCTAGGGTTTTGAGCAGACTTCTAAAGTGCAGAAATCTAGGGCAGAAATCAGAAATTTAAATTCAGAGTTTAGGGCAGATCCCATTGGGGATATTGCAGCCTGTATTTAGGAAGTCCAGGGGACTATTTCCCTGCAAAAGTTCCTATGTTTTCTCAAGAGCTACTACTTAAAAAATTAAGCTCCATCCCTAAGACCACTATATAAGTGCAATTTAAAGTAAATTGTAAAAAAAAATTCCATTCACAATTTTGAAGAACTAGAAATCTTTCTTATGATTTTTAGTTTTTCTCTTTGGGGTTCACTGTTTCTGTTCTTTTACTTTTGACATTTCAGGTCTGACTTCTAGAATCCTCTTTAGGGTTTAAGATGTTCTAAATCCAAAATAGAGTAGGCCTGAAATGTCTAAAAAATTAGATCCTTATGCAAAGAAATTAAAATGTTAGACAAAACGAGCTCAGGTAACTGAAATAACGGCACTTTCACAACAAAATCCCAGGTTCAAATCCCTAGAGACAAGGTAAAAATTTATAATATTCAAATTGAGTAAATTGCTGCAACCTACTAAACGAAGCCAGAAACTCTTGCTTGTCAAGACCTTCCAGTCACGTACTCTCTACTGGATCTCCTCCTAAAGTCGGTCAGGTGCCTAAAGGCTCTAATGTCAATCAAGTGCCTCAAGCCCTAAAGTCCTTCCCCCAATCTCCTTGATCTCCAGTCAAGTGCCAAGAGGCCTTAGCAATGATTGGGTGACTACCTGACTTCAATGCAGTGCTAAGCAACTAGTACAAAGATTGCCAAAAATGGGGGAGATGGCAGAACTTACCTGAGTGAGCCTGATAATGAAGGCATGTGTTGTCTTCAAAGGAGGTCATAGGCTCAAATCCAGATGCCATAAGTTCAAAATCAGAGTTACATAGGGATGTATACCCCATTGAACAATATGTAGTGTAAATAGAAGAACAATCTCCCTAGGAAAGTCTTCTACAAGTGAATTGGCCAGAACTTAACCGTCGACCATAACTGTCAAGCAATTTTTTTTGACAGTTATTGATTCATAGTTGCCCTTCAAATGCTAAGGCATAGCCTATTTAAAATATATATATATATATATATATATATATATATCATAAAGCTAAATATATATACAACTACAGTCTACAACCCTTCAGAACTTTCATCTGCCAAAAATCTCCCTTTCATGTGATAGAATCTTCTTAAAATTTTGGTAGCATTTTATGGCAGCATAAAAACTGCCATTCGGCCATCAAATTTAGGCCCTGCAGGTGATTCCAAAAAATCCCTTTTATTTTATTTTTTTGGCTTCTAGGGAGAATGGGTAACTCAGATTTCCAAGCGGCTGCTTTTATAACTCTTTTTTTAGCTTCAAGGGAGAATGGGTAACTCAAATTTCCAAAGGACTACTTTTATAACTCCTCTTTCTAGCTTCAAGGGAAAATGGGTAACTCAGATTTTCGAAGGGCTGCTTTTATAACTCCTCTTTTTAGCTTCAAGGGAGAATGAGTAACTCAGATTTCCAAAGGGCTGCTTTTATAACTACTGTTTTTAGCTTCATTCTAAAGCTGACCTCCAAAAGACGACTCATTAGTATAAACCAGGCCGTCTACCCGCCAAAATCTCCCTCACCTTGAATATTAAATTATTGTTACAGGTGGTCCAGCCAATTACATTACCTTTTATATTTATTTAGAGCCGTTCTTCAGCTGCAAATGGTTTCAATGCATGCATTTTCATTCGTGTGCTTCTTTTCACGCGCGAAATTCACTAAACATTCTCTGTTTCTGCCCACACTTGTTTACATGCAAAATTTGCTAGAAGCCATAAAAACTAGCAGGCAGTGCTAAAAGAGTAACGTGAAACGGACATTAACTCACCTCGCTGCACATGTTACTCGGTCTGTCTCTTTCCTCTGTAATACACGCCACCGGAGGAGATGCCTCTTCATCGCTGTCCTCGTAGTCTACAAGGATTGCCTTCAACAAAGGGAAAAAAAATTAAAAATAAAAATGAAGTAGTGCAAGAATATTTAGAAATAAATTCATGCAAGCTCATCTAAAACAAAATATATTACCATAAAACATGTAATGTATTAAATATCTGCAAATAAATCCTCCTAACGTTGATGAGCTGCAGAAGTGTAACTGTTGAGCAGTTATATAAACAAACAATGACTCTTAGTATTCTCTTCTCTTGAGCCCTCAAATCTCCATTCGTAAGAACTTAATCATGAGCTGCCCACACTCATTTCAAGTGTTACCTAACCTCTATCACATGTCATCTACAATTACAGAGAGTAACAAAAGGAAGGGATAAAAAGAAGAATTGTGTAAAGTGGCTCAAATTTCCTGTCAAGTTATTGTACGGAAAGGTGTGCATGCACTCCCAGCTCTTGCAATGAATCTTCACCTTACACGTTTGGAAATTTGGAAATTTGAGTAGTTTTAGGGAAAGTTATAAAAACACACCCTACAAATATATAAATATAAATCAACCTAGTTTTTATACAAAGAAATTATTCATTAAATACTAGTAGTGTAAGAAGAACTAATATAAAAATTTTAGAAGCATCTTTATTTCTATTTCTCTTCTCTTGCTCTCTATTTACTTCCTAACGATGGATAAAGAAAAAAAAGATTCACTAAATCTAAATATTATAACATCCCATCACGGCTTAAATTTGATGGGGTCAAATTGTGAAAATTTATATAGAATTATGATAATATATATTTAAGTTATACATAGATTTATTATACTAAAATATGCCTTAGTATTTTAAGGGCACCTTCAAATAGATAACCGTCATTAAAAAAGCTGATAGGTAGGATCGACCTCAAATTTAAGCCCTGGTCACCCTACCTGTCAAGCAACTTTTTTATGGCAGTTATCCATTCAAAGATGCCTTTAAAATACTATGACATATCTTAGTATAAGTAAAATGATATATAAACCACTTATCTATCATCATAAATTTCTATAAATTTTAACAATATGTCCAAAATCTCCTTTCAATACAGTCTTTTTAAAATTTAGTTTGTATTTTATGGTAAAAATGCCTAAATATAGCTATACGGCCATCAAATTTAGGCCCTACATCCCATATAGTTTTGAGCTATTTTATTTTAGATTTAGTTTATTTTTATTTTTATTTAAGAATTATTTAAGAAAGAAGGCATGTTCTTAACTAGTTATTAATAATTCTTTTTCCAACCAATGAGAACTGAAATAGTTTATCTATTTAAAAAATATTGAGCTATTGTTATTGTATAGATGCAAATATTATAACAAAACACATTTGAAAAATTATTTTTCTTTAATATAATTGGCATAAAACTTTTACCTGATAATGGTGGTAATGTTGTCTTATGGAAAGGGAGTGGCAAATATGGAAAGGGAGTGGCAAACTGACCAATGAATTTTTATTATCTAATTCTATCCAAAATAAAGGAATGACATTTTTCCTAAATCTATATGCAAATACTTGTTGAATAAACCAATGACAAGAGTATTTTTTAAACTAATTCTATCCAAAATAAAGGAATGACACTTTTCCTAAATCTATATGCAAATATTTGTTGAATAAACCAATGACAAGAGTATTTTTTAAACGTTAAACAAATATTAAATTTTTCCTAAATCTATATGCAAATATTCAAGAGATTTTTTTTAAACGTTAAACAAATATTAAATATTAAAATAATGTAATAATATAAATATATTATTATCATATTTATAATATAAACATTGTTTATTATCAATCAATGATTAATTATACTATTTCATTAATATTTAAACTAAAAAAAATTACAAAGTATTCTATAAATATTACAATTTTGTTATAATATTTATATTGGCTTTAAAAAAATTATTTGTTTAACATTATTTAAATCTAATTTATCTATACAACATATATTTATTCTAAGTAGAAAATTAAGTCAAATATTATCAATTAATATTATACTATATTATAATACTATAATATCAATTAAAATAATATATCTAAGTGTTATAATAAATATTAATAATATAATTAATATTATAACTATAAATAATAACCATTTTGTTGGTTTGACAAAAAAAAATTCTGAAGTTTACCTAATGAATTAAAAAATTAAAATTAAAACACAACTATAATTACAATTAAAACACATACTATAATTACAACACTACAAGGCAGGTAATGTGCCACTTTTAAAATCATATCTTTGTTTAAATTCTGAACTTCTATATGTTTTGAAAAAGACTTATTATCAGCCATAATATCATTTAATCAATAATTTTTTTATTTAGAAATAACAGTACTTTTATATTTGCAAATCAATCATGTGTAGTTGCATAGTTTTTGTTCTAATAACTAGATTTTAATGAAATATTTTCAATAATTTAATCTAAATGATACCAAAAACTTATTATATTTTTTTACAAGAATTAATTCCCATAGTAAAAAATTTATTATAATTTTTCAAAACAATTAATTCCCAATAAAAATCTAAAACAAAGGTCATTAAACTAAATATTTATTTTGTTTGTGGCTTTTAAAGATTCAAGAACCCTAACCATGTGTTAATATTAATTTAGGTCATTAAACTAAATATTTATTTTCTTTGTGGCTTTTAAAGATTTGACCATGTGTTAATATTAATTTAGGCCATTAAACTAAATATTTATTTTCTTTGTGGCTTTTAAAGATTCAAGAACCCTAACTATGTGTTAATATTAATTTATTTAATAATTTAACCTTGGTTTTCAAAGATTTGTTTATGCAATAAGAATATTAAACAAGTGTCGTGTAACGTGCCTTGTAGTGTTATTATTATAGTATTTGTTTAGTTGTAATTTTTTTTGTTGATTAGCTATTGGTTATATATAGTATTTGTTTAATTGTAATTTTTTTGTTGATTAGGTATTGGTTTTACAGACAAATTGTATTCCAATAATTGAAAAATTAATTTTTGAAGAGTGTTAAAATGTCTTGGGTAAATAAAATTGAAATCTTAAAAATAATATAATTTGGTAAAAATAAAATAGGACTAAAATATTTACTTAACTATAAAACTAAATTTTACAAAGCCTATTAAATAACACAAATATTTCCTTAAAATCTAATAATACTAATACTTTTATAATTTAAAATACATTAAAATATTGTAAGTTTGAAGAATAAAATAAAAAATGTAATAACATGGCAAAATATTTTTTTTGATACTGTAGATTTTTAACTTTTGACTAAATAAAATTGAAATCCCAAAAATAATCTAATTTCATAAAATAAAATGTGTATCTAACCTTATATTTTTAATAGTATTATTAATATTATAACTTTGTCCCTTTGACAAAAAATAATTTTTAAGTTTAGCTAATGAAGCAAAAAATTAAATTCATAAAAACTGATGATTCTTCCCTCTCATAATTATCGCCATCCATTTAGGCATGACTTAACTAGTGGGAGACAAAATTTGTGTTCATAATTTGTTTACTTGCCACATGCAAAAATATTAAATTCATAAAAACTAATGATTCTTTCCTCTCATAATTATTGCCATCTATTTAGGCATGACTTAACTAGTGGGAGACAAAATTTGTGTTTATAATTTGTTTACTTGCCTCCCCTCAAACCAAATTCTCTCCGCATTTATAGCTTTTTGTTGCACTCTAGAGAAGAGGTCATTTTTTTCAGCCAATGACAGATAAATCATTTCTCAATATTTTTTTGTTAAAAATTTATCATGTTGACATAGGAAAACTACAAATTTAAATCAAATTTGCTCAACAAGAAAAATAATCCTATCTTTTGATTGGTTTGCAATGAATAGATTAATAACTAGATAAGTGTGAACTCATTGCAATAGTACGAGGCAAAGGCAAATACTAATAAATTATAATTTATACTTTAAATGCAATAATAATAGGCAATGTCTAATCTAACATTCTATAAATAATAACAGCATTGTATTTTGGCAAGAAAACACAAAAAAATGGCTGCATAGTGCCCTTACCAATTAAACTTCTCTCTTCGAAGGTAGTGAAAAAAGATCAAATTAAGGCATTCAGTCCTGCGACCTATAGCAGGTCGCGGTCTGCATGTGTTTATTTTCTGTTGCATGCATCTTTTCTTTGCAGATCGGGCTCTATGGGGTTGTTTTCAGCGAGGGGTGGGGTTTTTTAGCTTTCGGGGGGGTTTTTTTTCTTGAGTGGGTGCAGTGTTCAGTGCAGGTGTGGGGTGCAAAGGCTTGAGGGGTTTTTGCTAATGGCAGGGTCTGCACCTTTGGGTGAGACGTCAGGGGATTCTACTACGGCTAGGGTTGGTGATGGGTCTCCTCATCCATCCTCGCCTGATGTTGGGGTTTTTAGCACTGGTGCTTTGAAATTGCACAAGATAAACGGATGCTTGGAAAGAGCTCAAGTTCGTCCAAAGCTGGTGATTCAAACAGAGGCAGTAGCCGAGGACCTGGAGTATTATAGCAAACATGTTTTAATCTACAAATTTATGGGATTGAAGGTTTCGATGCCTTTTCTGGAACCCTAGATTTGCAAGTCATGGAATCTGGAAGGTGATTTTGAAATCTTGCTAGCTGCGAATGACTTCTTTCTAGTGGTCTTTTCGTGTATCTCTGATCGTAACAAGGTTTTTGAGGGAGGGCCCTACTTTTATAATCAAGTTGGCCTTTTCATGAAGCCTTGGCATGCAAGCTTTAATTCAGCACAGGAGCTTCCCTCGAAGGTGCCAGTGTGGGTTCATTTTCCTCGGCTGCCGCTGGAATGTTGGAGACAAGATACTCTGCAATCAATTGCGTTGCTGCTGGGGAAGCCTATTGGCCCATCTCAGCAAACTCTAGAGAAGCGAATCTTTTCCTATGCTTGAGTCTATGTGGAGATTGATCTGAGCCAGCCTCTACCAGATTCTATTGATCTGACTGTTGGGTCTAGCTCCTGGACTCAACAGTTAGACTATGAGACTTTACCTTTCAGGTGCCGACTGTGCCATGAGTATGGCCATCTTCAAAGGAGGTGCCCTTGTGCCTCAGGTGCTGGTGGTTCAGATAATGTGAAGGCTCCATCTAATCCAAAGGGCAGAAAAGGGTAAAGCACCCATGCAGGTGGTGGTACCAGATAAAGATAGCTTTGTGCTAGGTAAGGGACGAAACAAGAATTGGGGTCAAGAGAGGACTCTTCGGGATCGTCAAGAGGAGGAGACTTTTAACAAGTTTGAGGCTTTGGATGAATTAGCCCATGAGGAGGGGGTTTCTTCTAACATGCATGTTGAAGCTTCTCCTTTAGTTGATCATAATTCTGAGTCTTTGCTTGTCACTACCTCGGTCCCAGTTCCTATGGTGGCTTTCGAGGTGGTGATGGATTCAGTTGCTTCTCCCCCCGATGCTGGGTTTGAGGACTCTTGTGGTTTGGTGGAAACCCCCATGGCCTATTCAGATGAAAGGGTGAGTTTAGCCATTGGTCTGGGTTTGGAAGACTCTAGTAAGAAAAAAGCCCCCTCTTCTTCTCCTATTCTGGGTCTACAACAAAAATCCCTGAAAAAGTGTGCTCTTGACAAACCCTAGAAAGTGGGGAGGAAGAAGGATCAGGAGAAAGTTAAGATGGTTGGAGAGACATTGGTGGAATTTGGGTCGGTGAAGACACTGGATACTCACTTCTCTCACCCTTCGCAATGATTGTGTTATCATGGAATGTAAGGGGTATGAATAGCATCCCTAGAAAAAAGGCTATTCGGGACTTGGTTAGTGCTCATTCTCTGAATGTGGTTTTCCTCCAAGAGACAAAGTTATCTGTAGATGGTATGATGCAGTGTGTTTCTAAGATTTGGAACAGAGGGTTTTGCTAGTGTGTGGGTGCACAAGGTAGCTCAGGGGGTCTTGCTTGCCTCTGGGATCCTCGGTGAATTTCTCCCATTTGGTGGATCTCTAGTAGATTTTCCATCTCTCTGGTTGCAATTAGTTTGGAGATGGGGGAAAGAATTCTTCTTTCTAACATTTATGCTCCGACGGATGTCCTTGGTAAGACTCTCCTGTGGTCTCATATAAATCTTTTGAGATCTTTGGATCCTCTCCTCCCCTGGATTATGGCAGGTAACTTCAATGTAATTGCCTCCCTCGAGGAGAAAAGGGCGGGTGTACCTCGTTTGGATCCCTCTTTTGATCTTCTAAGGGATAATTTAGCTCAGCTCCGGCTTGTGGATATCAAACCTTCAAATGGCATGTTTACATGGAATAATAGGAGGCTTGGGGATGATGCCATTTCTGAACGATTAGACAGGTTTCTTGTTTCCTATTTTTGGGTGGGTGACAAGTGGCTGTCACGTTCTAAAATTTTAGATTGGTGAGGATCAGACCATTGGCTGATCAAATTCTCTGCTCGTTTGGCTAATGGTCCCAAGAAACAAACTTTTAGATTTTAGCTTATGTGGCTCAGGGAGGAGAGTCTCCTTGACTTGGTTTCTAGATGGTGGACTGAAGGATGACCTGCTTTTGGTACAGCTATGTACTTATTTGTGAAGCGGCTTCAATATGTAAAGTATAAACTGAAACATTGGAATAAGTATCAGTTTGGCAACATGTTTCAGCAAAAAAGGGTTGCCCAGGAGTGCTTGGATTCTATTACCAGGCAAATTCAGGATCAGGGTCTTGATGCGAATTTAAGTAGGCTTAAGATTAGTGCGGTTAAAGACCTCGAGGAATGGGAGCTTCGTGAGGAATTTTTTTGGAAACAGAAGGCCTATGTTGATTGGCTTTAGGAAGTGGATAGGAATACTTCCTTCTTTCATAATTCAGTGAAGGCTCGAAGACAAGGTAACTTTATCTCTTCTCTCCGCTCTCCTAAGGGTTCTATTCTTTCTTCCTCTTCGGAGATCTCTAGTGAGGCAGTTCATTTTTTCTCTGCTCTCTTTTCTGAAGATACCCCACTTGCTAGTGAGGAGGAAGCTTCTATCCTGGCTTGTATTCCCTCTCTGGTGACTACTGATATGAATGCTTCTCTTCTTAAACCTATTTCTTTGAAGGAGCTGGAGGATGCGGTGTTTCAGTTGAAAAAAGGGAAGGCTCCTGGTCCTGATGGGTTCCCGACTGAGTTCTTTCAAGAATTTTGGGAAGTCATCAACCTTGATCTTTTGGAGGTGGTGCAGGAGTCTTTTAGGAATAAGCAAATGTTGCGAGCCATGAATGCCATGTTTCTTGCTCTTATCCCAAAACTCAAGGGTGCTGATTCTCTAGATCTTTTTCGACCAATTGCTTTGTGCAATGTGGTGTATAAAATCATTACAAAGCTAATTGCTAAACGTTTGAAGCCATGTCTGGATAAGTTGATCTCGGAGGAACAAGGGGGCTTTGTTGCAGGTAGACAGATTTTGGACGAAGTTGTTATTACGGCTGAGACTATTCACTCTATGGCCTCTTCTAAGGAAAAGGCTATGTTTATAAAGTTGGACATGGCTAAAGCTTATGACAGAGTTAACTGGGGCTTTTTGATCAAAATTCGTAGAGCCTTCGGGTTCAGTTGTGAGTGGATTAATTGGGTCATGAGCTGTGTGAGGACTTCCTCATTTTCTATTCTCATAAATCGGGAGTCTTCGGATCTGTTTTGTGCTTCTAGAGGTCTTCGACAGGGGGACCCCTTATCCCCTTATTTGTTCATCTTGATGGCTGAAGGCTTGGGGAGATTCATTAAGTCCCGTGTTATGGATGGACTCTTTCAAGGTTAGAATTGGAGAAATTCTCTTCCTCCTCAAATTCATCTTCAGTTTGTGGATGATACGGCTTTGATGGGTGTTGCTAAGGTGGCTGAAGCGGTTACTTTGCGTTAGATTTTGGATTGTTATCTGGCTGCCTCAGGTCAAAGCATTAATGAAAGTAAGTCTTGCATTTATTTCTTTAATACTCCCAGGCTTATTCAGCAACGTATTGCCAGGATCTTAAGGTTTCAGGTGGGGAAACTTCCCTTTACATACCTTGGCATCCCTCTAGATGTTCACTCACTTCCCAGGTGTTTTTGGCAGGATCTGATGGATAAATTTCATGGGCTGGTTTGTCACTGGACTTATAGATGGTTATCTACAGCTGGAAGAGTTACTCTGTTGAAGTCTGTGGTTCAGGCCCTTCCTATATACAGGTGCTTTGTGTTGACGACTCCCTCAAGTTTCATCAAAGATTTTGAGGGCCTCTGTCGACAGTTTCTTTGGTCGAGTAATCTCCTTTCGAAGAAGTGGAGCTTAATTAAGTGGGAAGTTGTTTGTCGGCCAAAGCAGGATGGTGGTCTAGGTTTGCGTAGGACAGATTGGAATGGACAAGCTTTGGCTGCTAAGCTATACTGGAGATGGTGTTCTTATCAGCATCAGTATTGGGCTAGGATCCTTACCTTCAAGTACCTTGGGGAGGTGGAGGGCGCTGAGGTGCCTTGTTTTAGTCTTTCGGGGAGAGGTTCTATGATCTAGAATACTCTCAAGAGGGGGGCTGCGCTGGTTAAACAAGGTCTGTTTTGGATCTGTAATAAAGGATCTGATGCTCTTTTTTGGCATGACTCGTGGGATGGCTTCTTGCCTATCCTCTCTTCGCACCCTCACTTGGGGGACTTATGTAGGATTTTTGTTCAGGTTGGTTGGAGAAAAGTGATGGATTTCAAAGCCCCTTAGGCTTTGGGGCAGACTATTATTTACTAGTGGAAGAATATGCAGGAATGGCCCATGGGTGGATCTTTGGAGGATAGGAGGGAGTTGTCCTCCATTTTGGCTGATAGAGTCTGTTGTTCTCTCCCAGAGCGGGATGTGTTGGCTTGGGGTCTGGATCTAAAAGGGAAGTTCACTGTTGCTTCAGGGTATTGTGTTTTGGATAGACAAGCTTGGGGTAGTGCTGAGGTTCCTTGGTGGAAAAATATTGGAATAAATTCTCTTGGCCAAAATGTAATTTCTTTTCTTGGTTGGTGGTTTATAGCAGGTGTTTGACTTGGGATAACCTCTGTAAACGTGGCTTCCAAGGTCCTTCCTTATGCTTCTTATGTCTAAAAGATGTTGAGAGTGTTTCACATCTTCCAATGTCCTTTTGCTAGGACTATTTGGCATTTTTGGTGGGGGGCCTGGAGTTTGCAATGCAGGCACCCTTCTTCTCTAGAGGAGTTTTGGTAGAACTTTGGGCCCATTCCGGTGAGGACTTCATTTCTGCACATAGCTTGGGCAATTGGCCCTAGTCTGATTATATGGCACATCTGGTTGGAACGCAACCGCAAGATCTTTCTGGATAAGAAGTTGCTTGTGGGTCAAGTTTGGTCTCGCATTCTTGGGGCTTTGTAGAAGACCTTGTATGCTAAATGTGATATGTCAGCCCCGGTGGACCCTAGTGATACTAGAGTGATTTGTAATCTGGGGATTCTTGTTAGGGGTCCTAGAAGGCCCAAGATTGGGCGGAGCAGGTGTTCTCGAAGGAAGGTTTCTAGGGAAGGGCATTGGCTGCCCCCTCCCACTGGAGTCTTGAAAATCAATACTGATGGGTCTGCAAGGGGTAACCCTGGCCATGCTGGCATTGGTGGGGTGGGTAGAGATAGTTCTGGAGTGGTTGTGTTTTTCTTCTCAGAATATAGGGGGTTGCACTCTAATAATCTTATGGATGCCTTGGCTATTCTTTTGGCTTTGAAGAAGGCATATGCCCTTGGCTAGAATAAGATTATTTGTGAGTCAAATTCTCAGGCGGTGATTGAATTGATAAATAGAAGGCAATTTGATGATGTTAGTTGGCAGCTTGCGGTGGTGGCTAAGCAAATCACCAGTCTTGGAGATTTATTTGATTCTATCACCTTCTCTCATATCCCTCGGGAATGGAATAAGGTGGCTGATGGGTTTGCCAAATGGACTTCTGAGAAGAGTGGGAACTGGCTGGTGGATGATTGGGATAGTTTACCTGGGGATCTTGCTCAAGATTTGGTGGATTTGGTCACAGAGGATGTGAGATGTTGCATGACCACTTCTTGACTTCCTGTTTGTTTTCCCTGGGCCCTTTTGGGCCTCTAGTTGCTTTTATGCTTTGTACTGCTCTCTTTGATTAATAAAGTTTTTACCCTCTTTTTAAAAAAAATAAAATTAAGCTTCTCTCTTCATTGATTTAATAAACTATTTAGGCTAAAAAAACTACGTCGACTCTATTTTGTTTTTATGTACTTAATGCCATGGATCACTCCTATGGTGTAATTATTAGTTTTTGCCAAGAAACTATAGGCGAGCATGTTCTTAACTAGTTATTAATAATTCTTTTTTGCAACCAATGAGAACTGAAATAGTTTTTCTATTTAAAAAATATTTAGCTATTGTTATTGTATAGATGCAAATATTATAACAAAACATATTTGAAAAATGATTTCTCTTTAATCTAATTGGCATAAAACTTTTATGTGATAAGGGCGATTAATGCGCATCATGCGCATCCATTACAAACAAGAGAGTATTTTTTAAACATTAAACAAATATTAATTTTTTCTTAAATCTATATGCAAATATTTGTTGAATAAACCAATGGCAAGAGAGTAGTTTTTTTAAACATTAAACAAATATTAAATTTTTCCTAAGTCTATATGCAAATATTTTAACAAATATTATTGAAAAATCAATCATCAATCTTGTCATTGGCTCATATTTTTAAAGATATAATATAATACTATATAAAAATATTATAATATTAGAATAATGTAATAATATAAGTATATTATTATCATATTTATAATATAAACATTGTTTATTATCAATCAATAATTAATTTTATTTGAATCCAATTTCTTTATACAACAAATATTTATTCTAAGAAGAAAATTAAGTCAAATATTATCAATTAGTATTATACTATATTATAATACTATAATACCAATTAAAATAATATATCTAAGTGTTATAATAAATATTGGAGAGGGCCCAAGAGCGGCCGGTTTTAGTTATCCAATCGAAGTCGGTAGCTAAGGATATTGCTTACTACTGCAATCATGTTTTGATTTGTAAGTTCATGGGGCTAAGGGTTTCTCCTCCATTTCTTGATTCTTGGATCTACAAGACATGGAATTCGAAAGGAGATTTTGGCATTCTACTGGCTGCAAATAATTTCTTTATGGTGGATTTCTCATGTGTCTCCGATCAGAATAGGACTTTTGAAGGGGGGTCGTACTTCTATAATCAGGTGAGTCTCTTCATCAAACCATGGCATGCTGACTTTAACTCAGCAGAGGAGTTACCATCTAGAATCCTAGTCTGGGTTCATCTTCCTCGACTGCTGCTCAAATGCTGGAGAAGTGATATATTGCAGTCGATTGCACTCTTGTTGGGAAAACGTATTGGTCCTCAGCAAACACTGAATAAGAGAATTTTTTCTTATGCAAGGGTTTGCATTGAAATTGATTTGAGCTAGCTACTGCCAGACTCTATTGATATGATTGTTGGGTCTTGCTCCTGAACTCAACCATTAGATTATGAGACACTACCTTTCAGGTGCCAACTATGCCATGACTATGGTCATCTTCAGCGGAAGTGCCCCCGATCTTCTAGGGCTATTGGTACAAGTAATGCTCCTTCTCAGTTTGATTCGAAAGCAAACAAGGGTAAAGCTCTCATGCAGGGAGAAGGGGCAGACAAGGAAGGATTTATTTTGGTTAAATCTCAGAATCAGAATCATGGCCAAAATAGATCTTTTAGGGACAGGCAAGAGGAGGAAACCTTCAACAAGTTTGAGGTGATGGCTTCCAGGAGAC
The DNA here is from genome assembly GCA_027924645.1 of Cunninghamia lanceolata. Taxonomy (NCBI): domain Eukaryota; kingdom Viridiplantae; phylum Streptophyta; class Pinopsida; order Cupressales; family Cupressaceae; genus Cunninghamia; species Cunninghamia lanceolata. Next base: position 6,802,809 of record BSBN01000459.1, on the reverse strand, counting down.
TCTATAGAGATCAGTGGATTCTTTTGCTAAGGAGGAGCCTGGGACTCAGTCAGTTGGAAATCCAAGTTCGGCTCTGCTTGGTGTGCAGGGCTCCCAGATGGACACTGATGTGCCTACTTTGGATCCTGCTTTGGTTGCGATTGGTCTAGTGTTGGAGGCCCCTAGTGAGCCCATTGATGATGGTGGCATCCTCTCTAAGGTGAGGAGTACTTCAAACCTAGGTAAAAAAAAAAGTCTCTCTCACTTGCTTTAGGTTTGCAACAAAAAACCTCCAAGAAAGGGGTTCCTAAGAAACCTTTTAAGGTGGGAAGAAAGAAAGATCAAGAAAAGGTCAAGCTAACTGGTGAGACGTTGGTTGAGTCAGATATGGTAAGGACTATTGATGCCTACTTCTCCTAGCCTCAACGATGATTGTTCTCTCTTGGAATGTGAAGGGTATGAATAGCATCCGTAGACAAAAGGCTATTCGGGATTTGATTCATTTTCATTCGCCTGAAGTGATTTTTCTTTAGGAAACTAAGTTATCTGTTGATAGTATGCTGGGGGTGGCTTCGAAGATTTGGTGTCGAGGTCAGTGCCAATGTATTGGGGCATCTGGTAGCTCTAGCAAGGTGGCTTGTTTATGGGACCCCCATAGAGTTAGACCATTTGGGTGGCTCTCTTGCAAAGGCTTGATTTCTTGTGTGGCTACTCATCTTGAGTATGGGGAGAGAGTTCTCTTCTCAAACATGTATGCTCCGACTGACTTTCAGGGTAAGGTTTTGTTGTGGGATCATGTGAGATATGTGAGGTCTTTGGATCCTTATCTTCCTTGGATTCTAGCTAGGGATCTCAATGCTGTCATTTCTATGGCGGAGAAGAGGGGTGGCAATGCCCGCTTGGATCCTTCTTCGATGCTCTTGCAGGATAACATGGCACTCTTGAACCTAGTTGATATTAAGCCTAATAATGGGGTGTTCACTTGGAGTAATAGGAGAAGTGGGGAGGCGGCTATTTCTGAAAGACTAGATAGATTTCTGGTATCCAACTTCTGGATAGGGGATAGGTGGGTGACTAGCTCTGAGATTTTGGATGGCCGGGGTTTTGATCATTGGCCAATCAAGCTTGTGGCTAAGTTACCCCGATGATTTATAAAGTAGTCTTTTAAGTTTCAGCTTATGTGGGATGACTCTCTCCATGACTTGCTTCCTGGCTGGTGGTGTCTTGGAAAGCTGGCGCATGGTATAGATATGTATTCCTTCTCTAAGCAGCTTCAGTTTGTGAAGTATAAGTTGAAGCACTGGAATAGATAGCAATTTGGCAATGTTTTCCAAGAGAAGCAAAATGCACAGTTTTAGTTGGACTTGATTACTAGGCAGATTCGTGATCAAGGACTCACAGAGGAGCCTAGCTTGTTGGAAGCTGCTGCAGTGAAGGAAGTGGAAGAATGGGAGTTAAGAGAAGAGATTTTTTGGAAACAATAGTCTAGAATTGAGTGGCTCCAGGCTGGAGACAGAAATACTTCCTTTTTTCACAATTTGGTAAAGGATATAAGGCAAGGTAATGTTATCTCTTCTCTTTTGGCAGAGAATGAAGAGATTTATTCTTCTTTTGCTTCTATATCTGCTGAGTCTATCCATTTCTACTCTGCCTTGTTATCTGAGGATTCCCCTCTTAGGGAGGAAGATGAAGCTTTGATTCTGGGTAGCATATCATCTTTGGTTACTAGAGAAATGAATGAATCATTGCTTAGCCCTATCTCTCTTTCATAGCTTGAAGATGGTATGTCCTAGATGAAAGGGGAAAATCCCCAAGGCATGATGGGTTTCCTATCGAATTCTTTTAGGAGTTTTGAGAAGTGATCAAGTTGGATCTTTTGGCTGTTATTTAGGAGTCGCTTAGGAACAAACAAATGTTGAAATCTATGAATGCTACTTTTTTAGCCCTCATACCAAAGAAGGATGGGGCTAATACTTTAGACAAATTTAGGCCCATTGCTTTGTGCAATGCGATGTATAAAATCATTACAAAGTTGATTGCTGAGCGGCTAAAACCTTGGTTATGCCAGCTTATTTCAGAGGAACAAGGGGGCTTTATTATGGTAGGTAGATTTTGGATGGAGTAATTATTGCAACTGAGACCATTCATTCTATGGTATCCTCTAAAGAAGAAGCCATGTTTATTAAATTGGACATGGCTAAAGCGTATGATTGTGTTAAATGGGCCTTCTTGTTTAAGATTATGGGAGCTTTTGGTTTTGCTGGTGACTGGATTGAGTGGGTCAAGAGCTGTGTCACTTCGTCATCCTTTTCGGTGTTGATTAATGGTGAGCCTTCTGAGTTGTTCAGGGCTTCTAGAGGGCTTAGACAAGGAGATGCTTTGTCTCCCTATTTGTTTATTCTACTTGCTGAAGGCTTGGGGAGATTTATAAGATCTCGGTTGGATAGTGGCTTGATCCAGGGGTGGAGTTGGGGAAATAATATTCCCTCCCAGTCTCATTTGCAATTTGTGGACGATACTGCTCTCATGGGTCGTGCCAAGGTTGAGGAGGCTATTAGATGGTGTAGCATCCTGGATTGCTACCTGGATACTTCAAGACAACGTATCAATAAAGGGAAGTCTTTTATATATTTCTTTAATACTCCTAAGATTATTCAAAGGAGGATTGCTGGTATTTTCCATTTTTAGATTGGCACTCTTCCTCTTGTTTACCTTGGCATTCCGCTTGTTGTTCGCTCGCTCCCTAAAATGTTTTAGCAAGGGATTATCGATAAGTTCTGACTTCTGGTCAGCCATTGGACTTGCAGGTGGCTTTCTTCTGCTGGTAGAGTGACTCTTCTGAAGTCTGTGGTGCAAGCTCTTCCTATTTATAGATGCTTTGTCCTTTCTGCACCCTCTAGTTTTATTAAAGACTTTGAAAGATTGTCTAGACAATTCCTTTGATCATGTAATCTCCTCCATAGCAAGTGGAGCCTGGTTAAGTGGGATGTCATATGTAGACTGAAGTAGGAAGGTGGATTGGGGTTGTGCAAGGTTGATTTGAATGGGCAAGCTTTAGCTGCTAAATTGTATTGGCGGTGGTGTTCTCAACAGCTTCAGATGTGGGCTAAAATCCTTACCTCAAAATATCTTGGTGAGGTTGAAGGTGCTGATGTGGCTCACTTTGGTTTGGAGGGGAAGGGTTCTATGATTTGGGGCACTCTTAAAAGGGGAGCCAAGTTGGTCAAGCAAGGGTTGTTTTGGATTTGCAATGATGGTCAAGATGCTCTTTTCTGGCATGACTCCTGGGATGGATATCCCCCCATTCTGACTACTCATCCTCATTTGAAGAATTTTTGTAAGCCTTTTTCTGATGCTGGTTGGTGCCATGTGACTGACTTCAAGACTCATCAGAATCTGGGGTAGGCTAAGGTTTTTAGGTGGAAGGACCCAGGGAATTGGCCTCCTAGTGGTGCAATTGGAGATTGCCAGGAGCTTGCAGTGCTTGTAGTTCCCTCTCTGGGCATGATGTTTTGGCTTGGGGTTCTGATCCAAAGGGTATTTTTTTTGTTGCTTCAGGATACCAAGTTCTTGATAAGCAGTTGTTTGGGAGTACCAAAGTCCTGTGGTGGAAGAAGATTTGGAATAAGTTTGCATGGCTTAAGTGTAATTTCTTCTCTTGGTTAGTGGTGCAAGGGAGATGTCTTACCTGGGAGAATCTCTGGAAACATGGTTTCTAGGGTCCTTCTATGTGTGTGATGTGTGTTGGGCATGAAGAGTGCATTTCTCATCTTTTCTTTCAGTGCTCCTTTGCGAGAGTCATTTGGCACTCTTGATGGAATCTTTGGCGCATGCCATGCAGACATGTTTCTTCTTTGTAGGATTTTTGGGAAAATCACGAGTCTCCTTTAGTTAAGACTTCTTTTCTTCTAATTTATTGGGTTATTGGCCCTAGTTTGATAATTTGGCATATTTGGTTGGAACGCAACCGTAGAATTTTTTTGGACAAGAAAATGTTGGTTGGTTAGCTCTAGTTGAGAATTTTGGGGGTCCTCCAGGAAACTCTGACTGCTACGTGTGACTTGTCTGGGCCTGTGGGTCTTGGTGATCTTGGAGTAGTTGGTGCTTTAGGTCTTTCTTTAGGGGAAAAAAGGAATCAAAGGACAGTTCGTCTTAGGCACGGAAGGGAGAGATTTGGTCGTACTGGTCACTAGTGTCCTCCTACTCTAGGGGAGTTGAAATTTAATACTGATGGCTCCTCTAGAGGCAATCCTGGGCACGTTGGTGTTGGTGGCATCAGCAGAGATAGTTCAGGAGTGGTGGTGTTTTTCTTCTCTATTTATAGAGGTCAGCACACTAATAATCTCATGGAAGCTCTATTTATTCTCCTAACTTTAGAACGAGCATGTGCTATGGGGTGGAAGCGGATTGTTTGTGAGTATGATTCTCATGTTGTTATTGACCTTCTGAACAAGAGGTAGTTTGAAGGGGTGAATTGGCAGCTGGTGGTGGTGGGCAAGCAAATTGTTGCTTTGAGCACTACTTTGGACTCGGTCACTTTCTGTCATGTCCCTCAGGAGTGGAATAAGGTGGATGATTGCTTGGCTAGGTGGGCTTCTGAGCAAATGGAGACTTGGAATGTGGTTGATTGGGACAATCTTCCTGAAGATTGGGCCCTTGTTCTTGATGACTTGATTACGGAGGCTATGAGATGTTTCTTAGGTTTTTCTTAGCTTTGTTCTACTTTGGTGCCCTTGTTGGGTCTGCACTTTGTATTCTCTCTTGATTTAATAAAGTTTTTACCCTTTTTTTAAAATGTTTTAATAAATATTAATAATATAATTAATATTATAACTATAAATAATAACCATTTTATTAGTTTGACAAAAAGTAAATTTGAATTTTACCTTATGGATTAAAAAATTAAAACAAAAACACAACTATAATTACAACTAAACACATACTATAATTACAACACTACAAGGCAGGTAACGTGGCACTTATTTGAAATCATGTCTTTGTTTAAACCCTGCACTTCTATATGAACGAGACTTATTATTGGCCATAATATATTATTTAATCAATGATTTTTCTTATTATCGACCATAATATATCATTTAATCAATGATTTTTCTTATTATCGGCCATAATGTATCATTTAGTCAATGATTTTTTATTTAGAAATAATGGGGAACTAGTACTTTTATATTTGCATATCAATCATGTGTAGTTGCATATTTGTTTACTTTCATTAAACTAAAATAAAGTTTTTCTTTGCTAATTAATCGTTAGTTCTAATAATTAATTTTTAATGAAATATTTTCAATAATTTAATCTAAATGATACCAAAAACTTATTATATTTTTTACAAGAATTAATTCCCATAGTAAAAAACCTATTATAATTTTTTAAATAGTCAACTCTAAAACCAAAAAATTGAGAAGATTATTATAAAGTTATTATATTATCAACATTGTTGTTAAAACTAAACAAACACAACAAATTAAAACACAACTATTCATGAACAAGCTCTTGTTTATATTATTTACTTTATTTTTATTTAAAGAGTTGTTTTTTTAATAATACACTGGTTTTATTTTTGTATGTATTAAGTTAAAAAGTGAAATAAATATTATATATTTATCTATTTCTTTTTAATAATTTCATTTGCACGCATTAATTTATATTTTAAAATTTTGATTTCTTTATATCTAAAAAAAGAAATGTGGTTCTAAATAGTGGTATAATAAGAATCATAAACATCAATCATGAAATAATGGTATAATAAGAATCATAAACATCAATCATGAAATCATAAGCATTTGGTATAATAAGAATCATAAACATCAATCATGAAATAATGGTATAATAAGAATCATAAACATCAATCATGAAATCATAAGCATTAAAAGTAGAAAGTGTCAAGATCATGGTAAAGATAAGCAAAGGAAGCATAGTGATCATGGTACATAGTTGACATCATAAGCATGGAATATAAGGAACATAGAAATATCACAAATCATGTGACATAATAATTGTGGAAGGAGAATCCTTAAATATTATTCAATGTCTACAAGATAAACAAATTTCTAGCTGTATGTTTATAAAAGACTCCCTTAAAGCTTGCAAATCATGAGGAAATTAATTTTATACACCAATAAACTTGACACCACTCTCAAAAATGTTTTTTCTATTTTAAACCAAAATGCACATATTCTAGTTGTGAGTAATTTATAAATGCCAAGAATAAGAAATATATTTAATGCCAAGAATAAGAAATATATTTAATACCAAAATGCAAATATTCTGGTTGTGGGTAATTTATAAATGCCAAGAATAAGAAATATTTAATTGAAATATATTTATACTGTAGATATATTTTTTAAAATATAAATATACTAGTTAATAGTTTCATTTGTAGGCACTAATTTATATTTTAAAATTTTGATGCCTTTATATCTAAAAAAAGAAATGTGGTTCTAAATAGTGGTATAATAAGAATCATAAACATCAACCATGGAAGCATAAGCATTAAATGTAGAAAGTGTCAAGATCACGGTAAAGGTAAGCAAAGGAAGCATAGTGATCATGGTACGTAGTTGACATCATAAGCATGGAGCATAAGGAACGTAGAAATATCACGAATCATGTGACATAATAATTGTGGAAGGAGATTCCTTAAATATTATTCAATGCCTACAAGGTAAACAAAATTCTAGTTGGATGGTTGAAATGTTTATAAAAGACTCCCTTAAGCTTGCATAATTATTTAAGTTAATTTTATACATGTTTTTCATGAGGCGAATAAAGTGGCTGATTCATTTGCTAACTTGGGAGTTAATTGTGAGAACATCAAGATATGGGAGGATTTTGTTTCCATTCCCACGCAAGTTGAAGTCATTCTAAATAATGATTACTCTCTAGGCAATGGCTTGCACTTAAGGTGTAATTATAAACAGGGGAGGGGAATTCACACTAATATCTTATGATTGTTTCTACCAACTTCTAATCCATCATACAGTGTTTATCATTTAACATCAGCTGAAACAATAAACTTGAGATATTGTGGGGGTCTGTGAATAGGGGTGAGGGTAATTTTGAGAAGATGGGTGGTGAATGAAACAAGGTGGAGCCCTTAAACTATTTGGGGGTCCACCAAAGGCCTTAAGTGGAAAATTCTAGATGAAGGTGGTCTAACTCTGTATCTCAAAAGACTTAATGGTCATGATCTTGCAGTTACTAAGGCTTTTGCCTAAGGATGGAAAAGTAGAAAGGTGTATGTATTTAGGTGGGAATGTATGTTGAATGAGAATTGTATTTCCTAAATTTTTTGAATAAGCTTCTAGAAAAATTGTGTTGATTTTTTTGCATCAACGTTTCAGATCACACTCTGTGATCCATAATCAGGAAAAAATTGAGAATGAGAAATAGTAAAAATGCATACATAGTTGTCCTTAAGAAGAGAGAGATGGGGAGTTTCTATGGCACATAGTGCTAGGTTGACTGGAGGTAAAGAAACCAAGAGAAGAAAAGAAAAAGGAAAAATTATAGAGTCACCAAATAAAAATAAAATAAACATAGAGAAGGAAAATGAAATAGATAGAAATAAATAAACATGAAATCTATACCTAAATATTTTAAATTAACTAATAATGGTTTGGAGTATCCTTAATAGGCAGAATTTAACTAAGAAAACAATCAAAAGGATAGAAAAAATTAAAGGAAAGTAAGAATGTAACAAATGTGAAACTTTAAATGAAACACAAGAGAAAGAGATTAAAACACACACACACACACACACACACACACACACACACATATATATATATATACAAAATCTCATTATTTCAAATTATCTATTATTATGCTATGGAGTGTCTACATTAGTCAAAAACATAATGCAGAAACCAAACATAATGATAGAAAAAATTAAAGGAAAGCAAGAATGTAACAACTAAAAGAAATAAAAACAAAATAATTAAACACCAAACCAATAGAATAGGAAAATAAGAGGTCCAACGATAAGTAAAAGGAGAGGGTAAAAAAGCAAGAGCATGCAAACATAAAAGGGTTACAGGGATTAAATTTTGAAGAACAAAAGCTCTAAGAGGAAAGGGAAGGAGGAGAGGGTAATTGCCTAGAAGGAGCAACCCGAAAAGCGAGACCAATTAGAAGAGAGCAAAAAGAAGAAAAACCTAAGCAAAGAAAGAAAGGAGAAAGGTGAGAAAAAATAACAATCAATGAATATAAATAAGAGGATGTAGAGCGGGAGGCCAAACCTCAAGCTAGAAGACACAAGAAAGAAAAGAAAGACATTAAAGAAAAATCAATAAGGTGTGTGTGTAAAGTGAAAGTTGAAAAAAAGAACTAGAACGCAAAGGCAATAAAAAAGAGGAAGGGGTAGGCACAATTAAAGACAAACCAAAAACTAGAAAATAAAGTAGAGAAAGAAAACAAAAGAGTGAAATAAAAATAAAATTAAAAGTAAGTAAAATTGTGTCTACCCCTTCATATATATATATATGCTTTTGTCTTTTTTTTATTGCCTTTGCGTTCTAGTTCTTTTTTTCAATTTTCACTTTACACACACACCTTATTAATTTTTCCTTTATGTCTTTCTTTTCTTTCTTGTGTCTTCTAACTTGAGGTTTGGCCTCCCGCTCTACGCCCTCTTATTTATATTCATTGATTGTTGTTTTTTCTAACCTTTCTCCTTTCTTTCTTTGCTTAGGTTTTTCTTCTTTTTGCTCTCTTCTAATTGGTCTCGTTTTTTGGGTTGGTCCTTCTAGGCAATTACCCTCTCCTCCTTCCCTTTCCTCTTAGAGCTTTTGTTCTTCAGAATTTAATTCATGTAACCCTTTTATGTTTGCATGCTTTTGCTTTTTTACCCTCTCCTTTTACTTATTCTTGGACCTCTTGTTTTCATATTATGTTGGTTTGGTGTTTAATTATTTTGTTTTTATTTCTTTCGGTTGTTACATTCTTGCTTTCCTTTAATTTTTTCTATCATTATGTTTGGTTTCTGCATTATGTTTTTGACTAATGTAGACACTCCATAGCATAATAATAGATAATTTGAAATAATGAGATTTTGTTTATATATATATATTAATCTCTCTCTCTTGTGTTTCATTTAAAGTTTCACATTTGTTACATTCTTACTTTCCTTTAATTTTTTCTATCCTTTTGGTTGTTTTCTTAGTTAAGTTCCGCCTATTGAGGATACTCCAAACCATTATTAGTTAATTTAAAAATATTTAGGTATAGATTTCATGTTTATTTATTTCTATCTATTTCATTTTCCTTCTCTATGTTCATTTTATTTTTATTTGGTGACTCTGTAATTTTTCCTTTTTTCTTTTCTTCTCTTGGTTTCTTTACCTCCAGTCAACCTAGTACTCTATGCCATAGAAACTCCCCATCTCTCTCTTCTTAAGGATAGCTATTTATGCATTTTTGCTATTTCTCATTCTCAAATTTTTCCTGACGATGGATCACAGAGTGTGATCTGAAACGTCGATGCAAAAAAAGCAACACAATTTTTCCAGAAGCTTATTCAGATTATCATGGACTATGAAAATATCATGTTTACTATTTCCCAAATTACTAGTCTTTCAACAGATGGTACGAAGGTCAAAGATAATTTGGAATGAGTGGTTCAAGTGAATAAGTGCACTATTCAAAATAGTGTTGCATCCACGAAGGTCAAATTATGCAAGGGACTAAGAAAGTAGTTAAAGATGATCATGCAAGACCAAGCACTAGAACTTAAGCTAGCAAGAAGAAATCTTTCAAGGAAGAAAAGAAAGATTTATTGGGCTTGTCAAATTACATGAAGATTTCCATAAGTGTTGAGTTGCTACTCATATGGACCAGCTAGGACTCAAACCTAGGACCTTCCATTTATTGTTGGAGTGCTCTACCAATTGAGCTACTAGCCCCTCTGTGGCTAGCCCATCGTTGGTCCGAATGTGGCTTACTTACAACACCCCCTTAAGCCACATTACAGGTGCTTAGGGCTCCTAGCCTAGCTCTGATACAAATTGTTGAGTTGCTGCTCATATGGACCAGCTAGGACTAGAACCTAGGACCTTCTATTTGCTTCTGGAGTGCTCTACCAACTAAGCTACTGACCCCTTTGTGGCCAGCCCATTATCGGTCCCAGTGTGGCTTACTTCCAACACTTGTAAATTTTAGGATTAAGGTGTCATCAACCTTATAAATCCTATGTAATTTATTATTCCTATTATTGTTTGTAAATCACTCATAAGGGATGAGAGGTTTCACTAGCAGTGATCTTGTTCTAGTTGCATGTTTATATCTGGTACCCGACACTAATTCATCCGCGACAGGGGGGTTCCCCCCTGCAAGGGATCCGAGGGATCATCCCCCCAGCAAGGGGTCCAGGGGTTGCATGCCCCGGTGGAGGTTCGAGGGGCAGCGCCCCCAAAACCACATTTTATTTATATTTTATCATTGCAAATTTGGACCGTTCATCATTAGGTCACAGATATGATGATTGATATTTGTTAGTTTTCTTTCCTAGAATGCAACCCCTTTTATAAGGATATTTGTACAACATTTTTAGCAAAGTTGAGAGTAACAAGTATCATTTGTCATGCCCACATTTGTCATGTGGTTATGACACGATAACCACATGTCATGTCCACATTTGTCATGTGGTCATGACATGAATTATAAAAAAAAATTCCCACCTGACTCTAAAACCCCCTCGCGCGCAACATGTGCACTCAGTGACACGCACATAACATAGTTGCATCTACAACCAACGTTAGGCGCGTCGCACAAGGGCAAGGAAGTCAATCACAAGATGGGATAATGCAAAAAAAATTTCACAATCCCTACGAGATGATAGACTAAGGGGGTGTGTGTCACAAAAGAGCATCGCTATGAGGGGTGGTTTTCATCTTGGAACCAACCCTAGGGTTCCCTAGGTGAGGTGATACAGTTTTGATCTAAATCGAAACCTAACCTTAGATGGATACAACCAACTAAAAATTAATATTTTTTTTGCTGCATAATAAGGTTTCTTTTTATATTGATATCATCCAAAAAAATATAGTTTTTCAATTCTGATCATAAACAGACCAGCCACAAGGCTGTCCCAGACACCACTAACCACTATAGCTAAAAACTGCTACAAAATGCCATGCAGGGTTGAGCATACCAACTAGACATATACTGATATCTAAGATCATTGACTACTCATATAAACCCCTATCTTGAAAATAGACACCCCCAGTAACCCTAGTTGCTTCATGCCTCCAGTTCATAGTTGTGGAGTTTCATGTTGAACTCCTCCTCCCAGTCACTGCCTTGAGTCTCCAGAATTTTAAAAAACTTGAGCAGGAAATTCACCCTGACCCTCACGTTTTGTCTGAACCAGACTAGGTCCTCCCCCCTTAGATGCAGAATAAAGGGAAAAAACTTGACAATGCTACGTGGCTGTTGTAGGAGAGGAATGTCCCTTGGTCATGGCATGCTTGCACTGAAAGAGGCCACCTCCAAGACCTCTGTCAAGCCTCCAAGCACACTAGGAATGAAGAGTGTCCATGCCACCGAGTTGACCCACGTCTTAGCCATGTTCAGATCCAACAGAGTTGCTACGAACTGAGAGCTAATATCTAAATCCACCCGGTATCTCTCGCTGTTGTCCACAAAATCCTTCCCAAGTATCATCTTGACTGCCCCCAGGACCAGGACATACTGACACTTCAAAATCTGCTTGATGCGTAGGTCTATGATGCTGCCCAAGAATGCCATCTGCCTTTTAGCACTCACCAGCTGAATTGAAGTGTCCATAGCTCCGTACCTTAACCACTCTGCTGAGAAGAAGACCACCTTTGGTTTGACAGACATTTCAATTGACACCTTGTAGACTAGTAGAACATAGATAAGAGGAGGCTACTTATGCTTTGGGTGTGCTATGAAATCATAGATACTATCAAATCCTTTGCTTAGACACCCTGTCAAAACCATCATGTCGCCTGCCCACTCATGGGAGCCTCGTCCTCCTCCGTGTGAACTGCTTCGGAAATGACTTGGGAAATTAAGAACCATCATTGAGAGGTAAACCTTCTCTCAAAATAAGTGATAGTGCAGGGCATTGCTAGCACCCACCACGCTACCAAAGGGCCCGCCAAAACATGAACACTACACCACATGTCCCTCCACCTGTCGACCACTGGCCACCTCAACCCCTTAAACGCACCGATTGGCCCTGGTCCTTCCACATCCATGATGTGGAAGAACTCCCTCCCATCCACCCACAACTAAAAATTAATATTAAAATAAATCAATTAAGCCATAATTAAAGCACTTAACAACTAATTAAGGTAGGAAGGTAAATACTGAAAATAAATTATTTAAATAATCCTATCTCTAATCTAGGAAAAATTCGATAGCATAACGGGGCTTAAGGAAAAATTTCTCTAAATTTTTTGACAACATAATGCCATCTCATCAACTATAGGAGAGAGAATTAACTAAAATAATAATTTTCACTAAAAGCCTTTTCAACATTTAAATCAAAATTAAATACATTAAATAAATTAAAAATAATACAACAACTATAGTACTTTTACAAAGTTTAACACAAAATTAAATTACATGGTACAACTCAATTTAAAAGTGCCCCCACAAAAATAATACATTTAAATTTATCTAATTCACCAACACATTAACTATAGCACTAAAATATTTTTAAAAACAAAATTAAATTAAATAATACGATTCCATTCAAAAGTATTCACTAAAGGTTTCCCACATATTTAAATCAAATGATTAAACAACCATCGAGGTTAAATAATTAATTATGATGCACGAAAATAAAATCCCACACATAAATAAATATAAAATCCATCCACTCTCTAAGTGGGGATTAAGGAAATTAAACTAGGTTTAAGTACTAAGCATTTTCCTAATCTTTAGGGCACCCAAAACCCTAGAATATGGTTTATAAAAGCAACCCATTTCTTATTTGCACTCACAAACTAACTTTTGATCTCTTATAGGTTTGCAGGTTTTCAAGGCAAGGAAAATTGGAAGGTCCTTTCCCAAACGGAAAGTATTTTCCCAAAAGAGGTCTTCTACAAATTGTTTATATTAACTATTTTTGTTTTCCTACAATAGATTTATTCTCTACGGGTTATTCTATTCTCAATGCTAACATTTTTTTATTCTATAATTTTCTATTCTCATTTGCACAAGTTTCCAAATAATCTATTGTTTACTAAGAACCTTTTTAAAAGTTTCCTCTAACCTCTTATAGATCTTTAAGAGTCTGGTTTTGTTTCAAAGAATAAACTCTCTAATTTATTTTAGCAAAAATAACTAAAATGCTCTCTGTTTTTTTTTTGTTTATGCACAGGGAGAAATTTTATTACATAAATATACTAAAAATTAATAATAGAGATAGATACACATCAAATATGAATATAATATTCATATATATGTTTTAAGATTGTGCACAAAGGATATATATAATCCTGTAAGTGAGGCACAGGGCTAAAGTAATTATTATACAGGGGCATAATTAAATAATGCAGGGGCGGCTAATATTAATAGAGGCGTATGAAATTTAACAAAATATAAAAGGTTTTAGTGAGGGTCAAGGGTCATGCCCTGGGTGGAGCGGACGGGGGCTGTTCCCCGGCCGGCCGGGCTACGCCCTGTGTAGGCCACAACCGAGCCAGGGCGGAGGTCCCTGCTCCGTCCCCAGGGCCTCGGCCCTGTGGAAGGGCCAGCAGCCTTCAGCCCCACGTCCATCACTACACAAGTGCCCATCGAACAATGCGGGCACAGAGATATGTTTTTTTTTTAATAATACATAACAAACCCTAAATCCAACCCTATGATTTCACTTAAATGATTTGCTTTACTTAAAACCAAGACTATATATATATATATATATATATATATATATATATATATATATATATATATATATGCGCTAAAAAAACCACTCTGTAATTTTTTTGACAGTGAATTAAAAGTTAAAAAAATAGTAAGCTCCATATATATATATATATGAGGCAACTAAGGGCCTAAAAAAGGATTTCTTCTTTTTCATTTAAAAAATAAAGTTATGATTAGAGCAATAAATGAGTGAATTTATATATCTTTCAAATAAACATTAGCCCATATCATTTTTTTTAAACCACCATAAAGCAAACATAGCTTTCTCTTTTCTTTTCAAGCAATCTATATGCACTTTAATAGTGAAATCTAGGGAGAGAGAAAAAGATATTTCATTTTATACAAAAGCATTTTTCTTTCATAGAAGTAAGATAGGGAAAACTTATTGCCATTATTATATTAAAAGAAGGACAAGATATTTACAAGGAGCTTCAACACAAATAACTCCCAAAAAGAGATTAACTCTCATAACCACAACCATTACAAAGCCAAATAGGCCAAGGCAACATAATGCCTTCATTTTACAACTCTACACATAAACCCATATTTTCTCTTCAAAACTCCAAAACCACAAATACTCCTCTAAGAGCCAAAAACCTGCCATACACAAAGAAAACCTTTCCAAGGCCATGGGAGTTCACCTCCCAACCTTAGGCTTGCAACCAAGCTACCCCCAAACTAGGAGGCCATCCAAATAACCGGTTTCATGCTCAAAACAAAGGGTTCCAAACACACATAAACACTTATAGAAGCACAACAACACCCTCCCATGGAAACACACAAAACTAATCCATTTAACATGGATTTAGTGGGTAAGAGAGTGGACATCTCTCTACTCAAGGGGAAACCACAAGTAACTCAACCAAAATATACTCAAATCTTAAGGTCTCTTGCCCTTATAAACTTATTACACCTAAAATATCTCAAAGACACTCTTGTCATAGCCATAACTTATAAACTTCACAAATAAGGCCCATGGCCATCAAATAACCCCTACAAGATGAAGGATATCCCCGAGGAGGTTCACACCTCTCCCACCCTTTACAAGGTGAGCTCTCTCATATGGAGAGCTCACCAAAAACAACCCTAAAATCCATACAACACCAAAGAAAAACTCAAGAACATAACATATATTTACACATGCATATAATAAGCAAAAAAAAGGATTAATGAAGGCTTGAAGCCTTGAGAGCTTACCTCTCAAGCTCCAAGTAATGGAAGGTGTTGATGAAGAACTCCAAGAGCTTGTTCCCAAAATTCTTCCAAAAATTTCCACTTCTCCAAGTCTAGCTCTCCTTCCCCAAGTCAATAGCCCAAAAAAGAAGAGACCCTTCCCTTCTCACAAAAGGGAGATAAATAGGTTTTTCCCACACGCCTTGATGAATGAGAAGGTGACACTCACAAAGAGGGAGATAAATAAATTTTTTTCCCACAAGCCTTGATGAATGAGAAGGTGACATTTGTCACCTTCTCCTTCATCCACACAACCCTCTCACAATCCCCACAAGAATGAGGAGGTGACAGTTGTCACCTTCCCATTCAACATGCTTCACACTCTCCAACAAATGTTCTCACACGTGTGAGAGTATTGGGATAGGGGATCCCACAAGTGAGACCTCACAAGAATGAGGAGGTGACACTTGTCATCTTCTCCTTCAACTGTGCTACATACTCTCCCACAAATGCTCTCACACGTGTGAGAGCATAGGGGAGAGGTCTCACACACGTGAAGGCTTTCACTCAAAGACAAGGGTAACCTTACCCTAGGTGAGTGGAGTTAGTTAAGGTGGGATGGTGACTTGCCACCCACCTTTCACATCTCCCCAAACTCGTCACTTTAGTCCAAGGGAAAGTTAAGGTGACCATACAAGGGTTACACCAAGATTTAACATGCTAAAATGGGCCCTAGACCCTAGGGGTATGACCTAGGGTCATTAATTAGCCATTATTAACACAAAGGGGCTCATAAATTCACTTAAAAGGGGCTCATAAATATTTAGCACCAAAATTGTGCAAACTAAAACAATACAACATTACAACACTTTAAGGTGATCAATCAATAAGGTGAAACCTTACAAAAATGTCATCAATTAAAGACAACACAATGCATCACAATCAATCACAAATAACCTTAGTCCATCTTAGGGACTAGGTTGGCTTTACATGGCTAAAACTTAGGGTTACTTGTTTGACCTCCTATTCTCCATGGGCCATGGAAAATACCTGCACACTACACAAACACGTCAATAGCACAAGATATATATAGCCGAAGCGAAATGAATTATGCACACACACAAGATTGCATAAGCACATATATTCTCAAATATAACACATGCTAACATTTACATGATTCTCAAATCATTCGCATTTCACAAAATACATTCATGATCATACACTGCATAAGATTTCATCAATTCAATCATTACCAAACATTTCTATTGCATCCAATTTAATATAGCATTAAACATCATAGAATCAAATGTAATCTAACATGCAAGCTATAAAATCACCATATCATAATCCATCTAACTAATCAAAGCATAAGATGTAGTCAATAAATGTCTAGATAATGGGATCAACAGTTCCCCAAATGTCCACATGTCCATCATATAGTCCATACAATAAGTATCATAAGCAAAAATAGAAGGTGAGATAAAAGTAGGCCTCACATCCTCCCCCCTATGACTAAACTTCCTCTTGAAAGTTAGCAAAGAGGTGAGGGTACAGTGCCCTCAATCGTTTAGCATCCTCCCAAGTAGCCAAGACCTCATCATAGCGGTCCCACTGAAATTTGACCTGGTCCAGCTCTCAACCTTGAAGGCCCAGCATCCGATGAGCCAAGATGTGAATGGGCTCCAAACCTAACTACCCGTCAGACTTGACCTGTAAGGCATCCCAATCCAAAACATGAGCCACATGAGATACATAATGTCTCAACACAGATATATGAAACACATCATGGATGTGCTACATGCTAAGTGGCAAGGCTATATGATAAGCTACAAGTCCTATCCGCTCCAAAATCTCAAATGGTCCAACAAATCTAGGTGCAAACTTAGAGCCCTTTCCATAACGGATTGGACTCTTATGTGGTCGCACTCTCAAGAACACCTTGTCACCAACCAAGAAGCTTTGATCCAATCTCTTAGAATCAACATACTTCTTCTAACGATCATGTGCCTCCTGCAATCGCTGCCTAATCAAAGTGACCTGCTGCTTCATGTCCTATACCAACTCAGGTCCAATAGCAACTATGTCCTCAATGTAGTCCCAACTCAAAGGAGTCCTGTAAGGCCTGCCATACAAGGCCTGATAGGGAGGCATACCTAACTAGTTGTGATGCCCATTATTATAGACAAACTCAACTAGATACATATAGTCCTCCCATCTAGACTGGTGATCCATCACATACATGCGAAGCATGTCCTCTAAAACTTGATTCACTCTCTCAGTCTGCCCATCTATCTCAGGGTGATACGCTGAATTGAAGTTGAGCTGAGTGCCCAATGCCTGCTGTAATGCTCTCTAAAAAGCTGATGTAAACAATGAATCTTTATCTGATATGATGCAACAAGGAACTCCACGAAGTCTCACTATATCATTCAAGAAGACCCTTGCCGCTGCAGGTGCATTGTACGTCATGCGTACTGGTGAAAAATGCGCCACCTTGGTTAACTTGTCAACCGTCACCATGATGGCATCATGGTGGCGAGATGACAAAGGTAGACCAACTATAAAATCCATGGAAATGGTCCCATTTCCACTCTAGTATCTCATGGGGATAAAGAAGTCCTGTTGGATGTTGATGCTTGGCCTTGACCCTCTGGCACTCAATGCAATGAGCTACAAACTCTGCTATGTCAAGTCTCATCCCTACCCAATGATAGAACTATCTCAAATTGGCATGCATCTTCTTCACCCTAGGATGTGCTGCATAAGGTGTTCTACGAGCCTCTGATAAAACCACTGAACGAAGATCACTTGCAAGGGGAACATAGATGTGAAGTCGATGTCGTAGAAGTCCATCTGGCTCAAGAGAGTATCCTGCAAACTTGCCCTTAAGGGGCCTATGTGACTGAATCTCTCATTGAACCTCAAGGAACCACTCATCCTCTGGAAAATGCTATAATATGTGCCCTCTCAAGTCCACACTCAAGGTCAAGGTCAAGATCCCATGTCGTCTCTAACTCAAGGCATCGGCAACCACGTTCTTCTTCCCTTTGATGTAATGCACATCAAAGTCATACTCGCATAAGAAGTCCATCCAACGTCGTTGACGGGTGTTTAGATTCAGCTGCGTGAAGATGTACTGAAGACTGTGATGATCTAAGTGTAACTCAAAATGACATCCTACGAGGAAGTGTCTCCATCTAACAAGAGCATGAACTACTACTGTAAGATCCAAATCATGTGTAGGGTAGTTCAGCTCGTGGGTCTTTAGCTTTCGTGATTCATACGCAATCGCTCGACCATCCTGCATAAGGACTGCACCTAGTCCCTCTAAAGATGCATCAGTGTATACCATGAAATATGTTGCTGGATTGGGTACTGCTAGAATAGGAGCACTAGTGAGACGCTCCTTGAGGACCCCAAAGGCCCTTTTGCACTGCTCTATCCACAAGAAGTTCTTCCCTTTCTATTGAAGATAAGTGATAGGATGAGCTATCCTAGAATAGCCCCCAACAAACTGACGATAATAACTTGCTAATCCCATGAAGCTCCTAACCTCTGTAATACTGGTAGGTGCTGGCCAATCCATGATCACTCTAATCTTCGATGGATCTATTGAGATACCATCACCAGATAGAATGTGACCCAAGTACTGAACCTCTATATGAAAGAAGGCACACTTTGCCAAGTTGCCATAAGCTACTGATCTCTCAAACACTATAAAACCTAGCGCAAGTGCTCCTCATGCTCCTCCTTAGTCCATGAATATATTAATATGTCATCAAGGAATATTATCACTAACTGATCTAGGTATGTATGAAACACCCCATTCATGAGACCCATGAAAATTGTTGGGGCGTTCGTCAAACCGAAGGGTACCATGGTGAACTCATAATGACCATAGAGAGTCTAAAAGGCGGTCTTATGAATATCTGCCTCTATAATACCTAATTGATGGTAACTGAACTTTGGGTCTATCTTAGAGAACACTCTGGCTCCTTGCATCTGATCAAGCAAATCATCAATCCTAGGCAAAGGATAACGGTTCTTCATCGTCACCTTATTCAACTGCCTGTAATCCATACATAGTTGAAGAGACCCATCCTTCTTCTTTACAAAGATGACTGGTGTGCCCCAAGGTGAGACACTAGGTCGTATGTGCCCCTTCGCTAGCAACTCCTCAAGCTAAAGTTTGAGCTCTGTAAGCTCATGGGTAGTCATCCTGTATGGTGCACGAGACACTGGCTCGGCACCTAGTACAAGCTCAATGTGAAAATCTACCTCTCTGTGAGGTGGCATCCCTGGAAGCTTAGGTGGAAAAACATCTATGAACTCTCTAAGGATGGGATGGTCATCAAGTGAAGCCTCTAGCTCATCCTCTAATCTATCATTGGCTTTGATCGCAAACATTTGACATCCCTTCCGCATATAATGCTTAAGTTGTTTAGCAGAAATCACATGTACTAATATAGGCTTCTGAATGCCCACAATCTCTATTGTTGTGTCATGGTCGTCGAGGAAACCTATCGCCTTCCAGCGATAATCAAGCTTGGCTCTATGAGACACAAGCCAATCCATGCATAACACCACTCCATAAGGCCCTAAGGGTATGACCCTAAGGTCTACAAATATAGTGAAGGCTCTAAGTGCTAACTCACAATCTTGAACCACTAAATCTACGACCATCTTGGCCTTATGGCTAACTCGATCTCCCCCCTAACGTCTTGCCTAAAGGCCACCAACTTGTAATGCTCCACTAACGATGGAGAAATAAAGGAGACTATAGCTCTGGAATCAAACAAAATAGTAATAGGAACAACTTCAATAGTACCTGGTGTTTTGATGACGGAGGCCTGAAAGTCATCTTGGTGGTTATCAAATGCTTAAAATACATGGTGGGATCTACCCACGTCTCCAATCGTTTGCTCAGAACCTCCAACACACTATCCTCCTGATGTAAAACCATGTGGACACTCTCTAGCTAAGTGCCATGTGCCACCACATACGTAGCAAGGCCCTCTCATTTGAATGTGCACTAACTGAGTCTTGCTAGACTGTTGAGCTCTAGACCATCTAACACTACTCTGTATGCCTCTAAAAGATTGTTGTGACCATGTTGGTCCTGCAGCCGGTGCCTGCTGACGTTGGTCTCTACATGGACCCTGTGAGTGCCATCCTTGATTATGGTCACCCTGTGATCTCTGTTGTGGTCTAGACCTCTACTGCTGCTGTTGTGGAGGCCTAGGAGGTAAGGATACAGATTTACCCCCACCCTTCTGAGGTAGTGGGGGTCTACGGAAACTCTGATCCTGCTACTGATTATGATTCTAATAATGTGAACGTGATTCATGGTTCCATCCATGAATCTCCTTAGCAATATACACCTTCTCAGCGGCCTCACTCATAGTTTGGGGATCTACCATGTGTACTGGTCCTGCTATCCGAGGATTCAAGCCTCTGATAAACTTATTAACAAGAAGTTTTTCATTATGAAGATACTCAACATAACATGACAACTCTAAAAATTTGCTCTCATACTGTGCCACTGTGGACCCCTGCTGTTGTAAGTCATGAAACTCGTTGATATAGCGCTACCGATAATGCTCGAAAGGTACCACACCTTATAGCTCTCAAGTAAAGTGCTCCAAGAAAGAGTGTCTAAGGAGAGGTGGTGCTTGCGCTCCTCATTACGCCACCATGTAGCTATTGCGTCGTGTAGCAAATGAACTACGACTCGTGCCTTTGTGTTGCTCCCATAAGGACGCAATGCAAAACACTGATCCAAGCTAATAAGCTAGGCCTCAGCCTCAGCTCCCTCTGTAGTACCCATAAAAGTGGGTGGATTTAGCCAAAGCAAATCCCCAATATGATCTCTATGGTCATGATGTCCTCGAACCAATACCTCTGCCTCATCCCGCCAACCATATCCAAAGGGATTGTAAAGAACTGACTCCACTACAACCTCCTCCTCGCTATCCTCACGATGTAGTGGTGGACTCTTGATGCACTCCTTCTGAGTCAATTTGTGACCCTCAACTGATGTCACTGGAATCTCTACACGCGGTCCATCCACAACTGGTGGTAGCCTCGTCAAAATGGCCTAAAGTGCTTGAAGTATCTGAGGGCCAATATCAGGAGGTGCCTTCAAATTTTAGGCTACTGATGGTGATGTAGATCGAGTAGTTCATGAATTAGCTCCTCTAGGCTCACTGGCGCATGAGCGTCCTCTCCCGGATCTAGGTGGCATCCTACATGAACAAGGTGCCTAAAATTAAATCAAAATTATAGAATAAATAATGTGCCCTCAATGCCCAGTGTTTAAACTTGGGCTCTGATACCAAATGTCATGACCACATTTGCCATGTGGTTATGACACGATAATCACATGTCATATCCACATTTGTCCTGTGGTCATGACACGAATTATAAAAAAAATTCAACCCAACTCTAAAACCCCCTCGCACACAACATGCGCTTTCGGTGACACGTGCACATAACGTAGTTGTATCCGCAACCAATGTTAAGCACATTACACAAGGGTGAGGAAGTCAATCACAAGATGGAATAATGCGAAACTCCTTTCGCACTCCCTACGAGACGATAGCCAATAATGGGGTGTGCGTCTTGTAAGAGTGTCACTATGAGGGGTGGTTTTCATCCTGGAACCAACCTTAGGGTTCCCTAGGTGAGGTGATATGGTTTCAATCTAAATCGAAACCTAACCTTAGATGGATACAACCAACTAAAAATTAATATTAAAATAAATCAATTAACCCATAAATTAAAGTAGTTAACAAATAATTAAGATGAAAAGGTAAATACTAGAAATGAATTAATTAAATAATCCATCTCTAATCTAGGAAAAATTTGACAGCATAACGGGGCTTAAGGAAAAATTTCTCTAATTTTTTCGACAGCATAACGCCATCTCATCAACTATGGAAGGAGAGAGAATTAACTAAAATATTAATTTTCACTAAAAGTCTTTTCAAAATTTAAATCAAAATTAAATACATTAAATAAATTAAAAATAATAAAACAACTATAGTACTTTCGCAAAGTTTAACACAAAATTAAATTACATGGTACAACCCAATTCAAAAGTGCCCCCAAAGAAATAATACATTTAAATTTATCTAATTCACCAACACATTAACTATAGCACTAAAATATTTTAAAAAACAAACTTAAATTAAATAATACAATTCCATTCAAAAGTATTCACTAAGGGTTTCCCACATATAATTTAAATCAAATGATTAAACAACCATCGAGGTTAAATAATTAATTATGATGCACTACAATAAACTCCCACACATAAATAAATATAAAATCCATCCACTCTCTAAGTGCGGATTAAGGAAATTAAACTAGGTTTAAGTACTAAACATTTTCCTAATCTTTAGGGCACCAAAAACCCTAGAATATGGTTTATAAAAGCAACTCATTTCTTATTTGCACTCACAAACTAACTTTTGATCTCTTATAGGTTTGTAGGTTTTCAAGGTAAGGAAATTCCCAAGTGGAAAGTATTTTCCCAAAAGAGGTCTTCTACAAATTGTTTATATTAACTATTTTTGTTTTCCTACAATGGATTTATTCTCTAAGGTTATTCTATTCTCAATGCTAACATTTTCTTATTCTATAATTTTCTATTCTCATTTGCACAAGTTTCCAAATAATCTATTATTTCTAACAACCTTTTTAAAAGTTTCCTTAAGCCCTTTATAGATATTTAAGAGTCTGGTTTTGTTTCAAAGAATAAGCTCTCTGATTTATTTTAGCAAAAAGAACTAACATGCTCTCTATTTTTTTTTTGTTTATGCACAAGGAGAAATTTTATTACACATATATACTAAAAATTAATAATAGAGATAGATACACAACAAATATGAATATAATATTCATATATATGTTTTAAGATTGTACACAGAGGATATATATATATAACCCTGCAAGTGAGGCACATGGCCAAAGTAATTATTATACATGGGCGTAATTAAATATTGCAAGGGCGACTAATATTAACATAGGCGTATGAAATTTAACAAAATACAGAAGGTTTTAATGGCCATGCCCTAGGCAGAGGAGATGAGGGCTGTTCCTTGACCGGCTGGGCTATGCCCTGCGCAAGCCACGACCGGGCTAGGGTGGAGGTCCCTACTTCGTCCCCAGGGCCTCGACCCTATGGACGGGCCAGGGGCCTTTGGCCCTGCACCTACCACTACACATGTGCCCACCGAACAACACTGACACAAAGATTCTTTTTTATTTTTAATACTACACAATGAACCCTAAATCTAGCCTTGCGATTTCACTTAAATGATTTGTTTTACTTAAAACCAAGACACTATTAAAATTTAAAGTATATATATATATATGCTAAAAAAAACCACTGTGTAATTTTTTTGACAGTGGATTAAAAGTTAAAAAAAAAAGTAAGCTCCATTCATATATATATATGATAATTATAAATGAGGCATCTAAGGGCCTAAAAAAAAGGATTTCTTCATTTTCATTTAAAAAATAAAGTTATGATTAGAGCAATATATAAATGAATTTATATCTTTCAAATAAACATTAGCCCATATCATTTTATAAAAAAAAAACACCATAAAGCAAACATAGCTTTCGCTTTTCTTTTCAAGCAAACTATATGCACTTTAATAGTGAAATATAGGCATAGAGAAAGAGATATTTCATTTTATACAAAAGCATTTTTCTTTCATAGAAGTAAGATAAGGAAAACTTATTGCCATTATTATATTAAAAGAAGGACAAGATATTTACAAGGACCTTCAACACAAACAACTCCCAAAGAGAGATTAACTCTCATAACTACACAACCATTACAAATCTAAATAGGCCAAGGCAACATAATGCCTTCATTTTACAACTCTACACATAAACCCATATTTTCTCTTTAAAACTCCAAAACCACATGTACTCCTCAAAGAGTCAAAAACCTGCCATACACAAAGAAAACCTTTCCAAGGCCATGGGAGCTCACCTCCCAACCTTAGGCTTGCAAGCAAGCCACCACCAAGCTAGGAGGCCATCCAAATAACCAGTTTCATGCTCAAAACAAGGGATTCCAAACACACATAAACACTCATAAAAGCCCAACACCCTCCCATGGAAACACACAAAACTAATCCATTCAACATGGATTTAGTGGGTGAGAGAGTGGACATCTCTCTACTCAAGGGGAAACCACAAGTAACTCAACCAAAATATACTCAAATCTCAAGGCCTCTTGCCCTTATAAACTTATTACACCCAAAATATCTCAAAGACACTCTTACCATAGTCATAACTTATAAACTTCACAAAAAAGGCCCATGGCCATCAAATAACCCCTACAAGATGAAGAATATCCCCGAGGAGGTTCACACCTCTCCCACCCTTTACAAGGTGAGCTCTCTTATATGGAGAGCTCACGAAAAACAACCCTAAAATCTATACAACACCAAAGAAAAACTCAAGAACATAACATATATTTTCACATGCATATAATAAGAAAAAAATAAGATTAATGAAGGCTTGAAGCCTTGATAGCTTTCCTCTCAAGCTCTAAGTAATGGAAGGTGTTGATGAAGAACTCCAAGAGCTTGTTCCCAAAATTCTTCCAAAAATTTCTACTTCTCCAAGTCTAGCTCTCCTTCCCCAAGTCAATAGTAAAATTCCCCCCCCCCCCAAAAAAAAAAAGAACCTTTCCCTTCTTACAAAGAGGGAGATAATAGGTTTTTCCCATAAGCCTTGATGAATGAAAATGTGACACCTGTCACCTTCTCCTTCGTCCACACAACCCTCTCAAAATCCCCACAAGAATGAGGAGGTGATAGTTGTCACCTTCCCATTCAACATGCTTCACACTCTCCCACAAATGCTCTCACATGTGTGAGAGTATTAGGAGAGGGGATCCCACAAGTGAGACCTCACAAGAATGAGGAGGTGACAATTGTCACCTTCTCCTTCAACTGTGCTACATACTCTCCCACAAATTCCCTCACAAGAATGAGGAGGTGACACTTGTCACCTTCTCCTTCAACTGTGCTACATACTCTCCCACAAATTCTCTCACACATGTGTGAGAGCATATGGTAGAGGTCTGACACATGTGAAGGCTTTGGAAGCTTTCAAAGCACTCAAAGATAAGGGTAACCTTACCCTAGGTGAGTGGAGTTAGTTAAGGTGGGATGGTGACTTGCCACCCACCTTTCACATCTCTCCAAACTCGTCACTTTACTCTAGGGGGCAAGTTAAGGTGACCATACAAGGGTTACACCAAGAATTATCATGCTAAAAATGGCCCTAGACCCTAGGGGTATGACCTAGGGTCATTAATTAGCCATTATTAACACAAGGGGGCTCATAAATTCACTTAAAATGGGCTCACAAAATATTTAACACCAAAATTGTGCAAACCAAAACAATACAACATTACAACACTTCGAGGTGATCAATCAATAAGGTGAAACCTTACAAAAATGTCATCAATTAAAGGCAACACAATGCATCATACTCAATCAAAAATAACCTTAGTCCATCTTAGGGACTAGGTTGGCTTTACATGGCTAAAACTTAAGGTTATTTGTTTGACCTTCGATTTTTCATGGGCCATGGAAAATACCTGCACACTACACAAACATGTCAATAACACAAGATATATATAGCCGAAGTGAAATGAATTACACACACAAGATCGCATAAGCACATATATTCTCAAATATAACACATGCTATCATTTACATGATTCTCAAATCATTTGCATTTCACAAAATACAATCATGATCATACACTGCATAAGATTTCATCAATTCAATCATCACTAAACATTTCTATTGCATCTGATTTAATATAGCATTAAACATCATAGAATCAAATGTAATCTAACATGCAAGCTATAACATCATCATATCATAATCGATCTAACTGATCAAATCATAAGATATAGTCAATGAATGTCTAGATAATGGAATCAGTAGTCCTCAAAATGTCCACATGTCCATCATATAGTCCATACAATAAGTATCATATAAGAAAAAATAAAAGGTGAGATAAAAGTAGGTCTCACGTTGTTGGATTGAAGACTAAAGAAGAAGAGGAAGTACGTGTATGGTAATCTCCTATTTGAAGATAATACAACTTGGAGCCTCTTTTCTTGGTGGAGTTTTTTACCCAAAGGGTTTTCTCCACATTACATACCATGTTATGTGTTCAGTTCTTAATGTATTTTTGTGTTAGCCATATTCTACTTGCATGCAAAGGACCAATGGCCAAGCACATAGACTACAAATGTAACTGCATGTCTATATGTATCACCCAAGACATTGAGTCCATCACCCTTTACTCTGACCTACACATCACAATCTATATGCAAATCCTTAACAAATCCATAGACAGAGTTACTCAAATACACGAACACCTTTTTCTATTGATCTCTATGAATACATCCTTAGAGTCTCTTGGTTAATGCTTTACTATAACAAGTTATACATAGGCACTTATCCCCTAGAATCACCTAAACTACATATAGATTCGTGCATAATCCAATTATAAAGCAAACATGCTTTAAAGGAAACTATGATTTACATGTATCCTAAAATATATTTTATCTATTAACATAATATATGCATGCTTTATCCTTGTATTAGACTTATGTCTACTAACAAGGCCATGCACAGTATAACTATGTCTAAGTGTTATATGTGATGCAATTACAAATGGCTAAATTCTAGTGCCAACATTCTTCTAAGGAAAATATGCATTTTATCTTTACAGCTCTAATATCATCAAAATTTGAGAGAATGGGACAAAATTACAAAACTAAAAAAATATACCACTTAACATTACAAATGTGCAAGCTCTAATGCATCTAAGAAAATTTGGTTCAATGTGTCCAATGTGTTAGGTTGGGTGCTAGCATTTCTTAATGCCAACACTAACATGCTACTGTGTCGTAACCCTTCAATATCCATCATTGTCAACCATTGTAACTCTTTCTTCAACAAATAATGGCTTATTTATGTGTGATCAAATAATTCAATAGCAATTATACTTACATATGCAAATTAGCATTCACCGACGTAAACACATTAGTATATGTCCAATATCATGCACTAAATTAAATTGATGTTACACTAATTGAGTTTATCCAAATCTACATATGAAATATCCTCTCCAATTAGCTCATTCTTAAGGGTATTGAATTTAATAGTCTTAAGTATGAGTTTCGTAGTCAACCAATAAGATGAATATGTGGATGCAACAAACAACTTGTATGCTTCCACAATTGTTTAAACATATTACTATATGAATTACTTGAGGATCATCATGGCAATTCTAGCATCTAAAATGCGCTCTTTGAAATCCTTATTGGCCCTAGCCAATAAATCTTCATGTTACTTTCACATAATCTCTTCATGCTAGATGCACTCTACTTCTTCAACTTCCATCCTCTTCTCCTTTTCCATTGCCCTAATTGCTTCTTCTACCAAGCATCTATCCTCATCATCCATTTCCCTCAAAAAATTCTCAAGTTTTTGATGGGATATCATTGTTATTAGCAACATATTAACCAATCTTCCAATTGTCAATGTGAGCCTTCTAAACTCTCTTCCAACTCAACAATTTATTTGGCAATAATCACATTTTACAACACATCTAGGTGTACCAGGATTACAAGTCTTATTATGCAACTTGTGCAAGCACTAACTAGCATGAAGCATATGTTGTGTAATGTCTACTTTAGTTTATGTTAATAGCTCTATAGCGTGCATTTGTCTAGTTGAATGCATGCCTTTTCTAGTTACATGTCAATTGAAAGCATCAACCTAATCCATTATTTCTTGACATTCTACTTGTGTTTTGGCCACTTATTTTAGTTAGCTTGTATATGTCTTTTGTTGGAGTTGTGCATTGATATTATAAATTTGGGTGTGTATTATGCAAGTCTTCTTCATCATCCCAAGCAATTTATGTAGTTGTTTGAGCACAAAATCACCATCAAATAACATCTCATGAATTATCAAAACATTACGATAGTCATTGGTCTTGACCTTCTCAGATACCCTGGGACTCAACACAGGAAGCTTAAAAGTGACATATATGTTCAACCTATTAGCGAAGAGTTCCTTATATGCCTGGTCGATGTGTGACTTCAATTGTGTTGTACTAGGTCCTCCATATTCAAACTAAGCTTGGGGAACCTCCCCCTTTGAACATTTTGGCACCTATGTATGCTTCATAGGTGCATCTTGTTGTGTATTAATGGGAGAGGTATCCTATGTCGAAGCTTCAACATGTTCTTATTACTTTGATATTTCAACAATTGGATCTTGTTGTCATGGCACATAAGAAATGGGCACTACATTTGTTTCCTATTGAGGAGCTCCAGGTAACATAGTAATCTACGATGGTACTTGTGCAACCAGCACTATGGGCATTGGCGTGTTGCTCATGTTTGGATGCATCCAGAAATAAGTAAAGGAGGTTGCTACAAAGCAAGCTTATGACTACTCCCTCCTTGGCTCCTTAATTTCCATCCCCTTTGCATGTTTCCTCTTGTCTCACTTGTTAGGAGATGTGGAAAATTTATCTACTCCCTTTACCTAATGTTGGTTTATTGTTATTGCTTCTTCTCTTCATCCTATAGTAGATGGTGCTACAACTAGTACATCATCGTTGTCATCATCATCATTCATTTTGGATAGACATGTTGTACACATTGGAGAAATAATCAATAGGGTGAGTGTAATAGGTGCATACTCCCCTATTAAAAAATATTATTGTTCGACCTCTACCATGATAACATTAGACAATTTTTGTCTCATGGGTGGACTAGATATCAATAAAATACACCTCAATGAAATATCAATAAAATTTAAATACAATAATGGAATATTGTTACAATACCTTGTGCTAACATATCTATTGGTCTACACAGATAAATTTTAGGGCCTTGGCCAATCTCTTGTCACCTCTATGTGTGTAAAAATATCATACACATCTATTGGGGTAAGTATTAAGTGCCAGAAACTGTATTGTGGGAACTCAACTTAGCTTTGCCACACATTCCCCTACGATTAGAACAAAATATGCCAACATGTGAAGGATTAGGAGAGAACTAAACTAAAAATTTGTGCCTTCATCCCATGCTAACTTGGCATTCTTTAGTATCTCATTGGCTAGGTACATGTAATAATCATATTTTGTATGGCATGTTGTGACCAAATACCTTGCATAGGTGGGAACTTTAGGAATTTGACCCCCTCCAACCTTGTGCAACAACTTGAATCTAATGCATGCACATGAATCCTTAATTTTAGGGTTTGGCATGTCACCAAGTACCAACCCACTTGTACCACTATGGCCTTCAACCAACAATTAAACTTTATTCTCTTTGAGTGGAGTCTTCATTGCCTACTCCAAGTCTTCATATGACCCATTACCATGCTTCCTAATTTCTTTACAATTGAAAAATGTCAACTAAAAAAATATTTTGGGATTGGCAAGGATCTATGTATCTTCTTTCAAATGTATAATGTCATTGTGGAACTACTTGACTAAAAATCAAACCAATGCTTTAGAATTGCTAAAATAGGGCAACTTCTTAAGTTGTAGGATCCTTGTCCTAACCAAAGATTTACACTGCACATTCTATTCACACTTCTTTGTGTCATTATCCCTTGGAACCTCCACTATTGCTCCCTGTAATGTTTGTTTATCTCCAAGCTCAAAGAAGTGATTTGTTCACCAATTTCTAATGTCAACAAGTGCCCTAATGTTCTTCCCACTAGCACTAGTTAGAACTAGTAGGAAATTATAGGTTGATCAAACCGTTTGCTACATAATTGTATGAGAGAAAATGATGCATACAAGCTTATAAAATAACCATAATGTAAAGATCGAATGGCATACGACAAGATAACACAAGATATACCTTGGGAAAACCCTTGAGAGGGAAAAACCCAACCTCCAAAAGCATCCACACTCAATGTATTATTAACAATGAAACATTGGAATACACTTACAAAGTTTCCATGAATGCTTCTAAAACATAAAGAACCTCCAATGCATCCTCCACGTGTCTAAGCAACCACACATCCTATGCCATGCTTCACATGTGCACTCTTCAGGAGAGCTCAATACAAATGACAACCCAAATGACCAACCAACCTCACCCACTAAACATGTGATTACTTTTATAGAATCAATCTCACAAATACAACTGTGGTATTGGCAAAACCATGTGTCTCAAAACCATGAGAGCACAAAACCATTGACCCCAAAATTAAATATTTACAATAAATATTAAATATTTGTCTTGTGTCTCCCACACAAAATATCTAACCAATGTTACATACAACTTTACAAGTACACCCAAATAAATATTTAATATGGATAAACACATCACTAAGATGCACCACATATAAATATTTATTTTACATAATTAAAATATTTCTTTCTTGTGCAATGTGCACAACACCCTTTTCCTAACATTCTCCCCCTTATTGTTTAAATTGCATAATGGTCAATCAATAAAACACATCATCATAGCCATCCATGAAACCACATGAATCTCTAGCATGCTCTTGTGCTCTATCAAGACACATATAATAAGCACAAAACCATTGACCCCAAAATTAAATATTTACCATAAATATTAAATATTTGTCTTGTGTCTCCCACACAAAATATCTAACCAATGTTACATACAACTTTACAAGTACACCCAAATAAATATTTAATATGGATAAACACATCACTAAGATGCACCACACAAAAATATTTATTTTACATAATTAAAATATTTCTTTCTTGTGCAATGTGCACAACACCCTTTTCCTAACATTCTCCCCCTTATTGTTTAAATTGCATAATGATCAATCAATAAAACACATCATCATAGCCATCCATGAAACCACATGAATCTCTAGCATGCTCTTGTGCTCTATCAAGACACCTATAATAAAACCAAAGTGGCCACCATCTCAAGAAAGAACTCTTCTCATCCTCCAACATGCCACCTATGGAAGAAAAGGAACAAGACAAGGTGAATATGCTCCAAATCCAAGTGATAACAAAGGCTCTAAGTTGTTTCCAAGGAAAAACCCCACATGACTAGAAATAGCATCCGAAACAAATGATAATACATCCAACCATCCACACCTCAAAAGGTATCCAACTACATTAGTAAACTCATGCCAACAACATATTTAACCCCTAAACCACAATCAAAAGCTTCATGTATAAAACTTGTCAATGGAGAACATACACATCCAAGAACTCCCACTGCATGGGTAATGTCAAATATGAAATAGTTCAAGGCATACCAAGTCTACCAATCAACACTCATACCAAGGTGTGGCTAATAATCATACCATGTAGTAACAAATAATAATAACAATGATCCACACATGAAACAAAAACCACTACATACTTCCTCACAACATGTCGCCATAACTCTCCCAAGTACACCACAACAAACCATGTGAACATGAACGTCCAAAAAGTAGCCATATAAATAAAGAGAGAAAACCTATAAATCATATCTCATACCGTGTCCTTCTACCAACACCTCAAAGTGCTAATCTATGTCAAGTATGATCTCCTTTATAAGCCCAAATGAAAAGCCTTGTCAATGCCCAACTGTTCAACCTCATGGATCAAACAATACACATGTATCATGTAACCAACATGGATGTAAGACTCCCTAACCAAGGAAGATCAAACTCAAATCCATTCCCAAAACTAGGAATAGGTCCAATAAACATCTCCTAAATCCTCATAAATGGCATTATAAATCAAACTCATATGCACAAGGAAATAACCATGCTAACCACTCCTCAAATGAACCGTCCAGAACTAACAAATCTCACGATCCATATACATGAGAAGACACGCATAAAACAAAATGCATCTGAAAATAGGATGGACAATACATCTCAGATGATTATCTGTTGAGTAGACCAAGAGTGGGGAATGAGAATGCTCCTCCAGGATACACCAAGCCATCATGACTCTCTCTAAGAACAATCTCCTCTAAGGTTCATCATGAACTCACATCCATATCTAGGTGAAGGCTCCTTAAACTTCCTATTGGAATCTCCAAAGAGTAATTTTCTCAGAAAATGTCTATAAAACTAGGAGAACTCTAGCCTCACCCAAGTCTTCAAGTATCCATGAGCACATACAATTGATCAATCCATTCTGAGCTCCAAATGCAACACTGCACTCGCATGAAGTTCCCAAGCATGTGACCAATGTACTCAATACCAATAGAACTATCTAGACGGTTGTCAAAGCTCCCACTGCACATCTGTAGAATCCAAGAACACATCATGACATCATGATCTAACATTTCCTCCTAGGAGACCATATGCTCCAATGAACATATCTTGCTCTCAAGAGAACTTGTATCATGCCAAAACTCCAACTAGTATCTAGAGTAAACCAAGAAACAATACCAAACATCCGCTCAACCAAGGATCTCCTGTCAAAACCAATAAATCATAAACTGACACCTCACCAATGACTCCAAGAATCCTCCATGGCTAACTAAGATGTCAACATCTCCAATCACATGGAGATTACTAGCTCCTAACAATAGAACTCAAGATGTCAAAGCACTCTCACTGCATATAAGAATCATAATCCAAAAGCCTCTCCATGACACCCACAACCACTGCAAAAGATCATCCACCACTAGGTGAAGAATACACATCACTGTCAAAGCTCCCATTGAACTATGATACCGATTTATACATGGCATCGTGATAACCATCTCCTAAATGAAGATCATCCATGGTCCACACACACTCAAGTGTAATACTAGCAGCTCTAGAGAAAAAGTAGAACCAAGATCTCCAAGGTAAGAAGATAAACAACTAAACTATTACTATCAATTTCTCACACTAAACTGTGTAACCAAGCTATCCATGACATCAGATAAACATGCTTTAAGTCTAACAAATGACTATCCAAGTACTCTAATCATTCATTCTCTCATCCCAATGAAACATACCAATGCACAAATGACCATAGACAAGGACAACTAGCTAAATCTACATCAACACTAAAAGACATGTGAATGTCGATAGTTCACATACAAGTCATCCCACTACGACTAGTGGGTGGCCAACTCACAAAAATGCATAGCTTGTATATCCCAAACAATGAAACATGCAAACTCATCATCACATCAGTAACTTGCAAATTGAGATATTAAAGAAGATAACCTATAAACCTCAAGACTCAAACACCAAATCAACTC
The DNA here is from genome assembly GCA_027924645.1 of Cunninghamia lanceolata. Classification (NCBI taxonomy): domain Eukaryota; kingdom Viridiplantae; phylum Streptophyta; class Pinopsida; order Cupressales; family Cupressaceae; genus Cunninghamia; species Cunninghamia lanceolata. Next base: position 6,769,466 of record BSBN01000459.1, on the reverse strand, counting down.
CAAATTTGATTTGCCAAACAAGTCCATAAATGAGTAACCATAGTCAAGGAACTAATCAAGCATCCAAGCGATAAAAACAACCTCCTAAAATTGAACCACACCACCACCTATACTCAACTCCACCGATTCAAGACTCCTAGTCTCACAAACCTATCAACGATGTCCTCAAACTAGAAGAGAACCTATGTACCTATCTCCATTAAAGTCCATATTTTGAAAACACCTATAAACCTATATGAGGAAGCACCAAATCTAAAAACCAATTGTACCATCATATAGGTCTCATAAAACATGCACTCCCATAAATTTTTGCCCACCAATTCATCTGGATGCTCACATAATCAAATCTTAGGTTCCTACGATTGTTCAAACAAGTACAATCATCTCTTTACTCATCCAAGTGAAAAACCATCTAATCCACTGTGTAGTATGCGATAAATTCTCTCCAATGCCTATTTGAAATCCAAAATTTGATTTTGTATGTGAAAGTTATGACCAATTAACCATTCTAGAGTAATGTATGGCTTCATGCATCAAATTCTAACACAAAGAGAAAATTTTGATAACCAAAACTATACCATTGCATAATAATTAGAGAGATTTCTGACACCTATAAGAAGTCAAAAATATGATACCAAAAGTGAAAGTTATGCCCCGTAGAAGAAAAAGAACTCTGAGGGCTAAAAGAGGCCCCAAAGGGGACCTATCTATATAGTCTGTATGGTGCTAACATGGGTTGATGTCACACTTACATCATCAATGGAACAAAGGCAATGATTGGGTGTTGGTTGCATTGGGGTGGCACATGAGTGGTTCTCAAGATCCAGAGTCTAGGCGACAAACTTGAAAAACTTTTAATTTCTTATTTTTTCATTTTCCAAACTTTTCATTCAAACTTGGCATTGGTTTAAACTCCAATTTATTTTTTAAAATTCCAAATTCTTTGAAATGCCCATAGGGGGCTTAGGGACCAAATGTCCCAACTGGGGGCCAAGGACCTTACTGACTAGTCAGGGTTGACAACCCATACCAATTGTCACATTCTCTACCACAGTGCATTGAAACTTTGACAATCAAACATACCCTTTTGCAAACTATGCCATGTCTTATGTTGTCATGAGGGTCTACACCTAATGGGTGCCCCATTAATTCTTTTTATTTCTTAGGATAAAAATTATTGCATGGGAGTATTATATATATAATTCTTCTACAAATCCATACACCGTACGATAGAACAAAGGGCAAGGGGGAAAATTCTTCAAGCCCTGGTGGCCAAAATATGTTGAATTTTAGGTCATTTTTCATGTCTCAGGCCTCCTAGATCCAATAGTGAGGTCTATTTTATCTTAATAGGTAATTTCTGTAACTTCCTCCATAAAACCCTCATATGGTGAACACCAAAAAAACCCTTCTTTCTCAAATTTTTAAAACCCAAATTTACAAAAATAACTACAAATTTGCAAACCCCAAAACCCCAAATCTATATTTTCACAACCTACACAAAACCCTTATACCTTGAAATGTCTTAAATCTTTCCAACATTGTCATTGCTTCAACTTTACACTAGATCTACTCAGGGAGCTCACACCTCCCTCAACCATAACCATAGCTTGGATACCTCTTGTTAGGAAATTATAGGTTGATCAAACCATTTCCTACATAACCTTATGAGATAAAATGATGCATACAAGCTTACAAAATAACCATAATGCAAAGATCAAAGACATGCCATAAGATAACACAATATACCCTAGGAAAACCCTCAAGAGGGAAAAATCTAGCTTCCAAAAGCATCCACACTCAATATATTATTTAACAATGAAATATTACAATACACTTACAAAGTTTCCATGGATACTTCTAAAACATCAAGCACCTCTAATGCATCCTCCATGTTTCTAAACAACCACACATCCCATGCCATGCTTCACATATGCACCCTTCAGAAGATCACAATAGAAATGACAATAGAAATGACTAGCCAACCTCAACCACTAAAAATGTGCTTTCTTTTATAAAATCAAGCTCGCACAAATACAACTATAGTATTGGCAAAACCATGTGTCTCAAAACCATGAGAGCACAAAAATACCATGAATATTAAATATTTGTCCTATGCTTCCCACACATAAAATATCTAACTAATGTTACATACAACATTACAAGTGGACCCAAATAAATATTTAATGTGGCTAAACACATCACTAAAGCTGCACCATAATTATATATTTATTTACATAATTAAAATATCTCTTTCTTATGCAAGGTTTAAAACACCCTTTTCCTAACAAGAACTTGATGCTTGCCTTATGGGCATAATTATTGTGCCTCTTAAATTGTTTATCCTACAAACTAGTTATTGTGTCATTTCAAATACTCTCTTATCACTCTATCCTTTTTAGGCGATTAGGCCTAATGCATTGGTAATTCATTTCTATGGTGCCGTCATCTGTTCTGCAGGTGGTTCTCAAAATTTTACTTCATCATTCATATTGTAGCTTAAAGGTGTGTTATTTTACTTCCACATAAAGCTTGATCATTTAACACATTGTCAAAGAAACTAGCCCTTTTAGAGATTTTTCTAATAACTTACAATTATTAATGTGCATCCCTGGCATTTATGGGTATACCAAACATAATCTTCTCATGACCTTGACTCCTTTTCACATGATTTTTAGATGTCTAAATGTCCCATCATCTTACTTTTTTCCAATTTTCAAAGTACCTCCATTACTTTTTTGATTCTCTACCAATTGCATTATTTCATCAATCACATCATCACCAAGTCATCATTCTCTCTTTTTAAAATTATGTTGATATATCTTGCTCTGAGTGTGCCATGAATCTAATATACCTTCTAGTGTGAACATTTCTTTACCACTTCCTTTACTCTATTCATATGCATTATACATGTGTTCAACCAAACCTATAGTTGTTGTTACATTTGTGTTTCCTTCTTTCTATATTGCCCCTTCTCTTCCTAGGAGAAATAAGTAAGCATTGTCCCTTGTGCTACAAGCTTGGACGCTTATGCATTTTATAGGGTGTTTATCCTATAATGTGTAGTATATGTCCTTGCATAGGGAATAATATGTGTGCTAGAGTTGATTTTCACCATAAGCAAATGATTTGCATCTCTTTCTATTGAGAATGCAACGATGTATTGTACATCAACCCCAATTGCTCCTAATTGTCTACATAAAAGAACAAACTATTCAAGCTATAACCCTGCATATCTCTTATGGCATCACAGAATACTACCTCTATATAATCACTTGCATGCACACATTAAAACAATGCATGCAAAATCAAAAGTCTTTGGATGCATAATCAAACTATTTACTTTCTTGAATGACTCAACAATTGGCAATAACCAGTGTGTATTACTTGTTCCTGCACTATGGTATTAGCAACTTGCATATTCATGTGAACATACACAACATTATATCTATTCTTACATGCTTGTAACAATAGAAGGTGTTCTACAAAACTAAAACATAAAGGAAAATTCAGTAAAATTCTAAACCTAATACAATGTACCATAACAACCTTTATTTTTGAAGAAGAAAAGAGTTATTAAGAAAGTGGCCATGTGTAGCATGGTGCAAACCTCCTACAGGTGTACTAGTCATAGAAAATCAAGAGTATTATTGTATACATGTGCTACATGGCATCCAAATGATTTTACTAGAAGACCAAGCAAAACCATACATAGCAACCATAGGTTGCTCTCAAAGTAGATTCTTTGGATGTAATTCTTTGTCGAGGAAATAGAGATGCACACATTTAAAGTCTTCCTATATATATTTGTGGATATGCTCATCCAAAGTCCCCACATCAAATTTTGCGGATGGCAGGAGAACACTATATCAATCTTCAATACACAATCTTTTGTAACTCCTATAATTAGATAGAGGGAGAGAATCCAACACATTATGTGTGCAACATTAATAGCCAGTGACAGACTAGTCATATTTTTCTACGCATTTGCCTATGTGTGGTCTTCAACTATGCAATTCTCTTTGAAACTAGGCTCTTTAACACAAGCACAAGTTGTCAAATTTGGAAACATCTACACATGGTGGTAGGTTTGTCAATAGGGACCTACCATTTGAAAATTTTAGGAACATTAATTGACCCTGTAGACATATGCCTATCTATCTCTTTTCAATTGGTCTTAAACACCCACCTGACTGATTCTTGACCAATAGGTTGTGGCTTCATTAGTACTGCTTGATTGATAATACGCTTTGGTACATTTCACATAATGACACATGCCTTTCGTACTAGCTCCTATTCTCTATCTAACCATATCTCTATCATAACTTCAGATTCTACTTTAGACACACATTCATAGTTTAAAATTTTCTCCAACACCGACTCTACCTTGTCCTAGCTAGTGAGTGTGATTCAATACAAGTCCTCAAAGTCCCATTCTTCAATGTGGATTATCTCTTCGTATGTTAATTTATGTGCCTAATCCAATGGGACAATCACTCACTTTTCTCTATTCTCAAAATTCACCATGTGTTGTTTAAAGCATATGTCCACGCTTGCTTGGAAATAGAATGAACATACCAATATTATAAAGGTTTTGTTCTGCTTCTACCATATCAATGACCTTAACGTTTAATTGAAAGGTAACCCCTTCAATACTAACTTCAACATTTTTTAACACATCCATAGTTGTTTTACACATGTTGTTTATGATGTCAAGGATATGTGGCAAGGGTACTAGTGTAGGTTGGCCCATATCCACCTATACATTGTGTGTGAGCACATTAAATTCAAAACTTGTATCAATAATTGCATTGCATTGTAGATACACATTCATTTCTAAATTTCACAATAACTTAGTATCATACTTGGGCTCTAAAGTTCACAAAACCTTTCATGAGTCTAGGTCTAGATATAGAGATGTCTCTCAAGTACCTGAAATGGAAAATTCTCAAAAAAATGTTATTATTGAGGTCACACACTAACCTATTGTAGGAGGCATAGAATTATGACCTCCATATTAGTGCCTCCTTTTTTAGTGGCATCCCTATCTATAATATAAAACTGGCATCCCTATCTATAATATAAAACTTACATACCCTACAATTTTAACATTACAAATTGTACCTATTTTAGTGTTCATTCTTGTAGTGTGTTTTCAATACTCATTTGAGTCCATCCTTTAACCTTTTCCCTGGTCTAAATGCCAAACTTTTATGTTTGTGTATATACTCATGTTTTATGTGGAGTTTTCCTAATGTTTTTATGTATATTTTGTTAACTTGTTTACATTTTGTATAATCTTGAGCTCTATCCCTTTAGTATGAAAATGTGATTGTACAAATGTATGTATAGTCATGATTTCATCTCATGATAGTACAATCATATGCCTACCTTCTAATGCCTTTATCAAATGCATTTTTAATTGATTTTTGGTATAATGTTTTCACTGTAGCGTCTATCAACTTTGTAAATACCTTTTCTTGTTTCACTTGTCTGAAATACCTAGGATGATTTGGATATTTCAAATTGACTTGGAGTTTTAATCTTTTATAACAAGTTTTTGGCTACAAGGTTTCCATTCTCTCTAATTTTCCTTATCTTTCATATTTTTGCAACACCCCAACATTTTAGAATATCATTTTATCTCTCAAGCATTTAGCCATCTTCATTGTGAAGCTTTCTACTCCATTCTTCTATAGTGCTTTATGCTTTTAGGTTCTTTACATGTGCTTGAAGTAATCCTTAAGTTGTTCCCTTTTGAGCATTTGGGATTTATTTGCTATAACTCTCTATCTATCTTTATCATTCTTTAATATTTGTAGGTTTCCTCTCTAGATATTTAACATTTTAGAGTTTTGTTGTGCTTTCCCTCTTTCTTGGAAAAGCAACAAAACTCATTTTTTCCTTGATATTTTAAATATTCTTATATACTGTCATTCTTTGCTATCATCTTGTTTTCTTGGCATCTCTATATCTTCTCATCACATAACTTTCTCTTTACAAAGTATAGTAGTGATAGATGTAGTTATTACTATTCTTATTATCATTTTATCACATAATAGAATAATGATAGATCTATAGACCCGGTTTTATGTTATTTGCATCATTTTTATCTTAGTCCCATACATACTTAGGCTAAGCACACAGTCATGTAGCTCTTAGTCCTAGACACACTTAGTCTAAGTGCACACACATGCCAACTTTATTTTGATTACCTATAGAGGTCAAAAAACCAAAATAGGGCTTAACCATTTTAGCAAGGTCCTATGCAATCACCTCCTTTCCTCTTATCCCAAGTGTGGGTTATTTCATGAGCTTATCTTCTTTGAAACAAAATCATCCTTGGATGGTTTCATATTTCTTACTCTTGTCATTTCTATTATTTACTTTAATTTATTTTATAAAATTATTTTATTATTATTTTGTTTACATTTGGTCACACTCTATTTTTTGTATTATGTATTTTCATTATCTCTGTGGTAGACCTATTTCTGTTGTAGCACAATTCTTTTAATTTTCTGCTAACTTTGGATAACACTGCAACTTTAGGACCACAATACACTTGAGATTTAGTCCAAAACTATGATTTCATCTAGACTACTCTAAATTGTCTTATTTTCTACATCTTCTCCAATCTTGCTTCAGATTCTTCGCATATCTAGTATTGTTAATATATTTATTTCATGTAATCAAATTTGAACATCTATATACAATTTCCTTTCTACATTTGTATAAAACCTAGCTTTCATCTCTCTGTTCTATGTATTATTAAATTAACTTAACCTCACATGTTTTATTAATTTAATTTTAATACACAATTGGTTAATAAAATTTTGTCTACTTTTAGGATTAAAGTAGTTTAAATTTTCTATTACACTATATATTACTCCATGCACAACATCTTGTGATTCTTGGAGTCATTCAATGGTATCAATATTTTACATGCACTCATTGATTGAAAATACCTTTCTTATAAAATGTTGGTGTTTTAATTTGTCAATCCATTGGTGCAACAACCAAGTGATAAGGAAAAATTTTGCGCAAAGGTGGTGGATGGTTTTTGACCATCCTCCATGCAACAATAATGAGGTCCCGTAATATTTTTTGAGGAAACTCTACTGCGAGTTTGTCAAATATAAAGTGTCAAATTATTTTGATATGTGGGAGTTCTAGGGTAGAGGTAGAGGTGGGGGGTCAGCACAAGATAGACCAGGGGCACGTGTTGACCCACAGTGGCCAGGAAGACGAGCACTCGCTAGACCAGCCCATGAGCACATTTCTATCCCTTCCATTGTGAAGGAGAGTATTGAGGTCGAGACACTTTAGTCCATTAGTGCCTTGACCTAGAGCATCATACATGCTAGTCGTGCAACACAGCGTGGACCAGGGGAGAGTTAGAGTAGGGTTCCACCCCATACTTGTCAGACTTGAGGGTCAACATGTGGTTATGACCCCATGGATAGTCAAGACATAGGTGCGTAGGCTACATCTGCAGCTGAGCAGATGGTGATGACAGATGCCATCCTGAGAGAGACTTTCGGGCTTGATACTTAGGTAAATCTTAGCAAGTTCATTGAATTTAATTTATTAAATTTCATTTTTGAAATGCAAGATTAACTAGTTTAGTTTGATGGTTTTAATGAAATTTTAGGGTCATAGCGTTGATGTAGTTTTTAGTGGTTCTCCACCTGCATATTACACTACATCATCTACTATCGGGGTATGTAACTAGTAAACAATTATAAATATGACATGTAAATAGCATCGTTATATGAATGGTATTCTAATATATGATTTTGGTTGTTGAATAGGTTAATATTAGAGATTTCACAACAACACCTGCTAGTGGTGGTGGACTTCAAAGCTTCACGGAGGTAATAAAATAAATAGTTTAATGAATGAATTGTTGGTTACATTTCATTGCATTGTTGGTTAAATTTTATATTCATATCGTTGGTTACATCTCATTGCACATCTTTCAAACTCAAAGCATTACTATACATTGCATAACTAATAACTAGATGTTGATAGATGACAAAATTTCAATTACATTATAGTTATTTAAAAAAATGCCTCAAAGAAATGTGGTCTCGTGGAATGTCATGACAAGCAGATGCATAGACAAGGACATCACCATGAGACCACATTTCTTTGAGACATATTTTCAAACAACTCACTGCCTTATCTATGCTAATAATTCCCTCTTTCACCTTTACCTATCTTATGCCTCTAAACACATTGTTGTCCCAACCCCACAACCTCTTTCTATTACTTCACCTACTCCACTAGCTATGCCCCTATCTTCCCCACCATATATCCACCTATTACTACTTCACCTTCCTCATTGACTTCTATCTCCCCTCTAACACCCCTTGATGTAGAGTAGGGTATCAAAGATCAAACTCACTCAATCAATCCTTGGTTAAAGTCTTAACACCTTAGACAAAGTGATTTTCTTCACAATCTTCCACTATGCCTTGTAGGACAACAAAAGGACCCTATTTTTGACATAATTTGAAGGAAACAACTTAAACCCATGAACTAAAAACTATTTTGGATACCCATTATCCTCTTACACAACATACTTCAAATGCAGATGGGGGTGTTTTGTAACACAAGGGTCAAAATAGGACTGTTACGCTGTAATTTAGGCCTAATTAGTCTAGTTTAGATGGGTCACCATAGGGTTTTCTAATCCAAAACTTCAAATCTTCACACCAACACCTCAGACATGTCAAAGATGGTCTACCCAAACAATTCCAACCTTTACAAACCTTTTCTCAAGAGATTTTCTACAAGCCCTAGCTCATTTGCACATTCTATACCCAAAACATGAGATTTTCAGCCTAGGGCATCAACCAAACTTGCATCACTATTATAGTTTTCGTAATTGAATAATGTTGTTTTATTTTCAGATGATGTAGGCTACAGAGACACCTCCTAATGTTCACAGGGCAATAGAGCATGGTGTGTCCTCTGGGATTCATAGCTCCATGCCTTTGACGGGGGTATGAGGCAGATTAGTAAATTTTAAATTACATTAATTGTTATAGTTGTTTATTTTTGAAAAATTAAATGATTATTGATTTGAAGTTTAATTTCTATCTGAATGGTTTCTATACGACATGACATCGCCACAACCTAATCCTGGTACTAAGGCAAATGAGGAGACATATTTTCGGATAGCGATAAGTAGTTATTTTGTTAAATGTTTCATTTTTTATAATGTAATTTCTATATATTAATGTCTATACTTTTTATTGTACCGGCTGCAGATCCATGAAGAACTAAATAGGAGGAGGAGCCCTTGGGTTCGTAGTAGACCATCCTCATACGCGTCTCCATCCACTCAAAGATCAAAGGCTGCCCGTGATCTATTCTCTTCACCGGATAGAGGGCAATGACTTTTTATTGTGTTCCTTCGTTGTATGCCTATATGGCATTTGTGGACATATATTTTGTATTGCATATGGTTGACATTGTATGCCTATATGGCATTCTTGTAAGCCTATATGGCTATTTTGTATATATGTTATACTTATATCGACATATATTGATGTATGCCTATATGGATATTTGGTTAATACAAATCATTTTTGTTGACCATTATGTAATATGGATAGGTGCAGTGTAAATCATTTTTGTATGCCTTTAGGTTTCAAAGTTTAATTGTCAAAGAATCCATCCCAATTGATGATAGGAGAATTTGAGTTTTGGGTTGAAAGTTTTAGTCTCTCAAATCTAGACATGCTCGAGAAAATAGAGAAATGAAGATTGGTCCTATCTACTACTTGTTTTTTAATGTTTAAATTGTATGTTGTTGTATGGTATTGCTTTTTTGTGTGTGTGTTCAAATGCGTATTTGAATTGTTATTTTATGTATGTTTGGATACTTGTGTTGTACTAAGGTTAAGATTCTTGTAGTATGGGATGCATATAGTTCTACCTTGGGCATGTGTTCTTAGTAAGACATATATCCTCACCCGAAGAGAGCTTTCATAATATGGGATGTGATTAGCAATTCATGTGGATTTGGATATGATCTTGGATGTATAGTTCGAAGTCAAACTTGTAGGATTAAAATGACTTGTGGTTACTATCAATGGTCATATTTGGCTTGATCATGTACTTGTATTTATTTGTCTATTAGATGCTAGAAAGGATGTGTTGATGTTAGTTGAGAAATCTATTTTCATGCATTTGAGATGTTTTGGATCCATGAATTTATGTGTATACTTATGTGTTAATAAGGAAATGAATTAAATAAGATAATCACCATTCTACCACACTTTTGAATTATGGATGGTTCTGGATCACCTTGATTTATGGATGGGGAGGAAAGGGAGATCCTTGCGATATCAGGTTCAACCCCTTCCTCAATCAGCACCAAGACCATAGGATCTTAGAGGATTCATTTGTAGAGTTGAGCTTGGAGTTATTCAAATACTGTTCATGATGTACATTGTAATATGGCCACTTGTATTTATGGTGGGTGGTTCATGACTTATTACATTCATTATCATTGATGATCTAGTTTTAGTGTTTGACCCCTTGTATATATTGGCTATGTAATGATGTTATCTTCAAGCCTAATAACACAGTGACCTAAAGGTGGAAGAAGATGAGGGTTGAACAACATGGATATGACAACATGAAGATATTAAGGTTTAAGAGAGTAGCCTAACAAAGGTCTATTTCAAGCCTAATAGGGGTCTAAGATTGTAGTGATGGAACAATGCATTGAAGGACTAAAACAAACCCTACAGAGATAGTACTAGAGAACAAAGTCAAGGTGAACCAAGATAAAAGAACAAGTAGTTCATATATGACTGTGTTGACTGTTAGAACAAGTATGTTAACAACCATAAGATGCATGTTGACATGTGAAGACTATAACAGTTATAGCAAAGGCAATGTGTGAGGATATCACAGGTACAATATAGCTCAGACTGTTTCAGCATGTTTGGGTGTGAAAAAGGACCATGCCTAGTTGAAACATACCCATCCTAATGTGTTGGAACAATTAGTTTGGCTGCACGAGGAGAATAATAAAATTTACACCCCTTCACAACTTTACACTGCATGCATTTGACCATTTTTGGGGTAACAGAAAAACTTTCACCATGAGCAAACGACTAAGAGGTATAAAAAATTGAGAGAGGTTATTGTAGAGGGACCCTATGTGATCTCGTAGCCTCAAACAAAATATTTTTAAGTGACACAGTTTTTGAGTAACAACTCATCAAAGATTGCTACCTTTTTTCACTTTGGACTCTTTAGGGATATCGCCAGTACAATGTAGCTCGGACTGTTTCGGCATGTTTGGGTGTGAAATAGGACCATGAATAACCTAAAAGTACCCATTCAGATATGTTGGAACAATTAGTTTGGTCACATTAGGAGTAGGACAAAAGTTACACCCATTTGCAACTTTACACTACCTCCTTCTAACAATTTTTGGGACAATAAAAAACCTTTCACCACGGGCAAACACCTCAGAGATATAAAAAACTGAGAGAGGTTATTGTAGAGGGACCCTACATGATCACGTTGCCTTAGACAAAATATTTCTAAGTGACACAGTTTTCGAGTAATAGCTCGTCAAAGATTGCTGCTTTTTTGCACTTTGGACTCTTTGGGGATATCGCCGGTACAATGTAGCTTAGACGATTTCAGCATGTCTGGGTGCGAAACAGGACCATGCCTAGCCTAAACGCACCCATCTAGATGTGTTAGAATAGTCGGTTTGGCCACATCAGGAGAAGGACGAAAGTTACACCCCTTTGCAACTTTACACTACCTCCTTTTGACTATGTTTGGGGCAGCAGAAAACCTCTCACCATGGGAAAATGCCTCAGAGATATAAAAATAAGAGAGGTTATTGTAGAGGGACCCTACGTGATCACGTTGCTTTAGACAAAATATTTCTAAGTGACATAGATTCTAAGTAACAACTCGTCAAAGATTGCTATCTTTTGGCACTTTGGACTCTTCAGGGATATCGCCAGTACAATGTAGGTTGGACTGTTTCAACATGTTTGGTTGCAAAACATGACCATACCTAGCCTAAACGTACCCATCCAAACACGTTGGAACAGTCAGTTTGGCCACATCAGGAGCATGACGAAAGTTACACCCCTTTGCAACTTTACACTACCTCCTTTTGATGATTTTTGGGGTAGTAGAAAACCTTTCACCATAGGGAAACGCCTCAGAGATATAAAAAATTGAGAGAGGTTATTGTAAAGGGACCCAACATGATCGCGTTACCTCAGACAAAATATTTCTAAGTGACATGGTTTCTGAGTAACAACTCGTCAAAGATTGCTACCTTTTTGCACTTTGGACTCTTTAGAGATATCGTCAATACAATGTAGCTTAGACTGTTTCGGCATGTTTGGGTGTGAAATAAGACCATACCTAGCCTAAACGTACCCATCTAGACGCGTTAGAATAGTCAGTTTGGCCGCATCAGGAGTAGGATGAAAGTTACACCGCTTTTCAACTTTACACTACCTCCTTTTGACAATTTTTGGGGCAGTAGAAAACCTTTCACCATAGGCAAACGCCTCAGAGATATTAAAAATTGAGAGAGGTTACTGTAGAGAAAACTTATGTGATCGCGTTGCCTCAAACAAAATATTTCTAAGTGACACGGTTTCCAAGTAACAACTCATCAAAGATTGCTTCCATTTTGCACTTTGGACTCTTCGGGGATATCGCTGGTACAATGTAGCTCGGATTGTTTCAGCATGTTTGGGTGCAAAACAGGATCATGCCTAGCCTAAACATACCCATCCAGACGCATTGGAATAGTCAGTTTGGCCGCATCATGAGCAGGACAAAAGTTACACCCCTTTGCAACTTTACACTACCTCCTTCTGACTATTTTTGGGGCAGCAAAAAACCTTTCACCATGAGCAAACGCCTCAGAAATATAAAAAACCTAGAGAGGTTATTGTAGAGGGACCCTATATGATTGTGTTTCCTTAGACATAATGTTTCTAAGTGACACAGTTTCTGAGTAACAACTCGTCAAAGATTGCTACCTTTTTGCACTTTGGACTCTTTAGGGATATCACCGGTACAATGTAGCTCGGATTGTTTCAGCATGTTTGGGTGTGAAAAAGGACCATTCCTAGCCTAAACGTACCCATCCAAATGCATTGGAACAGTCAGTTTGGCCGCATCAGGAGCAAGATGAAAGTTACACCCCTTTGGAACTTTACACTACCTCCTTTTGACGATTTTTGGGGTAGTAGAAAACCTTTCACCACGGGCAAACACCTTAGAGATATAAAAAACTGAGAGAGGTTATTGTAGAGGGACCCAATATAATTGTGTTGAATCAGACGTAATGTTTCTAAGTGATATGGTTTCTGAGTAATATCTTGTCAAGGATTGTTACCTTTTTGCACTTTGGACTCTTTAGGGATATCGCTGGTACAATGTAGCTCAGACTGTTTTGGCATGTTTGGGTGCAAAACAGGACCATGCCTAGCCTAAACATACCCATCCAGATGTGTTTGAATAGTTGGTTTGGTCCCATCAGGAGCAGGATGAAAGTTACACCCCTTTGCATTTTTACACTACCTCCTAACGATTTTTGGGGCAGCAGAAAACTTTTCACCACGGGCAAACACCTCAGAGATATAAAAAATGAGAGAGTTTATTGTAGAGGGACCCTACGTGATTGTGCTGCCTCAGACAAAATGTTTCTAAGTGACACAGTTTCTGAGTAACAGTTCGTCAAAGATTATTGCCTTTTTGCACTTTAGACTCTTCAGGGATATCGCTCGTAAAATGTAGCTCAGACTGTTTTGACATGTTTGGGTGTGAAACAAAACTATGCCTATCCTAAACGTACCCATTCAGACGCGTTGGAACTATTAGTTTAATCGCATTAAGAGCAGGACGAAAGTTACACTCCTTTGCAACTTTACACTACCTCCTTTTGACAATTTTTGGGGCAGTAGAAAATCTTTCACCATGAGCAAACGCCTCAGAGATATAAAAGACTAAGAGAGGTTATTGTAGAGGGACTCTACGTGATTGTGTTATCTCAAACAAAATGTTTCTAAGTGACATAGTTTTTGAGTAACAACTCATCAAAGATTGCTACCTTTTTGCAGTTTGGACTCTTCGGGGATATTGCTAGTACAATGTAGCTCAGACTATTTCGGCATGTTTGGGTGCAAAACAAGACCATTCCTAGCCTAAATGTACCCATCTGGATGCATTGGAATAGTCAATTTGGCTGCATCATGAGCAGGATGAAAGTTACACCCATTTGCAACTTTACACTACCTCCTGACGATTTTTGGGGCAACAGAAAGCCTTTCACCAAGGGCAAATGCCTCAGAGATATAAAAAAATGAGAGAGGTTATTGTAGAGATGTAATGTCCCATTTTTTGGCACATTAATTATTGTGTGCATTATGCTTGTTTGTAGTCTTGTGAAGGCTATCCGGCAGGTTGGAAGAACTCCAAAGTTCTTGGAGTGGTCGTGATTCTATCTATAGAGCAGTTGTGTGTGTCTCAAGTCTTCATTTCATCAAGAATTGGTTGAAGTTATTTATCAGTACATTTCTAGTGCTTATATTGGCTTGGGACTATTATTCTGATAATTAATTAATATTTCACTAAGGTTGCCTAAGGTTATATTTAATTATTGCAACTTAGTGTAATATTAATTATAAAGGTGGGTTTCCTTTTGGAAAATAGATTAATTCTCTTTGGCATTGAGCTCAGTGGATATCCAAGGTGACAGTGATGCTTTCAGATTTTGGATCGGGCTTCCAGTTTTCTCTCCAAGATTCTTGGAGGAGCCCTCTATTTTTAGAAAGTCACCCAGAAGGCATCATTCATCTTCCCAAACATCATGGAGTATGTTGGTATGCTTAATTTTGTAGTTTGCTAATATTTGAGATTTTTTGTAAAATTAGTTGATTTATGAGCTAAACAATTAATTATTGCACTTAAGTTAAAAAGGTTGGGAAATGTGCATTTAACACTTAAGTGTTATAGCTCGTTGGAAAGGGGATGGAAAGCTATAAATCATGGATGCTTCATTTTGGGACCTTGTGAATCAAATATTTCATTTATTTTGATAAAAGGGGTCTTTGGAGCCAAAATGAGCTTTTAATTAAAAATGTGACTTTAAGTTGTGCGCACATAATGAGTTATTTTTATATTTTTTTGAGGAGAAATATGAAGGGATAAAAGAAATAATATTTTCTTTCCCTCAAAAAGGTTATAAAAGGAGGTGATGGGCTCATTGTTTGTTCATGCTTGGAATTTGTAATGAAATGCTATTTGGATTGAACCAGAGAGTTCTTCCATATTCTCTTGAGGATGAAAACCCTCTTGTAGAATTCTCTTGAGGACGGAAACCCTCTTGCAGATTGGGTGTGGTTTCATACATGAATCACCATTGTGCCGAAATTGGAGATTGGAGCAAGCTCATAGAGAGTTTTCCATTATGCTATCATGGATTGTGCTATCTTTGATTTTATGCTTATCATTTTTGGATATTCAGTATATGTTAGATTGTTTTGATTGAATATTGATGAATGTTGGAATTTGTTTGAGGATTGCTACTAAAATCTCTAGCTGGGCCGTACTCCATGGTCATACCTGGCAGCTAGAAACAATTTTGATAATAAATTCTTGTGGTCTTCTTTGATGTTTATACATTGTGGGAGATGTTTACTATGATTGCGTGTCCCTTTTGAGAGTCATTTGATGAAATTTGGTGCAGTTTTTATGAAGTTCTGAAATATCCGTACCATTCCAAGTCTGTACCATGATAGGGTACGATTTATGCTGGTAAATTATTGTTCAGTCTTTGGGGCAAATTTGATATTATATCATCATTGTTATGTGTTTAATCATATATTGCAAACTACTTACTTCATTTTGGGGCAAGGTTAATAATTGTATAAAGTGATTTTGGTGTGCTAGAGCCATACGACCTTGTATGGGTTTGATTGTTTGAAATGCAGAGTTGATACTGTTATGGGCAGTTGTTATTTTGTTGTTATTTTTGCTGTGATGACTGGTGTGATGGCCGATAGTTGGTAGATTATTCATGAGCATTCAAATTGGTACTTGGATAGTATGCTGGGCTACTGAAATATGTTGTGAAAACTGAGTTATTTCAGATTTACTCTTCATTGATCATATTGCAAAAATTTCCAACATGGTTGTTCATGTCATAATGTGCAGTGATTAATATCAAATGAACAATACAATTTGCAGTGAATGATAGTCATTGTGTAGTGAATGGTTGTAGTGAGTGGGGAAGGTCCTTTCTTTGTGGTTTGCATGTGGATTTAAGACTGATCATGGCAACCATACCTCTAATAACAGTCTGATTTCTGCAGCAAAGAATGAACAACAATAACTTTCAGTTAATAGCATCTGATGTTTAGAGACTTCTATGCAGGGTATGATCTTCATTTCTTCAGGGAAACTTATCCAGTTCTAACTCAAGTGTTATTTGCCATCATTGTATTGCTTACATTGAAAATTTTCATTTATGCAACAACATTAAAGACCCCTAGATGGTTTACCACCAGTGAGGATAAATGAACTTTTCTTTATTGTTTCTACCCACTGTATAAGTGGAGTATTCCCACCGAACAAGTGGATGGCATTGTAATTTTCCTTTCTTGTTCTTACCCACTAGAAGAGGTGAATACCCACAGTTTGTGGATGCTCGTCGCAACAGACGAATTGTCTTTCCTTGTTGCATAATTGTTTATTACAAGCCAATCACTGTATGCTCTCACCTTGCCCATCCTGGGATCTGGGTGATCAGAAAGTGTGAGGCATTTAGTTGGTTTATGCAATTTAAGCTAATACTAATATCATTGCATGTAATTTGAATTTTTTTTGGGGGTATCTTATTACAAGAGGGACCCTACATGATCGCGTTGCCTCAGACGAAATATTTCTAAGTGACATTATTTTTGAGTAACAACTTGTTAAAGATTGTTGCATTTTTGCACTTTAGACTCTTCAGGGATATTGCTAGTACAATGTAGCTCAGACTATTTCGGCATGTTTGGTTGCCAAACAGGACCATGCCTAGTCTAAACATACCCATCCAGATGCATTGGAACTATCGGTTTGGCTGCATCAGGGGCATGATGAAAGTTACACCCCTTTGCAACTTTACACTACCTCTTACTGACAATTTTTGGGGCAGCAAAAAACTTTTCACCACAGGAAAATGCCTCAGAGATATAAAAAACTAAGAGGTTATTATAGAGGGACCCTACACGATCGCGTTGCCTCAGATGAAATGTTTCTAAGTGACACAATTTCTGAGTAACAACTCGTCAAAGATTGCTACCTTTTTACACTTTGGACTCTTCAGGGATATCGCCGATACAATGTAGCTCGGACTATTTCGGCATGTTTGGGTACGAAACGGACCATGCCTAGCCTAAACATACTCATCCGGACGTGTTGAAACTATTAGTTTGGTCGCATCAGGAGCAAAACTCAAAGACTCAAATTGACCCCAAATGACTCAAACTGACTAAAAAACATATGAAATGGTCTTAGAAGACCTTATTACATACAATTGACTCAATCAAAACAAAATTTCTCTTTTTGACCCCACTTAGAGGCATGACAACCTATGTGCCCATGCACCATGAGGACATTAAAGTCGATAAAATTTTCCTATTAAGAAAAAGAGCTTCCCTTAGCTTCAAGAAATATAAATATTCTATATTGACAAGGCCAACCACGTGAAGGTGGAAGCTCATGTGGCCTCACCTAAGACCTAAGACATGTATTCTAGTAGACATAAGACATCTAGTCTTTATACCTTATTGTAGTCTAGACCTAAGTCACCTAGACACCTAGATTATAGTTCTACCTAAGACACCTATTATGGCAGACCTAGTTGACATATAGTACCTACCTAAGACACCTAGATTAGATTAAATACCCTTTTTCTAGTCTCTATCTACCTAGTTGACATATAGTATATACCTAAGACACAAGTAGAGACACCTATTATCTAGTTAGAAACCAAGACACCTATATTTTATACATTACCTATATTTTATACATTACGTGGTTTGGTGAAGGATCTTCAAACATTATTTCTACCAATAATAATGGCTAAACAAGCCATATTTTTTGTTCAATAGACTTGTAACATAGAAATAAGAGCATAAGAAAGAAAATAGAATACAACAAGACTCAAAAATAATTGAAAACAAGACCTTATAGCTAGAAAAACCCTAAAATGATGAGAAAACTCCAACAAGTTTGAGTAAAGCTCCTCATGCCACTAGGTCTTAACCTTTTACAAGTGATACATTTCCTTTAAGGTGTATACATGGATTAAAAATGATCAACACCATCTCTTAACAACTACAACTAGTCTCAACAACTCCAAAACTAATCTAGATGCCAGGTGGTCTAGAGGACAATGCTCTAGGCAAGAGCTTAGATGCGTTGTAAGCATGCAAAAGCTATATGGAGATAAGCATTACATAAATAAGAATATAGTGCAACGTAAACAAACCATTTTATTATTTTGTGTTACATGTATATGGTTGAGTACTCCTATGGAGACGTGTGGTTGTGTATTTATAATGTCTAGATACTAAATCTATTTATATCTTATGTTGTAGATGTACATTTATAATTTACATGACCATGGAGATGGAGGTTATTATGGAAGTTGAATTGGTTGGTCTTCCATGTATGATGCTTTATCTCTTGATGATTAGAATCTTGGTCATACAAATTAATGTGCATACTTACAAGTCAATGTAACATGACTTTACAAAATAAATGCGAATACTTACAAATTAATCCAACGAACTATCCAGGTCTGCTCTACTCTTTAATGTGTCAAGTATTGCCTCATGGTCAGACTCATGCACCTTCCACAAGGTCTTGGTCAAAGGTCTACCCTGATATTGTATCAAATGGACATTGGATGCCATGACAAGGTTCGAGTAATGAAGAATCTTCGGATGCGTGTCAAAGTCCTGAAACAGCCAAACATTAAAACTCTTATGTGGGTACCTTCTAAGCCATGTTCTAGTAACAACCACTGAGCCTGTAGGGTATTCAATGTTTTCTCCATCTGTAACTGGGGCCTCCAATTTCTTTTTGGCCTCAACACAACGACACAATTAATAATATGTTCCGTCTTCGTTATCTTCATCTGTAATAACTACATATACATGCCCTACATTGATATGTGTAGCAAATTAGATGAAATTAGTCAACATTACAAAAATATTACAAAGTAAGATAACATTAGGAATGTCAAAAACTATGCAAATAGATATATTACTTGGTTGAACTAGATCTGATATGTGGTCAAAGTCAATTGATGATTCCATCTCTATTAGTTCAAGTGCCTTCGGGGGTCGATACATGTCAAGTGGGCTAAGATAACTTAATTGCCATTCATCAACCCACTCCTTTGACTCACACTCATCCTAGACTTGAATTGTACATGAAGAACAAAAGCATGCCATCTTTTGTGTATGGATACTCCATGAACCTATAATTGAGCTTCTGAAAGAGTGCACCTCACTTGATCCTATCAGTGTAGAATAGTCCTCATATGGTGCAATGTTCGTATCATCTATCAACCAAAAAAATATACGAACTGAAGACTTACCTTCATTACTTGGACCCATGGAAGCATTACACCACTCGATGATTGATTTTTCATCTGTCAAATTTGCATTGTCTTTATACTTTAACTCTTCTCGTGCTATGGCTCTTTTGATACATGTTCCTGCACCATCATGCTCCCCCTTTCCATGCCTGACCTCACAAAAGTTCCACATATGCTGAACAACTCTAAAACTATGCCTCTTGCTCAGCCAATAGAAATTCTAAGAGTTTTTGAATTGTGATGCACAATTATCCGACCATATGATATGCTGACTGAACGATATGCCCTTTCTAGCCAAATCATTGTAGAACACCTAAAAGCAACCTTGCATGAACTCTATAGAATTAGTGCGATCATCACTAATATATAGAAATGATACTCCCTTATGATCTTTCTGTCATCCTCTGTACTATCATTCGCATGAATGAATGCGATGTGTACAAATATAGAAACCTGTGTTGAGTTGTAATATTGTGATTGCACCTCATGTTGTGGATGTAGACTGTAGTTCTCTGTAAAGTCGATGATAAATAATGCTACCAACTAGAAATGTGTCCGCAAGTCCAACCATCGAGCTCTATGGGCATGTCTTGCATACTCATACACTATATTGTCACGAAATATAGGCATAAACTAATACACTAGAATCTTTTCAATAACCAATTCACACCTCTTTTCTTCTTTACCATATTTTCTATTGTATGCCACTATTTTATACTTGCCGAACTCTACTAGTTTGTTTCCAATCGCCTGTGTTCTTTCGATATGTTCACATATTGGCAAAATCAATCATTGAGTATGCTCGCAGGATTGATTTTGCATTACACCACAATGTTGACATGTGCCATCCAAGCATATTTTCCTATAGAATATTTGACCTTCCTCTCTATCACATAAAATTCTTGATATGAAGTCTCTTGAAGATGTTGGTGGGGGCATGTATGCCACAATCCTGCAAAACATTGTGAGTATGCAAATCTAAACATATAGACCGATAAACATCAAAATGGTTAGAAAATTTAATATGTAATCTACAGCAACAAGTGGTGCGTATGTGATTTATCTTGACATAGAAAGGTTTTAGCATTTCAAAATATCTTTGACAAATTTTAATTTGAGAATACATCTCTAGAAATTTACTAAAAAACTGTGTTTGAGTCATATCCAAAAAATGCTTTGGATGTGGCTTACAGTTTCGACTACCGATTCTCCTTCTTACCACATCCCTTTTATTTGGAGATACCCTTGTGTAATTTTTCCAAAAGTCTTTAATTAGTGATCTCAATGCTTCAACAATTGGTTTATCATTTCGTGGTAGTATCCCCGAGAACACCCATAATTCATTAGCATTAGTGTCCTCAATTCTTTGGCACCTTCCAACAGCTCTTGATAAAATTTTCCTATTAATTCCAATGCTTGTCTCGTCTTTCTAATGAGACGAGCTTTCCTCGTTTGACTACTTACGATAGTCGATGTAATCACACACCGTGTTGCATTACTATCTTTTATACGTGAGGTGTTACCCACACTCTCATATGCACTCATTAGATTCTTGACAATAGATTTTTCACTTGAAGCCTCTGATATTCTCAACCCAAGAATCTTCAAGATGGACCTATACTTTATACTTCGCATCATTTCAATGAATAGTTGACATCTTGCGGTCTCATTTAACTTTTCAAAGAATAATCTCCAAATCTTATGAGCATATCTTCTACAAGTGCGTTTTGGAATCTTACCTTCCATTGGCTGCAAAATATTCTCATCAATATCAATCAAATACTTTGGCTTTCTATGCAAAATTATAGGTGGTGTTAAGATAGGTAAATTCATCTCAACATTAGGAATTTCATCAATATTTAAATGAGATGGGCTAGATGGCATACCTTCGATCAAAGATGGAATAGATGACATACCTTAAGGTTGAGGTGGGAAGGATGGCGTACCTCCTTCATCACATGTGAGTGATGATGTACTCTCAACTTGAGATGCGGTAGATGGTGTCCCTACATGTTGACTTGCGGTAGAAGACGTGTCTCCAACTACGGTATTCAAATCTCTCATAGCATGAAGTTTTTGCATCTGTTCTCTTTGAACCACCAATACCATATCTCGTTTTGATGGTTGTGGTTCCTCTTCAATTGACATGTCTTCATTTATCGTGTCCAATTTCCTCTTCTCACGAAGTTCCCTCATAGCCGCTGCTTTCTTTGTATTCTTAGCTTCTATCTCTTCCTATGTTGGTTTAATTCTTGATTGTTTCCTCAGCATGGCAGAGAATTTGTCTATAGAAGAGTAAATTTCAGTCAACCAAAATAGGTACAAAGTATACAAAGCATTATTGCAGCCATACAAAACATTATTGCAGCCATCAAACTATCTACACTTACTTGTGGATAGAGATCATCTCCTCACACATGAAGATTGAGCTTGTAGCCATGGGACAGAATTTAGGACACATGATACACTTGATTTTCACTTGGACACGTCTCGTGGGCTAGCACTTGATGATAACCATCTAGTCATGAAAGGAGAGATGATTGAGATCATGGGAGACATCACACTAAGGCATGCTTTGGATTAGTGTAGAGGATTATTAAAGTCAAGGCTCATTAATATGGCAATGCCAAACTCAAGTAGATAATCATGTGCATAAGCTAAATTTCCATAAAGGCCACTATGAAGAAGGAGATAATCTACTATCATAACCAACACTTACGATAATCATGAATAGGTACAAATGCCTTGCTCAAGAGTGTTGTTGATCTTTGCAATGAGAATGAAGGTGAGGATGAGTGTTGCAGAAAGATATCCTAGACAAGTTCATCATATGGAGACACGACTGTCATATTCAGATGCAGATAAGACTATCACAGCTATGAGGGCAGTCATAACAGTCCTAACTATCTAAGACTATCACACCTAGTTCTAGATACAACCATTATTGTTGATCACTTCTTGCACATGATAATAACTTTATTCATAAGGTTCTAAGAGGATTATTTTATAGATTTTTCAATACAGACAAAAGGTGAAAGTTTGAAGAAGATTGACCAAGTGCTCATAAAGGATTGTCCTGCCATTGATTTATTCAAAATGATAGTCATATTCATGAAATTTGGATTGAGTTTGATTTCATTTGAGGTGGTGTGATAGAGTTTAATTATGTTTAATAAGTTTCACATACGACTGTCCTAACATTGCAAACCATTGAAACACACATGAAGGAAATCTAAATTGCTGAAATACATAGTGTACAATTCACAGAGTAGTCCTAGGGATAGCTATCAAGGGTTATTGTGATTAGATAATTATGGAATGATGAAGCCACTATGAGATGATGAATTATACAAATCATGAAGACAATGATATTGATCCATGGAGAAAACCAATGAGGACAAGATAAGACACCAAATTTGTGAAGTTGCCAATGGCAATAAATTTACCACCTAGCTGTCCTTAACTAATCCATGATTGCAAATGGATGTATTTTGGCTTCTATTGACTAAAAGTGACTTATTTATGATGAATATAATGCTTGGAATTATTTCTTTCACGTCTAAGAAGTTGGAAACAAGTGGACATTAGCTAGAGCTATCTTGGAAACACGAATATTTGGAGACATACCTAGGACTGTCATAAAAATCATTAGACTAATTTCTGTAATTTAGGGTATTGAAAGGTATATAGTCGATCAAGGTAACCACCATCATGCGCTAATAAAGGACAATTAGGAAATTTTGAAATATTGTTGTGTCATGTGCATACAAATCATCATGAATAGGTGCATAAGGAATGTCCTAGCCCAAGACACTAAAGAGGTCTCCACATCCTCCAACATGAAGAATAATGTAGCATAACATCATGTCAATCATGATTGGATTAAGCCTATTGGGATTTACTTGTATGATCTTGGCACCTATTCATTTGTATTTTAACTTGTTAATATGACAAGATAATAATATTTCATTATGCAAGTAAGGGATTGTCTATTTATATGTTGTAAGGATTTATTCTTGTATAGTTTGACATCACCGTATGTTAAGGTCTGTTTAATTCATTATTGCACATAATTATTAAAGAGCCCAAGTGTAGAAAATATACATGGCACCATGTGAGATTGTAGGTTGCTTTCTTGATCGTGATTGTGTTTATTTTAATTAATGTCGACATTTGAGATATATTTTATTATGCATACCATGAACTAATTTAAAACATAGTCTATTATATAAACACAAAATATGGTGATGATTGTCTTTTATTATGCATAGTGGATACAAGTGATATAAACATGTATGATAAAGCATGATAAAGTAATTTATCTATAGAATTAAGGAAAATGTAAAGAACATGCATGTAAAGACTTGACATACCTAAAAAATAGAGATTCGAATGGAGAGAGTACCCAATTATGTAGTGTTTTTTTTCCTTCTTGCATCAAACTCCTCAACAATTTGAGTTTTTCACCACTTGCTTCATTTTCAATGTTAAATTGAATAACACTAAAATAGAATTAGTAAAAACAATACTATTAACCAATCTATAATGTTAAATTCCTACAATTCAATCACAATTAACATTGCAACACTACAAAAATTAAAACTTGAATTGATATATATCAAATTCGATGTGAAAACTATGTTATTTCCTCCTTAAGTTGGCAAAGAAGAAAAAGGTGGTGGAAAGTTCATACAAAGGTGGTAGAATGTGCAAAATGTGCATGTGAACTTCCAACAACATGAAAACAATTTTTTGTCAGAACATGTGCATAAACAACATGAAAATAGAGTATGTGGGCCTGGATCATGGGGGTCTAGGTCTTTTTACCATTTGTATAGCAAGCCAAAATGTGAGCATGTTATTTTTTCCTGCTATAAATTGATCCATAAATATTTGTGCCTATCTCACCTTTGATAGCACCTTTGCAATATCTCTCACCTCTAGTTCCATTAGCTCATGTTCTATCTCTCACCTCTCTATATCTCACTTATCTCTCCTCCTCACCTCTATATCTCACTTATCTCTCCCCCTCACCTCTCTACCTCTCCCCTCTATATGTCTCTTAGTTGCTCCTTGTCTACCTCTCCATCCATCCTTAGCCATCTAGGTCTCACTTAACCCTAAACCCTAAAGCCTCAACCTTAAACCTTAAATCCTAAACCCTATCCCTAAATCCTCAACACTTTATCTTAAACCCTATTCCCTCAACCCTAAACCCTAATCCCTCAACCAAAAACCCTACACTCTATCACTAAACCCTTGATACTCTACCTTAACCCTAATCCCTCGACCCCCAACCCTAATCCCTCAACCCTCAACCCTAAACATTATCCCTATTCCTAAACCCTTAACCCTCGACACTATACCTTAAATTCTAATCCCTTATCCATAAACCCTTTAAACCTTATCCCTCAACCCTTAACCCTTAAACCTTAAACCCTAAAACCTATCCCTAAAACCTTGACCCACGACACTATATCTTAAACCATAATCCCTTAACCCTCAACCCTAAAGTCTCAACCCTCAATCCTTAAACCTTCAACCCTAAACCCTATCCCTAATCCCTATATCCTCGACACTCTACTTTAACCCTAATCCCTCGACCCTCAACCCTCCATGTCAAACCCTAATCATTCAGCTCTAAACCCTAATCCCTAAACCCTAAACCCTATCCCTAAACCCTCAACACTATACCTTAAACCCTAACCCCTAACCCCTAAACCCTAAACCCTAATCCCTTAACCCTCAACCCTCAACCATAATCCCTCAACCCTCAACCCTAATCCCTCATCCCTAAACCCTAAACGCTATCCCTATTCCTAAACCCTCAACCCTAGACACTATACCTTAAACCCTAATCCCTTATCCCTAAACCCTAAACCTTATCCTTCAACCCTTAACCCTTAAAACTTAAACCCTAAAACTATCCCTAAACCCTCAATGCTCGACTCTATATCTTAAACCCTAATCCCTTAACCCTCATCTCTAAAGCCTCAACCCTCAATCCTTAAACCTTAAACCCTAAACCCTATCCCTAATCCCTCTACCCTCAACATTCTACTTTAACCCTAATCCCTTGACCATCAACCCTATCCCTAAACCCTAAACCCTCAACCCTCAACTCTCAACATTAAACCCTAATCTATCAACCCTAAACCCTATCCCTAAACCCTCAACCCTTAACACTATACCTTAAACCCTAATCCGTCAACCCTAAACCCTAATCCATCAACCCTAAATCCTAAACCCTATCCCTAAACCCTCAACCCTCAACCCTCAATACTATACCTTAAACCCTAATCCCTCAACCCTCAACCCTAATCCCTCATCCCTAAACCCTAAATGCTATCCCTATTCCTAAACCTTCAACCCTCTACACTATACCTTGAACCCTAATCCCTTATCCCTAAACCCTAAACCCTATCCCTCAACCCTTAACCCTTAAAACTTAAACCCGAAAACCTATCCCTAAACCCTTGACGCTCGACACTATATCTTAAACCCTAATCCCTTAACCCTCATCCCTAAAGCCTCAAGCCTCAATCCTTAATCCTTCAACCCTAAACCCTATCCCTAATCCCTCTACCCTCGACACTCTACTTTAACCCTAATCCCTTGACCATCAACCCTCAACCCTCAACATTAAACCCTAATCCGTCAACCCTAAACCCTAATCCCTCAACCCTAAACCCTATCCCTAAACCCTCAACCCTCAACACTGTACCTTAAACCCTAATCCCTCAACCCTAAACCCTAATCCCTCAATCCTAAACCCTATCCGTAAACCCTCAACCCTCGACACTATACCTTAAACCCTAATCCCTCAACCCTCAACCCTCAACACTAATCCCTCAACTCTCAACCCTAATCCCTCATCCCTAAACCCTAAATTCTATCCCTATCCCTCAACCCTTAACCCTTAAAACATAAACCCTAAAACCTATCCCTAAACCCTCAACGCTCGACACTATATCTTAAACCCTAATCCCTTAACCCTCATACCTAAAGCCTCAACCCTCAATCCTTAAACCTTCAACCCTAAACCCTATCCCTAATCCCTCTACCCTTGACACTCTACTTTAACCCTAATCCCTTAACCATCAACTCTATCCCTAAACCCTCAACCCTCAATGTCAACCCTAAACCCTAATCCCTCAACCCTAAACCCTATCCCTAAACCCTCAACACTCAACACTATACCTTAAACCCTAATCCCTCAACCCTAAACCCTAAACCCTATCCCTAAACCCTCAACCCTCGTGACTATACCTTAAACCCTATTCCCTCAACCCTCAACCCTAATCCCTCATCCCTAAACCTTAAATGCTATCCCTATTCCTAAACCCTCAACCCTTGACATTATACCTTAAACCCTAATTCCTTATCCCTAAACCCTAAACCCTATCCCTCAACCCTTAACCCTTAAAACTTAAACCCTAAAACCTATCCCTAAACCCTCGATGCTAGACACTATATTTTAAACCCTAATCCCTCAACCCTCAATCCTAATCCCTCATCCCTAAACCCTAAATGCTATCCCTATTCCTAAACCCTCAACCCTCGATACTATTAGTCGCTTTACATTCTGTGACTTCATTTTCATTGAATAAAAAGGTTTATCTGATTTGACATAAGGGACAGAGTTCATTGTCATGTGCTTTTCTAGATGAGAGGGTCCATAATGTCCAAGGTTCTTCCAATAATCACCTTCAATAGAAATAAATTTTTTTTATACCAATACTTCTGGTAAAGCTACAATTCAAATGCCTTCTTTGAAAGTTGAAATAAAATAAACTAGACTTACAATTTTGATTTTCTTCCATTGCTTCAACATAATTGTTGTTTTCCCCATTAGAAACTAATTCATTCAGCAACTTGTTGCCAATTGGTTGACTTGAACTGCATACTCTATTAGAAGAAGGGCATCTTTTATCTGTATCAATTATGTTGGTATTCATAAGCTGAAGAGCATTGATATTTTTCACATGTACCCTGTTCTTTGAAATATCTTAACCTTAAAATATGACTTGGATATGTACTTGAACACAACAAAATCTCCAATCTCCAGCCCATGATGATTCACAAAATTTTCCCAACCCTGCCTAAATTCTAGTTTATTTATGGTACCCCCTAATTGTACATCCCACTCCTGCCCACCTGGGCCTTGCAACACCATATGTTCATCTGTGTTGTCTATAAACTATGAAACAAATGCAGGAGGAATGCGCTGACATAAACACATTACACAATTAGATTTTACAAGTTATTAACAGTGTACAGGAAATAAAAGAATGAAAAATAATGTATAGAGTTACCATTTTTTGTGTAAAGCCTCTAAGCATAACTTTGAAGGAGGCGCACCCATTAAACCAATTCATTCAACACTTGCTGCCCATTGGTTGACTTAAACTGCATACTCTACTAGAAGGACATCTTTTATCTGTATCAATGTTGGTATTCATAAGTTGAAGAGCATTGATATTTTTCACACACCCTGTTCTTTGAAATGTCTTAACCTTAAAATATGACTTGGATATGTACTTGAACACAACAAAATCTCCAATTTTCAGCCCATGATGATTCAAATTTTTTTCCCAACCCTTCCTAAATTCCAGTCTATTTATGGTATCCCCTAATTGTACATCCCTAAACCCTAAACCCTAATCCCTAATCCATAACCTTAAACCCTAACCCCTTATTATAATTTATGGTACCCTAATCCCTCAACCCTCAACCCTAATTCCTTACCCCTAAACCATAAACCGTATCCCTAAATCCTCAACCCTCAACACTTAAACCTTAAATCCTAAACCCTATCCCTAAACCCTCAACCCTCAACACTATACCTTAAACCCTAATCCCTCAACCCTAAAGCTTTAAAGCCTCAACCCTTATCCACTCCTTTCCTCCCCTATCTACCTCACCCCATCTCTCCCCTATCTCTCAACCTTTAGCCATCTAGGTCTCTCTCTTATCCCTAAAGCCTCAACCCTCAACCCTTAAACCTTAAATCCTAAACCCTATCCCTAAACCCTCAAGCCTTGACACTATACTTTAAACCCTAATCCCTTATCCCTAAACCCTAAACCTTTAACCCTAAACCCTATCCCTAATCCATCTACCCTCAACACTCTACCTTAACCCTAATCCCTCAACCCTAAACGCTATCCCTAAAGCCTCAACCCTAAACCCTAATCACTCAAGGTCCTAAACCCTAATCCCTTATCCCTAAACTCTAAACCCTATCCCTAAACCCTAAACCCTCAACCTTAAACCCTAAACCCTCAACGTTAATCCCTCAACCCTAATTCCTTATCCCTAAACCCTAAACCCTTACATCCATCAACCCTAAACCCTAAACACTATCCCTATTCCTAAACCCTCAACCCTCAACACTATACCTTAAACCCTAATCCCTTATCCCTAAGCCCTCAACCCTAAATCCTAAGCCCTAAGCCCTAAACCCTAAGCCCTTAACCCTAAACCTTCAACTCTAAACCCTATCCCTAATCCCTCTACCCTCAACACTCTACCTTAACCCTAATTCCTTGACCCTAAACCCTAAACGCTATCCCTAAAGCCTCAACCCTAAACCCTAATCCCTAAAGGTCCTAAACCCTAATCCCTTATCCCTAAACTCTAAATCCTATCCCTAAACCCTCAACCCTCAACCTTAAACCTTAATCCCTCAACCCTAAACCCTAATCCCTCTTGACCTTAAACCCTCAACCCTTATCCACCCCTCTCCTCCCCTATCTGCCTCACCCCCACCTATACCCTCTCTACCCTCGATACATACATACATACATACATATAGGCATACATATATACATACATACATATAAGTATACATACATACATCGATACATACATACATATAGGCATACATACATACATACATACATACATACATACATGCATATAAGCATATATACATACATGCTTAATAACCTTGAACATAAAACATTCCAAGGGAGACATAATGCGAGTGTGTTATAATGTGCTCACATTATGTCAAACATGACAAACATTGGGCAAAGTTTTGTGAAAAAGAAAAAAAATACAAAACAAAACATAAGGCGAGTGCGTTATAATGTGCTCGTGTTATATTTTACTTTGAGAATCCCAAGCCTTAAGCTTTGCTTTGGATTTCCAAACCAAAGGCTTGGAGTTCCTTCCCAATGTCCACAGACGTGTTTTTACAAATTCTATAGGATTTCACATAATTTAGTTCGTGCTAACCCTCAGATTTGCATGTGTTTCAAGGTCAAACAGCTGGATAATGTTAGGCTTTCTCTTAGCTATTTAATGATGTAATTTTTTTTCACATTTTGACAATGTTAAGCCTTTCATCTTTAATTTCATTTGTTTGTGTGTCCATTTTTGGGCAAAAACCAATGTTTGTTCTTTTTTTCATTGTAAATTAACCGTTCATTGAAATTTCAAAAAAATTACATTTTTAGAAACTAGACTCCATTCTACACATATTAAAAAAATAATTTTTAATTAGTTTTCAAAATTTATAGGGGTGGCATGGCCAAAATTCTATTTTTTAGGATGTGTCCACTTTGAAAATTAGTTAAAAATTAAATATTCATCAAAAAATTATTAAAAAATCGGACATAAACTACATGTTGCTAGCTAATTCCTCACCGAAGCGATTTTAAAATACCAAAAAAAAGTTAACCTTTTGAGGGAGCCACAAAACATGCTATGTTATGTTTTTTGACAGAAACAACACCAATTTTTGTGGCTCCCTCTTTTGAACCCCTTAATCTATACCATTTTTTAAAAAATAGTAGTTTAGAAAGTATACTCGGAGCACTACGAACATTGTTTTGGTTGCATCTTCAAATTTTGAGTGTAACTATGCTCAATTTCTCATCCAAGGCCAACATTTCCTGATTTCAGAAAAAAAAGTGGCCACTTAAAACCCCTTTTTGACCCCCCATCTTCTTGCACTTACCCTAATATTATAGTTAATTAAATATTATATTTAATAGTTTTTAAAAATTAAAAACATTGTAAAAAACAATGCAAAGTCTAAAGAAGAATTAACCTACCCAAAATAATATTTTATTTCCTTCAAATTAAGAAATTAGAGGGATTCTAATAATAAAGGTCACATTTCAAAATCTATCATCGAGTTAAAAAAGGGTATACCTATACTACAAAAAAACATAAAATAATAAAAACAACAGGGAGATATGGAAAAAAACCAAAAACATATTACGGCCTAATTATTTTTGTTGTTTATATTTAGCCTATAGGCTTCATTATGGGAGCTTTTGCTTTGTTTTTCTAGGCGTTCCCGCAACCAATTCATGGTCGGGAAACCGCCTTAGTATTATACTGAATTAGGGGAAAAGACCCAATAGGTGAGATAGTTCCAATGGTTGAGATGGTAGCTGTGACTTTAAGGCCCAATATTTTTTGAAGTTTAGTACTAGTAGTTGTGACTTTAAGGTTGTTAGTGTTACTATAAGTACTAATAATTGAATGAAATGTGCCCTTTAGATTTAAAAAGCAACCAATCATGTGATGCCAAATCAGCGCACCATGAAAGGAGGTCTTAATGCACACTTATTGGTCCACCTTTTTTTTTGGGGCACTATTTGACACCTCAACAAAAAGCATGCTGATGTGGCATCATATTTGACGATGTGGCCCTGAAACCTTAGTTATAAGCAGGGGCATTGCCAAGTAAGCTACTGTAAATTTTTTGGAGTGATTCAAAATTGCCACATATGATATTGAGAGGCGTGAAGTTAGGGTGCACAACTACTGGATCCTCTCCCCTAATGAATGGAGTATCTAATGTTTGTTTTCGTTTGGACACTGCTAGAAAAGGTTTTTTTATTTCATTTCAATATAATATATTTAACCGATAGTTGAAATGCGGGAAAAGTGTGGCGTGATTCAACATGCGTGGAAATGTGGAAGACATGTGCGTTAAACAATAAGCTAACTAAGCCAAAACGGAGTAAGAACAACGTCCTTTTAAATGAAAATAATTTGTTAAAATCAATAAAAAATGATATATACAATTCAAGGATATATTTTAATCTTTGCAATTTGGTGTGTTGACGGGGAGTATTTACATTGTAGGGAGATTTACATTACCATATAGGGACAGTGGAACTTTTCAGACAGAGAAATAACAATTATGTAACAAACCTGCCATCTTCTCTTTTACAGGTAATTTCCATTGTAATTTTCTGTTGGTAATTACACCTGCATTATTGCTTTGTTTACTATCGCTTTTCCATTCCTTCAAACGACAAAATCTCTAGATTTTTTCAGGAAAATTTTGTAGAGTCCTCCAGTCAGATTCCAATCAATTAATCTTCTATTAAGGACTGCAATTCAAATAAACGGTAAGTAATTTCGCTTTCCTGGCTAAATTTAGTCTTTCTGGGATAGTGTAGGCTTAAATTTGGTGAATTTTTGTTTTATCTTAGAAAAGGAAAAATTATGTTTGGAATCTAGTGAATTTTATAATTGAAAAGAAGAGTGGTGTGCTGACGAGGATTGAAATTTTATGATAGGGATGGATGCGAAAAATATGAATTTATTTGTTAGCAAAGATTTTTCTTTGCTTATTCTGAAATTTATTTTCTAATTTTGGTTGCATGTCTTTTTACTGTCTCAACTTTTTCTTTGCAAACCGTATATTATAATCTATCTACTCCAGAATGTGTGTTGAATGCAGTCGCCCTTAGCTAAGTTGAATAAATGGCTGGGCATGAGGTTTATGTTGGGTAATGTGTAGCCTTTCTCATCAAAATTAGAGTTAAAAGCCACCACCTAGGTTTGAATAAATAGTGAGAAGAGATTTGAGTGGAGATATCTTTAAGACATTGAAGGTGGCGACGTTTCAACTGTGAATAATAGTAGTATGTATGGACTCTGATTTGTGCTTGTATGGTTTGAAGGTTTTCTTTGAGAATGTTCTAAATTGCATCGATCTTTCCACTATTTAACATTAATCTTTGTACAATTTGAACTTTTTATACACAAACGGTGTGAATTGGGTCAGTATTCGTATTATTTGAAGTATTTTTTCTGTATTGCATCAGTAGTCTGCGTAGATTTTATATCCTATAGCTAGAGAAACTTTGGATGTTACATTAAAAAGCCTTATCAAATCCGAGTGTAAGATAAGTTTTAAACTGTAGAACTCCAGAGAGAATCCATCGATTCACATTCAAACTTCATAGTGTACTTAACTGCCTAGGTAGACTTTACCTGTTGCAGTAAAAATTAAAATTCAGGTTTTAATTATTAATTTGTTTAAATCTAGAAAATTTTATTAAAAATTAAAAATGAGATTTTGATTATTAATTTCTTTAAATTTAGAAAAATAATTGAGTTTCATAAAAGAAATAATTTTATTATAATATCAAAATATGATTTTATTAAAAATAAAAGCTAATTTCAATTTATATGGGAGAATTACGAATTATAGATGTCTATTCCAATGATGACATAAATCTTTGTCTAGATTGAAAGTTTTCTGTAAATAATGGTGTACGTTGCACCAGTATTTGTAGCCTTTGAAATTTTATTTGTACAGATTTGCTTAACTTGCATCAGTTTTTAAATGGCTTCGAAAATATAGAGGAACTAGGCTATGGCAGGGATTGCATGATTTTCTTAGCTCTTGACTGAAACTAGAAGCAATTTCTAGTGAAGTGGCTCCACGATACGAGAAATTTTCACCTTGCAGAATTATGCCTTTGGGAGTTGGAGTAGAAAAAACTTAACTACGGTTTAACAAAAGACTTTAAAATCCTTACACCTTCACTGATATTTGACAAGAAAGCTCTCTGAAACATGTGAGTGCGTGTTGTGAACTTCCAGCTCTGTCCTCTGTTAGAATTCTCAGATTATACCTCTTATATGGAACAGAGTTTTATTAAATGTAGAACAATTCGGTTTTTCCAGCACAATATAATTTTTTTGGTTATCTGGTTTTGTTTTTACTGGTTAAAATTTGTATGTCAGAATTTCTGTGCGCCCCAAAAGTAAAGGATTATGTCAATAATTTAACCATTTTTTAAATTTAAGGGTAATGTTAATTTTGATATGTATTAAGATTAACATTATTTTTTTTAATGGAAAAATTCCTGCTTAGTTTCGTCTATTGGAAATGAGCAGGGTTTTCTTGAGTTCTATCTATACAAAGTTGTGTAAATTACATCCTCGGACAAAAAAAAGGGGGGGATGATTTTGCAGCCAACTAGGTATAGCTAATCTACATAATAAAATCATGTTTAGTATACGAAATAACATTTTGTGGAGTTTGTGCTAAATCTCCATACCTTATTTTAATATTTAGTATAGTAAAACAGTTCCAAACATTCTCAATATTACTGTAGATTTTGTGCTGCTGTACTTTTGTGCATATTGAATCTGTAAATAATATATTTTATTTGAACTTTGTTTATAGTGAATATCTACGTTTTGCCCTTGTTAGAAAATGGAACCAAAACTAACTCAAAACGCAATTCAAAACGCAATTCAAATAATTAGTGCTGGGTTTCATTTGCACACGGCCATGCTTCCTTAAAAGTTTAGCGAACACTTTTCTTCCGAAACCATAAAGATTAGTTCTATATTGCGCCTCACGTGTTATGTCTACAGTAACCGTAGAGATGATTGTGATTGTTCTTCACATTGGCATTAAATGTCAAACAATTGCAACAACATTCTGTTTTCTGTTTTTATAGGTGGTGGATGTCCAACAGACTTTCTCACAACTTCAGCAAGATTACGATGTACTCACGTACACTTGCTA